>JASJET010000348.1:0-26753 GCA_034092305.1 Diaprepes abbreviatus | reverse complement strand
GTTTTCTATAGAGAATGTGTTGTTTTCTTTTTAGGAAACGTAATTTTTCTTCCTGTCCTATTTCCATGGTGAATTTGATTTTCGGATGTATACTGTTATGTTTCAGGAAATTATTGAGATTTTCCTCGACAAAGTACCATTTATGTAACGCAGCTACATCTGTGGTTTGTGTGAAGAAGATGTTGAGAGCTACGGCGCAACAACCTGAAGATTATATTTAACAATTCACACATATCTCCAATACTCATATATGGAACTGAAACATGGTGTCTGACTAAAAAAACTCGCCCAAAAACCGAGTTATACTTAATACCAATCTAACAAACAATAATCTTCTTGAATTGCTTTAAAATAAAAATGTATTATTAAACAACCAAATAGATTTAAATGAGTCACATTTATTAAGCTTATTTTAAGTAAAAGTACCTTTGTGAAGATATAATTCATTTGAATTATCTACATTGTAAAATGATAAAATTACATTCTTCCTTTTGTAATTGATAGTTTAAATAGCGTAACACCACAAGATTGTATACAATACCTGAAAAAGCTGCCGTACAATGAAACATGTACCGTCAAAAAGTACAGTGTAAATTTAAGTAAGAATGTATTTTACTTATCTCAGTTGTGTGTGGAAAAACGACATGAAAAAAATAGCGGGTCTTCTTCGAATGAGAAGAACCAGCAATAGAAGGAGATGGAATAAAGTGAGAAAAGCCTATGTCTTGCAGTGGACTGACAGGAGCAAATTGTGATTATGACTACAAAAAGGGCTATTTTCTGTGTTACATTAACGTAAATTCTATTAACAGAACCACAGAGATATAATACACATCAGGCGCGGATCCAAAGGGGGGGGGCGATCGCCCCCCAAAGAGCTTTGAGTTCAGGAAAATAGACCCGATTTTGCCTCTTATGCTATAATTTATTCAAGAACTAGAGAGAGTAATAAATCATTTTCTACCCTTTTTTTTCTTCCCAAACTACCTGTGTTCTTTAGTCTGGTGTCTTTGTGAAAATCTGTTAGACTCATACTTTTCATAGGAGTGGGTTAGAAATTTTATAATCAAAAATACCGATCTATAATATTGGACTATTTGGGTTGGATAACAATAAATACTTGGATGTGTGAAATGTTAGTTATAATTTAAATACTTACAAAATACCCAATGTCAAAAATACAAAAAGGTAAACATAAATAAAAAAATAAATTCCTATCGGTCATTTTATTATTAATTAAAAACATTTTTAACACATTTGACGTTTCAGTTTATTTATTTTTTTAAACCATCTGCAGAATTACAATTAAACACTAAAAAACGATTCAAATGTAATTAAGTTTTATAAGTTACAGAAAATTTAAATAATAAATTGTGTTTACACTGATAAACATTACGTATCTAAAGTCAGTGGAGCTATCTTCGCTCAGATTAATTATAATTGGTTCCTCTATCACACCGATCATGAGATCGAGTTTCCACATTTTCTTTTATTCTTTTATTATATGCATTTTTTCCAATTTTTCGCAGTAACTTTATTCAAAAAAATCTTTCAAAAGTACAGTTAAATTACTAATTTTGTAAGTTGTGTTATTTCTAGAAACTGTACCTTTTACTTGAGACATATATTTCCTTCTCCAACGGACATTTTCCGGACGATCTATAAGAACAGATTTCCTATCTGGTTTTTCCCAGCAAAAATTAAGTTCTCTGAACAATTTCCAGAGCTCAGTTCTTTTAATTTCAGGTAAATCCCGATCTTCAGTGATTTTAGTTAGAATTTTGTCGACGGCCGGGATTTGCTTCTCATAATAAAATGTATGTACAACTCCTTTTATTGCAGTTTACATCTCTTTTTCCATCGAGGGTTTTCGTCTGCATCTGATCGAATGTGGCTTGGGAGTACTAACAATTCCAGTCATTTTTTTCTCCTTTATTATTCGGTACATAGTAGATTCTCCAACTCCTGTCATGTTGGAACGCATCTCAACAAAACTTTTAAGATTATTATCTAGATATTAATATGTTAAGGCATCATAAATATTCATCGTAATAAGTTTATTGTTGGGGAAAAAATGTCCTGGTTTAACGATTTTGGAATAAATATAGATGTGGAAGCCATATCCTTTAGGTATCTCACTAATCTCAAATAATATATAAAAATAAGCACAAACAAGATAAATCACTGAGGACACACTGTAAGATGTATTTTGCTCAATGACAGAAATTAAATTGAACTATCAGAAATTTTATTGTTGCAGTAAATTTATAAATGCTTATAATATTTAAATATAATTAAATATAATTAGATTTACGGCAGTCCTTAGTTACCTTCGGCACTGGAGCAAGTACGTTGGGAGTTTCGGTAACAATTTTATTACTCTCTCTAGTTCTTGAATAGAGTATAGGAGTGTATGCTTGCGATCGCCCCTACCCTTCCCAAGAGGTTTGAGTTCAGGGAAATAGAACCGATTCTGCCTTTTATATTAGGAATGTGTATGCTGCTGGCACCCCCCCCCCCCCGTTTATAACTTGTTTTTCCTTTCGTAACCCCCCCCCCACCAGAAGCTTTGAGTTCAGAAAAATAGTCCCGATTCTGCCTCTTATAGTAGGAATGTGTATGCTACTGGCATCCTTCTCTCCTGTTAGCAACTTCCTTTTTCATGTGATCACCCCCCACTTCTCCAAGAGCTTCAAATTCAGAAAAATAAACCCGACCCTGCCTTTTACACTAGAAATGGGAATGTTGCTGGTGTCTCCCCCCTCCCCGTCGACAACTTGCTTTCGATTGCCATACTGTAATTTGTAATATCACCCCCCCCCCCAAAGAGAGAGGCTGGACCCGCCCCTGATCCAGATTCGACTTCTTTTTTTATTCAGAAATTTAAAAATGAAATTCATAGGATGATAATTTTGAAACCAAACAAAATAATTTTTTTCCAATAGCAACACAATCCTTTTTAACTGACTTCTAAAAGAAGGAGGTTCTCAATTCGTCGCGTATATATATATATATATATATATATATATATATATATATATATATATATATATATATATATATATATATATATTTTTATGTATGTACACCGATTTCTCCGGAACGGCTGCACCGATTTGAATGAAATTTTTTACGTTATGTAAAGGAAGTTGCTGCGGTGGTTCCATAATTTTTTAGATAAAATTGATGCAGTAAAATCCAAGATGGCGCTGACAATATGGCGGCCAAAAAAATTTATTTTGTCCGATTTTCTCCAAAATTGGTATGGAGGAATTTTCGGGGTTGTACCCAACGAATCTGAAATTATTTTTAAAGAATTCAAAATGGCGGATCCAATATGGCGGACAAAAAAATTAAATTGTGTCCGATTTTCTCCGAAATTGGTATGGGGGAGTTCATGACGAATCTAAAATTATTTTTAAAAAATTCAATATGGCGGATCCAATATGGCGGACGAAAAAAAACAATTTTGTTCGATTTTCTCCAAAATTGGTATGGGGGAGTTTTCGAGGTTGCACATAACGAATACAAAATATTTTTAAAAAATTCAATATGGCGGATTCAATACAGCGGACAAAAGAATTAATTTATTCCCATTTTCTCCAAAATTGATACGGGGGAGTTTTCGGGGTCGCACATGACGAATTCAAAATATTTTTTAAAAAAATCATTATGGAGTATTCAATATGGTGGATAAAAAATTAATTTAGTCCGATTTTTTTCAAATTTAATTTGGTGGTGTTTTTGGGATAGCACATTACCAATCTGATATAGAGGGTTCTTGAGGGTGTAAATTATGAATTAAATAGAATTTTTTCAGGATTCAATATTTCGAATGAAAATATAGTTAAGTAAAAATTTTTTGATTTTGTTCAAATGTGGAACTAAATAGTTTTTGAGGATGTAAATAGCGAATATAAAATTATTTTAAGAAAATCTAATATATCAGAGGCAATATGACGGTCTAGAAATTTTAAATTTCTGGATTTCATCTAAAATTGGTACTAGGGGGCTTTGAAGGATTTAGATTTAGATTAAATTAAGATGTTAAACTTATTTTTTTGAAATTCAATATGGCGGATCCAATATGGTAGGTTGAAAATTTTACCTTATTCGCATTTTTTTAGATTTGGTATTAGGGGGTTGGGGGCGGTGTATTACGAATATGAAGTTAATTTTTTACAACTATTAGGTTGATAAGATACAATATGAAGGAATAAAAATTTTACATTTTCCGGTTTTATCTAAAATTGATATTGCTGGGTTCTTGTGGCGTATACAAGCTCAATATGCAATATTAAATATATCGGACTAAGAAACTTACGTCCGAAATTCTTTAAATATCGATATTGGAAGGTTTTGGGCCTATATTACCAATTCCAGATTAATTTGAAATTTAAGATAGTGGATTTACTATGACAGACTAAATATTTTTTTAACACAATTTCATTGATATTTGGAGAACTCTAAGTCAGAGAATTTTTAGTGGTTCATTTTAGAGTGATTTACAATTCTGGATAAAATGGATACTTTTTTGTCAACTTGGAGTCATTGCGAGGTACACTAATCTCGATTAGTACTTAGTTCAAATAATTTCTGAATATCGTAATGAATTCAAAACTAAAAATCGAAAAATAAAATTTTTATAAAAAAATTGAACCGACTTCTAAAAGTGCGCTAAAAAGTGAAAAATAACTAGAAATTTTTATATGAAATTGAAATTTTGGAAGTCGGCGCCAAATTATTTCTAAATGAAATAAATAACTACTAATATATACAAATTATGGTAAGAGAGCAATTACAAATAAAGTATTTTTAATCTGTTTATGCAAATCATATTTTATCAGGTATTAGTTTGGCGCCGACTCCAAAAATTTCAATTTTATATAAAAATTTCTAGTTATTTTTCACTTTTTAGCGCACTTTTAGAAATCGGTTCAATTTTTTTATAAAAATTTTATTTTAATTTAGTTTGTTTAAAAACATCGTTGTTAGAAAATTTTTAGTATCATTCTAGGAGCAGACACAAGATTTTGGCTGTCTTACTGAGATCGCAGCTCACTGTTAATATTCCATATAAGCAGACTGTAAAGTGTGCAGTACAAGCTATGTACTAAGTACACTTTAAATCCTCTCACATAAAAGCAGAAAAAAACATTTCCTGTTGCGCAAACATCATTCTCGTACTTTCTCAATATCTACCACTTCATGATAGGAAAGTCACTAAAAGTCATTGACTGTACAGAACAAGGTTTCTTGGTGATCGAAAAACGCATTACGTTATTTTTGATGTTAAGAGTTATTTTTACACCCGGAAGAAAATAAAAATTCTTAAGGTTAAGTCGTTTATATTTTAAAATTTTGCGGCTGGTACCACAACAATGTATTTATTTTTGCGCGTTTTTTATCTTTTGGTTTATGTCGTGTCAAATTTAATTTGCCGTTGGTTTTACCAAAATTAGGTGTGGTAAAACCAGTTAAAACATGCAAAATTCCTCGTGTTATCTATTTTTAGACATTGTTAGTAAAAAATACATATTATATCTCCGATAAGGGAATTTCGCAAAGAAAATTATTCAATATTTTGTGATAACCTAAAAATTAGGGCGTGTCTCAAAGGTATGCACAAAATGCCAATACAAATTCCTGAGGCTGAAATGCCCAATTTGCCCTTACTCCAAAAATTTCCGAATACAGCGTGACAAAGTTATAATTTTTTAAAATTTTTATTTATTTATTTATACAATTAATTATTTAAGTAACCCCAGAAAAAAAAAGTCTATTGAGGTTATGTCCGGTAATCTTGAAGGCCTTCTTCTCTTCCAGACAAAGGTGTCGTAGAAATTTTCCTTCTTCTTCTTCTTCTTCTTCTAGGTAGAATCAAGTTCTGTTATTTATACAATGCCTCATCGATCCTCGTTTGAGGTCGAAATCCAGCTGTCTCTCCATCTTTTGGTGGGCCGTCCAGGCGGCCGTTTGGTGTTTGGTTTCTCTCTCATCACGGTTTTTGCTAGTCTGTCATCGTCCATTCGTTCCACGTGATCCAAACCCACTTCACAACATCCCCCACTCCGCTGTCCTCGCGTATTTTTGCGTTTCTTATTCTATCTCTTAAACTTGTTCCCGTGATCATTCTCAGCGTTTTCATTTCTGTGGTTCTCATAATTTGTTTTGTCTTTGTTGTTTCATTTCTTGTTTCTGCGCCGTAGGTCAGTATCGGTCTTACACAGACCTTGTAAATTCATGCTTTGCTCTCAACCGTCATATGTTTATTGTTCCAGATTATGTCTCTTAGTTGGCCTGATATCATGGCCGCTTTGTTGGCTTGTGTGCGTACTTCTTCCGTTTCTGCCCTGTTACTTGTTATATGTGCTCCCAGGTATTTAAACTTCCCAACCTGTTCGATATTTGTCATCAACCATTAGTTTGCATCTTACCGGTTCTTTTGCTATTACCATTGCTTTGGTTTGTGTGTCCCATTGGGTACCCAATATTTGTGCTTTTTACCTCATCAATGATTTCGTCCATGATTACATTGAAAAGTGTTGGACTTAGGCTATCACCCTGTCTTATTCCTATGGATAGTGGGATTTCCTCTGTTAGAGTGTTATTTGTTTTAATTACCATGGTGTTTTTGGAATTCAGTTCGTATATTGTGCGTATGATTGCTTCGTCTACTTGTTTTCTTCGCAGTAGTTCTGTTATGTGTTCCAGTTTGACTCGGTCGAACGCTTGTGTAAAGTCCACAAAACAAATGAACAGCGGTTTATCGTATTCAATAGATTTTTCAACCAGCTGTCTGATAATAAATATACCGTCGATAGTAGAGCGGTTATTCCGGAAGCCCTGCTGTTCTTCGCATGCCCCTAACTTGTCTACGATCCGTTGTGACAGTATTTTGGTTAACAATTTGGCTGAATTATTCAGTAGGCTGAATCCCCTGTAGTTTTCGGGTTGTTTCTTTGATCCTCTTTTGTGGATCGGAATTGTGATGCTTTTCCGCCATTCGTTGGGTACTGACGTTGTGCGGAGTATTTTTTGAAATAGAACAGTGAGCTCTGTGACAAGGCTGGGGCCTCCGTACTTTAGCATCTCATTCGTAATTTGGTCGGTACCAGGTGATTTTCTGTTTTTTAATTTCCCAATTGTCAGGTGCATCTTTGCTTCACTGATGTTAACATTCCTTACTGATAATAAAACATGTAAACTATTTTATTCGGTAGTTACAATGTTACGATGGGGAATTTTGTATTTATTTTCCGCCCATCCACTCTGTTTAAATTTATTTAGAATTCTCAATGCATTACAATTAGGAATATTTTATTATGTCATTTTTTAAAAATATCTGCTGTCTCACGAAAATTGTCATAATTTTCTCCATAAATTAAAATTATTTCAAATTTTTGCTGTAAAGACAACTTTTCAGCTTCCATTTACAAATATAAACCAAACGGCTTCGCACTCCCTCCAAGGAATATTGACTCATACCAGGTATACAAAGATACCAAAAGTATGAAGCTCTGTGGGAACCCTTTCCATGTTACCGAGTCCTAGATGAAGTGGTCTGCTGTATTTCCTACGAACTTTGGGACGGTTCGCACGGTTGCAAGGAGAATTGCTTTCTGCATCGGTTTATACAAATGATCACTAAGGCTCAGTCCACTGTCGTTCTGCAGGAGCTTCTTTAGTATCACTCCAGTTGTTGACAGTATTATCGGAATCATTTGGACGCTGTTCATTGCCCATTGACTTCGGATTTGCACCTCCAGATCTCTGTATTTGGCAATCTTCTCGTTGTATTTTTGTCTTAGGTTGTTGTTGTTAGGTACAGCAATGTCCATTAGTGTAGTTCGCCTAGAAAATTTATCTGGTTTGGTCTAGTATAAGCAACTGTCTGATCCGTCAGAACCGTTCGGTCCCAATATAACTTGAACCGGTCGTTCTCAAGAATAGGCTCTAGATTATATTTGTAATAAGGCACTTTTCCTACCTGTAATAGGTTTCACTTATCTGCTAACTTTTGGTGGAGTATCTTAGCGATTGAGTCGTGCCTTTCCTTATACTCGGTTGCGGCAAACGCTTGGAATCCTCCAGTTATGTGCTAGATTGTCTCTGATGTTCGACAGCCATATCTGCATTGATCATTTTCTATTGAGGGATCTATAATAATGAACTTCCGATAGTTTTTCGTCGGAATAACCTGGTCTTGGATAGCTAACAAAAAGCCCTCCGTTTCCGGAAACATCTTTACTGAAATCAGCTAGTAGTTCGATGCTGAGTTGTCGACATTATCCTGATTGACCTCATTTGGATGCCGTCCATGAAATGGATTCCGTAGCCAGGTTTGTAACTTTTCTTGGTCTGTTTGATATTAGCTATATATTATGTTATTATTAATGCTTCTAGTTTGAATAAAAAGTTATATGTATGTATTATACATGAAAAACACGAATTTTTTCGATTTTTGCCTAAAATTATATTGAGCTTTATTTTAGTGGCAAATAAAATACGTATAAAAAATATTTTTTATTTTTTCATTTTTTTCATGACGATCAACATTAAAACCTGAATTTAAAAAAAATGTTATTTAGAAATAAAAATTCCATCTGGAAGATAGTTTAAGTGTAACTGTATTACAAAATTTCAGTTAGATTAAGTTCTTTTGATTCCTTCAAAAATTAAGTACGGTGTGCAGCAAAAATATCTAATATTTTTAGGTTAATATTTTCAAAGACCATAACATTTCTGAAACTGACTAATGTGATACAGTATTTATGATTTTTTTTAACATAGTTAATTGAAAATATAATTTTCATACTTCATAGTTTCGATCTACTTTTTTATACAATGTGATCCAGAGATATCGATTAAAACATATTTTTTTATCAAAAGTGAGGGAAACTTTATAACTCGGTATTACTTTTAAACTGAATCAGTATTTGTTCAAAAAAATATTTTCAAATGTGAAAAATACTTTATACTTAACGCAATTAAAATTTTTGACTCTCCCTCGTATACCATAAATCTTTCACAGGATTTGATCGGTGTTATTTTGGTTTGGGGATATGCAGAACCTTACTTTTTCAAGATAATTTATTAAATTCAAAGACAAATGTTATTCCCATGGGATGCGCACATTCCACCGGTCATAGTATATATATATATATATATATATATATATATATATATATATATATATATATATATATATATATATATATATATATATATATGTTTAGGGGGCTTTCACGGATTCCTCCATGTGAGATGCAATAGCAGTGGATATATCCACATTATGCCGTTGTAGTGCTGAAATCACATTCAGCAAAAGGACAACTATATGCAGCTCCGTATATAAATGAAGTAAAATGCGAACAGTAAATGCAAACTTCGTTCCAACCATATCCTTTCCGTGTTAGAGTTTGCATAGTTTGAACAAATTGCTAAGTAACACAATTTATCCTATTACACCACCATCGAGATGATAGCCTACCTGTACCACAATACCGAGAAGAAAGTCAAAACTTACCCTCCCTGCCACAGTGATACGGCAGAGGTACATGTTTCGTCTCTATTAGACTCATCAGGGTACCGACATGTACCTGCCGTATCACTGTGGCGGGGAGGGTAAGTTTAGACTTTCTTCTCGGTATGGTGGTACAGGTAGGCCATCATCTCAATGGTGGTGTAATAGGATAAATTGTGTTACTCAGCAATTTGTTCAAAATGTGCAACCTCTAAACTGTAAGGATATGGTTGGAACGAAGTTTGCATTTATTGTTCGCATTTTACTTCATATATATATATATATATATATATATATATATATATATATATATATATATATATATATATATATATATATATATAGCCAAACATGCACTGAAATATAACAATTACCTCCATATATATATATATATATATATATATATATATATATATATATATATATATATATGCATATATATATATGCATATATATATATGCATATATATATATATATATATATATATATATATATATATATATATATATATATGCATATATATATATATATATATATATATATATAAATGTATATAAAAAACATGTAAAAGTCGTTAAAGTTAAATTTATTATATGATGCAACTCTATACACCTTATCCCCTGTACTCTCGCCAGATTAAATGAAATATAAAAATAACGTTCCAAGACCCAACCTATATTTTTTTCTAAAAATAAATCAAAATAAAAGCACCTATAAAAATCTATGTTTATTTCTTCCTCAATCTTATAATAGCATTGTAAATTTAAGTAATATGCCAATTAACGAAACATATCAAAAAATCAATCTTTGGCTTGTCAAAATTAAATAAATTCAAGGTTCTTTCTATTTTAGTTTGTGTAAAATAAATAATTGTTACTAAATTTTTGGCGCCACATATGGACATTTAGATTAAGCATTATGACTGTTCTAGGTTACTGTATATACATATATTAAATATTGTTTACCTTCCCGATGATAAGTTAATAAATTAGAGTAAACTACTTTGTCGAAATCTTCGTTATGGCTAATGCAGGGTCGCCCAGAAATTAACATTTTTAAGTAGAGGACTAACCTTAAATAGTCGGGGAGCCCAGTAGATTTTCGTAGCTGATGAAGAGACATGGCTCCACCTAAGTTTTTAATACGTATTTTGACCCTCTGATTACAAATATCGAGGATAGATTTTCGAAAAATGATCAGGCAATTTGTTATAAACAAAAATAAGTTAATAATTAAAAAAATTTTTTTAGAAAATATATATATATATATATATATATATATATATATATATATATATATATATATATTTACTTCTTTCCTATACGGAGTTGCATATAGTTGTACGTTTGCTGAATGTGATTTCAGCACTACAACGGCATAATGTGGATATATCCACTGCTATTGCATCTCGCACGGGGGAATCCGTGAAAGCTGCATAGCATCAGAGCTATGACCAAGATTAGAAGCAACCGACCAGGGGCTCATTTTAAAGCTAGAGTGTCTACTTTCAAATGCTGAGTGCGCCTTTGAAAAATTCAATATGGCAGCTCCAATGTGGCAGCCGGAAGCAGTAGAAAAATCGAGTTTCTAGCAAAAAAAGCTTGTAAAAATAAAAACTTTCAAACTGATCGTGTCGTTTTCAGCTCAACTTTTAGTTGATGGATGTCTCTAAAAAGCTAGCGCGGTAGATTGACAAAATCCAACATGGCGGATCTAATACGGCGGCCAAAAATCCAATATGGTGGCCGAATTTTTGGAAATCAATAGATTTGCACCAGATTTGGTACACAGGAATTTCTGGGGTCGCTGATTACGTATCCGAGGTCGTATTTGCAAAATTCAAGATGGCGGATTTAATTTGACGGACGTATTTTTTAAATATCAACCAATTAGCACCAAATTTGGCATGCGAGGGTTTTTGAGGTTGCTGTTTACGAATCTGAGGTCAGGTTTACCAAATTCAAGATGGCGGATCCGAGATGGCTGACGACATTTCTGAAAAGCAACCGATTTGTACAAAATTTGTTATACGGGGGATTTTGAGGCTGCTGATCACGAATCCAATCCAGAATTTCAAAATTCATGATAGTGAATTTTCTATATTAGGTCCATAATCTTTGATTTCGAAAATTCTATCAAGGACTCGTTATCAGCAACCATAAAAACCCCCGTATACCAAATTTGATGCAGTAAATTTTTAAAAAATACGTTTGCCATATAAAATCCGCCATTTTGAATTTTGCAAATCTGACTCGTCAGATTCGTGATCAGCGATCCCAAGGACTCCCGTATACCAAATTTAGTGCAAATCGATGGATTTTCAAAAATCCAACCACCATATTGGATTTTTGACCGCTATGTTGGACTTTGTCAACCTACCACGCCAGCTTTTTATGAGGCGTCCATCATCTAAAATTTCAACCAAAAACGACCCGATCGGTTTGCGAATTTTTATTTTTACAAGCATTTTGCTAGACACTTGATTTTTCTACGGATTTCGGCCGCCATATTGAATTTTTCAAAGAGGTACTCAGCATTCAAAAGTAGACGCTCTAAGCGTATATATATATATATATATATATATATATATATATATATATATATATATATAATATATTGTGACGGTTCAATTTTCCGCGTAATGGCTAATTCCGTTAACTTAACCTTATTTTTGCAAATATTCTCGTTATGGGCAACACAGTATCATTTTCCTTAAGTATTTCCCAGGGATTCTTTGAAGAAAAACATTTCATAAAGTAAAGTTTTAATTAATTTTATTTTTCAAGCTTGACCATTATTCGTTATTTCACTACATTGTGCTTAGGTATTTTCTTCTCGATGTTGAACTTACTGCTACTGCTTTTATATCCAAATAGTTCTCGTTTTTTTTCACTGCCATTTATATTTACATTTGAGTGGAATTGTATGTATGTTGGGTTGCAAGAAATTTATATTAATGTATTAATAAGTATTTCTTTAATTTAAAAATAACCATCAGGATACTTATTTGGTTTATTTATTTATTTTTTGAGCGGAAAATGCTAACGAGTAATGATTTGTCTTAAATGACAAATGTATTTCAGCCGACTGTTGTTGCTTAGTGTCATTTCGTTCACACATGGCAATTGAACGCGCCTAACGAAAGCCGATTAGTGCGCAAGCTGAGCCATGGTTAGAAATGGAGGCCATTTTGCTTTCATTTTAATTTTTTAAGCTGCAGACTTATATCAATTTTTATTTGGGATTCTGAGATGAGAAATGGGAAGTCATTTATTATCCTGGTAATTTTATTGAGTTTTTAGAGTACTGTATCTTTTGCCTGGTTGGCAGTTATGATTTTTTTTTTACCGGAATAAAACTGAAAACAGGGATTTTGGGCAGTTTGCACGTATCCACGAAGGAATTCTGTTAGATTCCAAAGACATTGGGTCTATCCTACTGGCTATCCCATTATATAGTCCATCCTACTAGATATCGCATTACGTAATCCACCCTAGAGGTTTCCACCCTATAGATTTGAACATCACAGGTATCAGTCAGGCTTAGAAATTAAACAACTTTCAAACTCAGGCAAACCTTAATATTAACCCTTCTTATCAATAATTTTTTAATAATTGACCAGAATTATACTTTATTATTGTAAGGTGTTGCGCTATAATTCGGTATCTATGATCATAGAGGAAAAACAAACCGGTTAATTTTATGATTTTGAATTTTTTTTATACCAGTAGGCAATATTGTATGAGGTTTTAGTCAACCGTCTGAATTAATTTAGATATTCTTTTAACATTTTGTTACAAAGGTACAATTTAAATTTTTAAAAGATTTTTATTATAACAATCTCCAATGAGTTGATTTGTTCCACATGCTGCTTGCGTTTGAATTTTTGTATATTGTTGATAGCTAATTTTAAAGAGTAAAGTTGAAAACTAATTCCAAACAACATCGTGGAAAATTTTTATATTTAAACCGGCTCTAATGCAGTGGCGCCCTTAATTTCCCAACCCTATACTCCGGCATAGGGGGTTAGCTCCGCATTTTTACTGGTACTGCTACCTTCAACTGTACTCTAGTGTTTTTCTTTTTTTTATTATATTATTCAATTTCTCTTTTTCACCTCATACTGAGGTATTGCGCCTTTTAAAAACCATTGTAGCAATATATATATATATATATATATATATATATATATATATATATATATATATATATATATATATATATATATATGTATATATATATATGTATATATATATATATATATATATATATATATGTATATATATATGTATATATATATATATATATATATATATATATATATATATATATATATATATATATATATATATATACTCCAAACTAAGGTTATTGGGGATGCAGTTTATTTAAATTCGTAGGCCTTGTTAAAGAAAAAACCCTTTTTTGATTCTGTCAAGCTTTTGTGAATCTATTTATCTATTCTTCAGGACATCTCTACAATTATTAATTAAACAGATAGAGTATTAACCTAACCTATAATTATTAAGTAACTCACCAATGTGGTTTGAATATGAAACAAGTAAATATTGGAAAAACAATGGAAATAAAGCAGCATTAGCACTTTTAACTATATTTAGAGGCATATAATGAGGATTGTAAAAATTCGTTTAATTTCTAAAAACCACGAAGCAGCCAAACATCTTACTCGACTATTTCACCATTTTGTAGTGACAAATGTCAGGTGTCAACTTAGAAGTGGTGCGGGTGGCCTAAATCGTTGGGGAAAATACGGATCCGTAAAACAGTGGCGTCAAGCAAGAGATTTAGCAAAAATAGAATATAAAATTTAGAAAATTACTTGTTTGATATTTTTTTACATGACATAAGAGGTCAGGACGCTCAAATACTTTTCTTTTTCCAATTTTAAAATATAACTGTTATTCATGGTGTTGTCATCTTGGTTAATATGCGCCATTTCAAGGAAGAGCCGTTTGTGATATGGTGATATGCAGGAACTCTTTCTAGAATCTCAGTACCATCCCAGTTAATGATGTGATCTTGATGAAAAATATGTTCAGCCAGAGCACAAGAGGGCAAATCTCTATTAATATCACTACGATGGGAAGTGAGTCTGCCTTTGAGGCTTCTGGAAGTCTGGCCTATATAAACTAATTTACAGTTGGAACAGGGAACTTTATACACTATACAGGACGTCTCATTCAGCTGCAACGGCGTTTTGGCTTTAGAATAAATTTTTGAGCGAGTAAGTAATTGTTTTCTGGCTATTTTAATATCTGTATTTTTAAAAATATTCATCAATTTGTCAGTAAGATTTTCTATGTGAGGTAGTGTGTGGAAAAACTGAACTTGTACTGTTACATTTCAAATATATATATATATATATATATATATATATATATATATATATATGCAATCGAAGGTTTTCGGGGAATATCCGGTAGGATTAGTAAAAGAAAGCATTGAGTACAAGGCGGTTTCTCCAGATTTGTGAGTGGTTTCCAAACAGAAAATCATTCAAATTTATGCAAGACGATGCTCCACGCCACATTACGAGTTCTACCAACATTTACCTGAAAAAATTTCTTTGCTAAGTTGACCGGGTTATTCAACTGATATGAACCCAATTGAAAACGTTTGGAAGCTTATAAAGAGAGAAGTATCGAAAGAAGAGATTATCAATAAAATTCAGCTCACTGAAAAATATTAGTTATATGTGGAATCACAATCCAGATATGCAGCCTGTAAGATAAATATTGATGTCTGCTAAGGACGAAGTAATACACAACCTCACTACGAGCAGAGAGACATCTATGTGACGGTAAAAAAAGCGCTGATACTTGAACTCCCCATTATTTTTAAATTAATTAAATTTTCTTGTTATTTATGATTAAAATGTGTAAATTATCAGTTTTTTTTCAACGCGTATCGAATTTTAAAAAATATTTTATACAAACAGAATATATTTCCAAAAATCTTCGTGTGTCCTCATTTAATATCTTATAAATCAAACATAGTCTGCAACCTTCAAAGTGAAATTCAAAAATACGTCTAGCCGTACTGGGCGGTCACATGTAAATATACCAATATTTAAAAATAACGAGCGAAAAAATTTAAATAAATTACCCGGTAACCAGGAAATTATATTTTCAAGGTTCGTCTTAAGAAACCTTGCCATATTTAATTGTGTTAATATGGATTGGTTGTCTGAACATTTTTGCTTGCCATATCTTACACTATCTGAAATGGTTGTTGGTATGGTGTGTGGTACACAATAGGGAGTCAACAAATTTGCATTTATAGATATCTAGAAATTTTGGGTACTAGATTCAAATCTTTGAAAAATACACGGTTTATTTGGCAATTGTATAAAGTGAGGCAACTTTCTCGGAATATATTATTTTAAGTCTTTTAAATTAAAGCTACATATTATATCAATAATATAATGATGATCACCTCTTGCTTAACCCAATGCATCTATGCACATTGTGAGCAAAATAATATCATTGCAACTCAACAGAAATCATGCACGAAGAAAGCAGTGGGATTCAAGGAATAACTGACTCTAAACTCTGTCATATGTAACCAAGCCTGTATTAACCAAGGAAATCTCTTTGCTGCCTAAATGTAATAAAAGCATTTTTAAAAGAATTATGCATATTCGGCGACAAATTTGCGCTTGAATATCATGTTACTTTGTCGGTACATCACCTGATTTTGGGACGTAACTTCCCAGAAATTAAAGTAACCGTCAGATTTTTTACAGAATCGGCAGCAGTAGCAGAACTGAAGTAGTGTTAAACGAGTAGCAGATCAGACCTAAGGAAAGAGAATATTCAAGGGGAGTAACGAAATTCAGTTGCCTTAAGAAGTAGTTAACTTTCATCGCTTTTAGGACGGCTGAACAGCCAAGAAGAGGTTATAACATCGATGATCTTTTAGAGGGCTGCGTTGCTGAAAGTGATAGTGCTCTTTAAAATCATTTAAAATAAAGTACCTCCGAGGCCCCTGGATGAAGTAATAGCTTTTACCCGGGTAATTGCCAAAGGCTGGGGCGCCTGAAGACTTTAAAAATAAAAAACCTATTGCAAAAAAATCGGTTTAAATACGGTGTATCGGGAGTGCTCTGGATAAAAATAAATAGTGTCTAGGTAAGATAGGTTTTATTTCCCAGAGCCCGGTACACTACAGCTCGAAAGACGGGCGATATTCGGGATTGTATACGCGAACTGGTGTTGCAATCTCGGATCACCGTCATTAAGATCGCGTAACTATTCTAACTTGATTTTCCAATACTCAACAAACAAAATAAAATTTTCTCTATCAGTCAGAAGATTAAGAAGAAAAACTAAGAAGATTTTATCCCTTTATTAGTTTTTCGTGAAAATCTAATTTTTATCTTCATTTTCTTCTTAAAAATCTGATCTGTTACCCTTACTTTTTTCGACTTTGAAAATTTATAAAATTGCGTCTAAGCTCAGTTACTCAAACTTTTCTTTCGCATTTTTAAAATTTTACGATAAAGTCCAAATATCGATACTTTTTCTGCGTTAAAATTTCGGTGTTAAAAATCATTGCGGATTTTAACAATAAATAAATAAATTTTCGACTTGCGGTGCGACCTAGCGTTCGACTCAAGTTTAAACAATATCGGCAAGAAGAATAAATAAATTTATTCGGTAAAGTAGGTTCGTTGCGCTCAAAAAACATTTGGCCAAGACAAAGTATACTTGACCCTTGCCCCCTATACTAATTATTTCTTCACAAAATAATTAGTATAAACCCTGAACTCTTATAAAATTAAAAAAAAATTTTTGTAAGTTTTTTTCTTAAGTCGTCTTGAGCATCCACGCTCGCTTCCCAGACGCACAACCCCATAACCCCTTTTTAAATTTCGGCATAAAAGTTTTTCTTTTTTCCGAATTTAATAGCATGGCTCATCTTCCTCAGGTGTCCTCGACAAACATCAAGAAAGGTAAGGCGGCTTGGCTTTTCGCTGGGTCGGGCGGTTATGGTAGGACCTCTTCCGGCACCGCCTGCGCGGTGCCCTACCTTTCAATTTCCGGAACAACGTCCGATGTTCCAAAGTTTCCAAACTGACCCTGTGTGTACGTCATCCTTTGATGCGGAGTTTAGGCAATCTCCGGGATTCATTGATGACAGTAGCATAGAGTTTAACCTAATGCCAGCTAACCCAGAAGCATCGGCATTTAGGCTTCACCAAACACAATTAAAAGAGACTCCTGATGGAACAACTCACGAGTGCTACAGGACACAAACATCTCAAAATTCAGAAACGGTTACTAGCGCAGATGTTATGTCAAATTTAGCGGCGATCGTATCAGATCATGGCACCGGTATACCCTTAGAACAGGTACGCGAATCAGATACCGACCGACCGACGTTGCGATAGTCTACCTGGAGAACTAAGATTCAGTTGTACCATCCAGCGACACCATCGAAACTAACACAATTCCGATACGAAGGGAAATATTTCAGAGCGATTTACTTAACCTATTGTGGTTGTGCCTTGGAACGAACCTACTATTGCGCCGTTTGAACTCCACCAGATAGGGCTTTAGTATGCTCCCGAGAAATTAGGGGGTACTTACCGGACATCCTGTATAAAATAGTAATTAAGTAATTAATTTAATACCAATAAATACTTCTTATAATAAAAATAATATATACTGACCTAACAACATATGCATAAAATGTGCTTTGGTTAGCTTATAGAAATGGATCCGCATTCAAACCACACATTTTCTTTTTTTTTGTTTATTTTTTAAATGTCTTATTTTACTGGTTTTGAGTTTTTGTCTTCTAATATTAACTAAAAATGGGACACTTCTGTGTCCCAGAGCCTTCCTCATGGACCACGAGACTAAGTACCTAAAAAAGGAACAGTCAACTCATGTCCAGAGTTGGGAAAAAACAAAACATTGTGTTTTATTTTAAAATAAAAAAAAACATGTTTTTTATTAATGCATAATTCCTGTTTTATTTACCTTGTTTTAAACATGTTTTAAATTTAATTTTAAACAAGTATTATATATAAATACATAGGTTTGAAAAGAAAGAAGTGTAAGTAATTAAAAATGTTTAATTATTTCGATCAACGGTTATAATGTCACTGCATTTACAATTTTTTTTCTTTCTCTTTCTCTCTTCTTCAACTCCTCAATCCTTCATGTCCACGTTCTCAAGCGAGCTATGTAGATTTAGCGCCCTTATAACTGCAACCAATTTAGCCGCTTTCTCTCTCCCGAGCCTGTTGCGTAATTTGGAATGTACCAATCCGAAAGTGGAAAATAATCTTCCGATTCCTGCAGAAGACTCAGTCGCAGTAAATAACTGACTTGTGATGTCGAGCATCCCTGGATCCAGTTTGGTCCCAAGTGATTTTCACCACACTGAAACGTGCGTTTTCTTTAAAAAATCTTCCTTAAACATGTATTCCAGAAATGGAAAAATTTCTCGCACGGTACGTCAGGACATATTTCATTGCTTGCGGACAGCTTGAATCTATGAACTCCATGCCCATTGTGTCTTCCTCTTCTGATAGTCCTTCGCCTTTATAGTTAAGATCTAATATATAAACAGCAAAATGTGCAGGTGTCATTGCGGCTCTAAATCTTGCTTTAAGTTTATCTGCTTCTTCTGGCAACCAGTCCGATGAGAGGAGATCTTTCCATATATGTGTACAATCGCCTAGGACGCACATATCTTTCTGAATGAGATCAAGAGCTTTTGATACTTTTTTCAGCTTTTTGAGATAGTTCTCAACATTTTCTTTGAACTCAACATCTTGGACATTCCTTACGATTGCTAAATCTAATACAGACCTGTGCTCGCTGCATACTTTGACAAGACAGTGCCAGTTGTTGACATATAATTCGAGACAATCTGCTAATGTATTCCAATGTACATCTTGAGGTAGTACGAGTGCTTTCCCACTGGCTTCCTCGTACTTTGCTTGTGGAAAATGATGATACTTGAAGTACTTTACAATTTTTTTTTACATTACTTTTTATCTCCTCTTCTTAAATATCCTTGTAAATAAATTGATTAAATGAGCAGAACAACCATATGTTATAACATCGCCAATCTGATCAACTTCTAATTCCTCCATTAGTTGTCTTCGTATCTTTGCCATATTAGCGGCGTTGTCAGATACGAAACTACGGACATTACAACCAAAACTTCGACATTTTTTAATGTTGTCTACTGCCAGAGTTAACAGATAATCACCAGTGTGACTGTTGCCAGGAGTGTCAATTGTATTTATGAGGTAAACGCTACCATCATTTTCAGTAGTGGTCACACTAACACACACAATTGGCTCATTGCGTATGTTTCTCCAACCATCAATAGCCATACAAACCACTTTTTCTTTCATATTCCGTTTAATGTTTAATCTCACGGTACCATATACATCATCTAGTAATTTTCCGTCTATATTTTTTCTATTTGGTGGTAAATAGCCTGGTCGAGATAATTGCATCATTTTGATAGACTCTGGATGTTCAGTGTGCCGAAATGTTATTAATTCACTAGGAGTTTTTTTATGATTATTGTATTTAATAAATTCATGCACATTTAATTTAAACTTGGCGCGAGTCGCTACCGCGACTCTTGACAACAAAGAATTTTATGATTAAATCGTACATGTATTTTATGTGTGTTTTAAACATGTTTAAAACAAATAGTTTTTAGTTGTGTTTTAAACATAGTGTGTATTTGTGTAGGGTTTTAATCAGTGTTTTAAACATACGCTTAAAACAAATGTTTTAAACATTGCCAACCCTGTTCATGTCACATTAGCAATACCTTGCATCGCCGAATAATTTACTTCTTTAACAACCTCTATCAGTATAATTTCATTAATTGCAAATGGCCATTACATCATTCTGAACGCTAAAGGTGCCAAATTGCTAAATTGTTTAACAGTAGGAGTAATTAACGAGAAAAAACCGCATTCATCTGGTTAAATAAAGATTGTATTAAAAAGTGAGGTTATGTCGTATTAGTGTTTTTTTATTCCATTTTTCAAGATTATTACGTGTCTGAGATTTCGAGTGTCGGTAAAATAAAAAGATTAGTAATTATAATTAATCTACATCGAAGATTACATTTTATTTTGAAATTTGAAAAAAGCATGATTAATTATTTTAGTGTCGAACGATCTAGCTATAATCCTGATGTTCTTAAAAATAATGTGTAATCAACTTCGTAACAATTATCCTGAGACGGAATCGATATAAGCTTAAATGTTCTTAAAATTCCATTCATATCCTTCTTAGGGTAAATAACAATTTAAAATATGAATGAAATATTAAAGTAATCAATATATGTCATGAAAACAGTGAGCAGCTTGTAAATACTACGTAAGAACATTTTACTTTAACAGAAACAAGAAAGAACTTACAGCCACATTCGCTAAGAAGGTTTAAAACATAGATTCCATCTAGTTGGGATCAAAGTTAGATGTTCTAGTTGGACAGTTTAGCTTCGCTTATGACATTGTTATAATCTGACATATATATATATATATATATATATATATATATATATATATATATATATATATATATATATATATATATATATATATAAATTAAGGATAAAAACCTAGTAATAAACAACTTTTTATTGGTGTACTGTTAACATTTAAAACTTCATTGACTCATTGCTGGACTTGTCAATTTAAATTCTCCGCTCTACTCCATTAAAAAACTGGAGAAAGTTAGCTGAAAATCTAAACATCAAAAACCCATTCTCAAACAACTCGCAGCAAGCAGGTGATATTTTGGTTCAATTGGTTCTTGAAGCATAATCTTCAGTTGAATCAACGAAAGTTTTATGTTCTGTCACTTGCTAGGGTCTGTGGTCTTAACCGAGGGGATGTGTAAGACTTTTTACCGATATTGGCACAAAATTATGAAGATAATTCAATCCACATTCTGAAAAAAATTTTAACATAGACGAGACTGGTATGCAAATTAATAATAAAGCCAGGAAAGTTATTGCCACCAAGAGAGTCAAAGATTGCGAATAAGGAGATAATGTGATAATAATAGCTTACTGAAAGCTTAATTCGTCCTCCGATTTTGATTTATAAAAGTACCTACTGCAAACCGCAGTTTCCTGAACGCTTACCACTCAGTTTACAAGTACTTATGAATAAAAAGACTTCCTACATTAACGCAGATCTATTTATGAAGTAATTTGAAGAAATATTCTTACAAACGAATGGTCCTGACAGAGCACTGTTGATAACGGATATGCACAGTTCACACAGCAACAATATTTGCTCGTTGGAAGTAGCCAAAGAGAATAATGTTACATTGTTTTGCTTACCAAGGCACACAAATCACGTTCTCTAGCTACCGGATAGGATATTCTTCAGGCACCTTAAGATATATTTCTTCCAGGAAGCCAAATGAAGGATGGTCATGATCAAGGACAAGTGACTTACTCGGTACGATGTATGCAAACTGATAGATAAAGCTTGCTGCTTAGAGTCCTGAGGAGTATATCCTTATAATCCGAATGCCACACCTGATTATTATTTTTCACTGTCAGACATTTTGTGTGAATATGTGCCAGAAGTGAACACAGTCGAGACATGAGATCGACATCTACGCTAGAAAAATTAGTCTCTTCAGGAACTACAAATTAACCTTTCTATTCAAACTTAAGCAGCAGCTACAGAAGCAGGAAAAAGTGGAAATGAATTTAGAGTCAATGATAAGTGACCTATACAGAAAACCCAATAATGTCCATGTTTGTCCTTCAGATGTTCGAAAAGAACACTAACGAAGATTTTGACTTAAATACATCCCATGCCCAAGTTGCTAGCAATGATGTTAAAAAAAAGGAAGGAGCTGTAATTCTGACATCTCCAGAGTATATACAAAAAGAAAGTAGACAGACCAAAAGAGAAAATTTCAATAAGTATAAAAAACAAAAAAAAATGTGAAAACAAGAAGGTAACAAAGAGAAGGCAAAAAGAAAAGGAAGGCAAACTTGGAACATTTTTTGTCATCACAAAGTAACAATAATGAACAAAATTATGAAAGTAGTTCTAGAGAAGATATTTCTAACGTAGACAAAAATAAGTGCGTAGTGTATACAGAAAATTATTGTCATTCTAAAGAGGTGTAGACAAAATATCCATCATGTTCGCTTTGAATGCACCTTCGCAAAATATTTATAGTAAAAAATCCAGATGAGATAGTATTAATCAAAAGAAACAGATAAAAATGGGAAGAATATGAAGAAGGGTGAAGACTAAAAACATAATTATGATTGAAAATGAAACCAAAACTAAGATGTGTTTTGAGGTATCGGTCCTAATGAGGCTATCAGAACTAAGACACTTTTTTAGCTACTCCAATCTTTCGAAAATATTTATTTTTTCATCAATACTACAATATATAAAATAATGCTCATGGACATTATTTTTTTTAATATTGCAATTAAGTTCTAACAACTCGATTATCATCCCATTAGGCTATATTACCTGCGTATTTCCATTAAGATTTTAAGCAAGTTTTTAGATAATATCGTTGTATGAAAGTTATGTTTGTTATTCTATCTTCACAACATAGATATCTGCACTCTCCAGTTGTGATAGTCTCAGTTCGTTTGGTGACCGATTCGTTATTGAGAGTGTTAAGGGTTTGGTTATTTTTACCTGTTTGTAAGTCATGATTCAAATATTTGTAACTGTGGACCTGCTCCACTTCGCGTTCATTAAATTTCGTATTACTGCTCGAAACTAGATGAGTTATAAACTTGGTTTTCTGGAAATTATTATTTAGACCAATGTTTGCTCATATTATTTGCAATTCGGTAAGCATCAGTTAAATTGTCGGCTATTATGACAATATTGACAGCGAAGCTCAAATGATTTAAACGTATACCGTCGGTATATATGTCTTTCTAAAGCAAATACGTTTTTTAAAAAAGATATGTCTAATTTTACCCTCTACTTGCTATTTGCTTGTAGATTTATGAAGTCTTACACCTGCTGTTGCATTGGTATATATGAATTTTGTTAACTGCATCAATGCAGATAGTATCACTGGCAACTCCACGCTATCGAAAGCCTTTTTAAAATCCTCGAATATCAATAGTGTTTTATTGTATCCTATTGACTTCTCTAAATGATTTTGATGGTCTGCAAATGATCGTTGACACCAAACCTAGTTCGAAAACTCATCTATTTTAGCAGTTAATAAAAATGTAGCTTTTATTCTAGGAATTTAGTTACAATTTTGGTAAACTATTTATATAAATGGGAGAGTCAAGTGACTTTTTTATAATCTTCAAGGAGGTTATTTCTCTCTTTTTATAAATGAGAACCATCATTGCGTGGCTTCATTTGCATGCGATTATGCTACATTTTCCAAGCAAAGATTAAAAAGAGAAACTATAATCTTCAGGGAACCCACGACATCAATTTTTTTCAACTTAAATCATGATCTCTTCTCATTTCTGCAAGAGTAAGTTTTATTTCTTCCAATATTATCTAGGCTTATTAATTTGGGTATTGTGCGTTTTCTCTATTAAATTTCCCACGCTATTTATTGGAACATTAAGAAAGAAACGGTAAAATTGATGCGCGGTTCTAGGAATGAATCCATTAATCCCTTAGAAGAAAATAAAAAGAAGAGGATTTCTTTTTAGTGTTATGCTTCTTAAATAAATTAAATTTTAATCAACGTATAGCAAAACACGAATTTGTCAAGTATTTTCTTTTTAATCTTAAATGACACAGAAATTAGCGACAACAAAAAAATAATTACTTATTTCAAATCCTGTCACATATAGATATGTTCGCAGTTTTAAGTACTTACTTAAATCGGATTAATATGATTTTTTGTATTATAATTGTCACAGAATTAATTACCATGTGTGTGGGATTTGAGATCATGATGAATTAAAATGGTGTGAAAAAAATTGCATCATGAATATGTATATTTTATTGCATATGCCTCGTTTTTGGATTAGAAAGCTCAATGGTATTTTTTGAGTAGGCCGTATGTACATATATCTAATGATATGACTTATTTGAGTTCTTTTCTAGACGTTTAATATAGAGAGCTTTTGAACCTGAAAAATTTCGGTTCCACCCCCTTGAGTTCTAAACACGGTATAGGTCATAAGCGTATATGAATAAGAACACAGTTTGGGTGTATCAAAATTTCAATTTTAAACGATTTTCATTCTGTTCCAAGGAAAATGTCAGCTTTTATCCAATATGGCGCCAGTAAGAGCCAAAAATTGTTGATATTAGCAGGAGATCCATATTATCTTTGAAAGTTTGACAAAAAATGAAGAAATTATTTCTCCAAAATTCTGTTGTTGACTTTCTACCGTCTTAACTCTCATGTACAATGTTGTTTACGAAGTAAAGGCGCGTTATTAAAAATGCCAGCATTATAATTTAGACCAAGATATTGGCAAATTCATGTTATATAAAATATTCCTGTTGAAGATATATATATATATATATATATATATATATATATATATATATATATATATATATGTATGTTTATGCGGCTTTCACGGATTCCTCCGTGTGAGTTGCAATAGCAGTGGATACATCCACATTATGCAGTTATAGTGCTGAAATCACATTCAGCAAACGTACAACTATATGCAACTCCGTGTATAAGTGAAGTAAAAATGCGAACAGTAAATGCAAACTTCGTGCCATCATATCCTTTCAGTGTTAGAGGTTGCACAGTTTGAATAGACTGCTACAGAACACAATCCATCCAATTCCACCACCATCGAGATGATGGCCTACCTGTACAACCATATCGAGAAGAAAGTCAAAAACTTACCCTCCCCGCTACAGTGATACGGCAGAGGCACATGTTTCGTCTCTACTAGACTCATCAGGGTACCGACATGCACCTGACTGGGCAAAGGACAGATCGGAAGGAAACATGCAAATACTTCATATATATATATATATATATATATATATATATATATATATATATATATATATATATATATATATATATAATCTTATTTTGCATCAGTGGTGCAATTTACAAAAAATGGGCAAAAAATCTAATTTATATATATATATATATATATATATATATATATATATATATATATATATATATAATCTTATTTTGCAACAGTGGTGCAATTTACAAAAAATGGGCAAAAAATCTAATTTATCTTATACAGCTGTAATTTTGTATATGAGCTAAAAATTCCATTAGGAAAACTTTTTCGATATTTTGAAGGAAAATCCCAGTTTAATATTTTTTTTTTTGGAAAAAAAACCTAAAATTTGACAGATAATTCTAATCACGTGACTACTATTTTTTTGGGTAATTTTTATCTCGATCGGAGTAGAAATTGTTGCCAAAATTTCGAATCAAGCTATTAATTATGGATTTCGTCAGATATAGGCTTAACATATTCCTATTTGAAGTACTACTGAAGTTATCACATCTTATTTGTGAAATTTAAAATTACAAATTCAAAATAGTGCCCATAATGGTTAAAAATAGCAAAAAATTAAAATTGTTAATGGCACAAGAATTAAATTTCGTTCAACATGACTTTCCACTGGATTTTTGGCTAATCAATATTCTTAAATCAGATTATCGAATATAAAAAGCCGCATAAACATATATACGCCATCCAGCGGGAGGTCGGCGAAACCGCGTTCAGTGATGCATGCTTCCTTCCGATCTGCCATTTGCACAGGCAGGAGCATATCGGTACCCTGATGAGTCTAGTGAAAGACGAAACATGTACCTCTGCCGTACCACTGTAGCGGAGGGAGTATATATATATATATATATATATATATATATATATATATATATATATATATATATATATATATATATATATATATATATATATATTAAAAATAAACAAATTCACGGTCTATATATTTGAAAAAGTTATTTTATTCTCCTTACGACCGTTAAGGAATATATATATATATATATATATATATATATATATATATATATATATATTACGTCGGATATTCTCACGGGTCTGATATGTAATCGAAGATTTTCGCGTATCTCGTGTTTGTGCTGAGTCCCTCTCAAGACTGTAAGGCAGCTGACGTTTCGGTGGCATCTCATTCATGATTTTCAAAGCTCATTGTACGGGATCTGTGAGCGAATGTTGGAAGGCTTTAAAATAGGTAGATTTCTCTCTTCTATT
>JASJET010000347.1:0-31013 GCA_034092305.1 Diaprepes abbreviatus | reverse complement strand
AACACTTGTACCTATTGGTGGATTAAGTCAGTCGGACGCCCGTGGCGGTAAAAGTGAATTAAGCTCCCTGATCTACTAATAAATTAATGTATTTGTCAGGGACGGATCCAACGGAGGACTATCAACCACCCCCCCCCCCCACCACCACCAAGAACTTCGAATTCAGAAAAAATAGACTCGTCTGCCTACAGCATTAGGAACGTTGATCTCGCTCCCCCCCCCCACTCCCCGCTTATTTTGGCGTTAGGGCCCATTGAATTAATTTTGTCAGCTCACTTTCGCTTGTCATACTGTGTTGTCTTGTATACGAATAGGGTGGGGGTGATTTCGATCTTTGTTGTGCTCTAGTGATATCGCATCACCCAAAAAAAAGGAGAGGCTGGATCGGCCTCTAGTATTTGTTATGTATGTTTCATAGAAAATGGACAATATAGATGTAATGGCTGAAAAAAAATCAAGTATTTATAATGTGTGTATGCTCTATAAATTGTAAAATTCATACATATAGATACAGGCAGGGGCGGATCCAGCCTCTCTCTTTGGTAGGGGGCGGTGATATCACAAAAGTACAGTATGGCAAGAAAAACAAGTTGTCAGCGGGGGGGGGGGGGTGTAAACAGCATACTCATTTCTAATACAAAAGGCAGAATGGGTTCTATTTTCCTCAACTCAAAGCTCTTGGGAGGGGGAGGGGTGATCGCAAGTATACACATTCCTATACTCTATTCAGGAACTAGAGAGAGTAATAAAACGGTTACCGAAACCTCCAACGTACCTGCTCCAGTGCCGTTGGTAACTGAGAACTGCCGTAAATCTAATTATATTTCATTATATTTAAATATATTTTATAAATTTACTGCAACATAAAAATTCTGAGAGTTTAATTTAATTTCTGTCAGTGAGCAAAGTACACCATACAGTTTGTTCTTAGTGATTTACTTGATAAACTTATTACAATGAATGTTTGTGATGCCTTAAGATATCAATATCTAGATAATGATGTTAAAAGCTCTGTTGAGATGTGTTCCAACATGACAGGAGTTGGAAAATATACTATGTACCGAATACTGAAGGAGAAAAAACGACTGGAATTGTTAGTACTCTCAAGCCACATTCGATCACAGGCAGATGAAAAACCTCGTTGAAAGAAGAGATGAAAACTGCAATTAAAGGTGTTGTATATATATTTTATTATGAGAAGCAGATCCCAACCGTCTATAAAATTCTAACTAAAATCAATGAAGATCGCGATTTACCTGAAATTAAAAGAACTGATCTCTGGAAATTGCTCAGAGAACTTAATTGTTGTTGGGAAAAACCAGATAGAAAATCTGTTCCTATAGATCGTCCGGAAATTGTCCGTTGGAGAAGTCAATATCTCTCTCAAGTAAAAGGTAGAGTTGCTAGAAATAACACAATTATCAAAATTAGTAATTTAACTAAACTTTTGAAAGATTTTTTTGAATAAAGTTACTGCGGAAAATTGAGAAAAATCCATATAATAAAAGAATAAAACAAAATATGGAAACTCTATCTCTTGATCGGTGACATAGAGGAACCAATTATAATTAATATGAGCGAAGATAGTTTCACTGACTTTGATTAGGAATTAGATATGTAATGTTTACTAGGTGAACACAATTTATTATTTAAATTTTTGTTTTTGTTGTATTTTATTGTTTAATGTTGTTTATATGTTTTTTTTTATTTTTTATATATATTTTTATTTTAGTGTGTCCCACTCTTTAATTTTATATATATTTAATTCTAATTAGTTTTTTATTATTTTATTATTGTAATTGTGTCTTTTTCTTAAGCCTGTAGAATTAACATGTTTATCTTTTTTTTTTTTTTGGGCTATCGTATTTCCATATAATAAAGTAAATTAAATTATCAGTACAATAGAAATAAAAATCAATAGGTCTAATTTTAATTACAACATAAAAAAAGTAATTACATTTGAATCCCTTTTTAGTGTTTAATTGTTACTCTGCAGATGGTTTAAGAATAAATAAACTGAAACGTCAAATACCCTAAAAATGTTTTTAATTGATAATGAAATGACCGATAACCCCAAAAATATTTTAATATTATATGGACAAATTTATTTTTTTATATATGTTTACCTTTTTGTATTTTTGACAATGGGTATTTTTTAAGTATTTAAATTATAACTTAGAATTCTTTGAGTGAAAAAGGCTACGTTTTAGTCTGAATGTGCCTAAAACGGTTCCTATGCCAAAATTAAAAATAATGAAAATACAGTTGTGATTTGTGTTAAATATGTCAAAATTATCTATATTTTCTAATGTATGTGAATTATTAAAAAATCGTAAGAAATAAAATAATATTATAAAAACTTGTTATTTTAAGTTTATTAATTAAAAATATTTTAATATTATATGGACGAATTTATTTTTTTATATATGTTTACCTTTTTGTATTTTTCACAATGGATATTTTGTAAGTATTTAAATTATAACTTCGAATTTTTTGAGAGAGTAAAGCTACGTTTTAGTTCATTATTATAGACCGGTATTTTTGATTGTAAAATTTCTAACCCATTCCTATGAAAAATATATGTGTCTAACAGATTTTGCTAAAGACACTGGACTAAAGAACACAGGTAGTTTTCGAAGAGAAAGAGGGTAAAAAATGATTTATTACTCTCTCTAGTTCTTAAATAAACTGTAGTATAAAAGGAAAAATCGGGTCCATTTTCCTAAACTCAAAGCTCTTGGGGGGGGATCGCCCCCCACCGCCTCCCCCCTTGGATCCGCGCCTGGATACAGGTGAGACAGAGAATACGAATAAGCATTCAGTATAGCAACCAGCAGATAGAATGCAAAGAAATAATGAAGAATATGCTAGAATAAGAATATAACTTTTATTTTTAACCGACTTCTAAAAGAAGGAGGTTCTCAATTCCTCAACTATGTATTTTTTTTATGTATTTACACCAATTACTCCGGAACGGCGGCACCGGTTTGAATGAATTCTTTTACGTTATGTTCAGGATGGGATGGATTTGGTGCAGTAAAATCCAAGATGGCGCTGATAATATGGCGACCAAAAAATTAATTTTGTCCGATTTTCTCCAAAATTGGTATGGGAGAATTTTCGGGGTCGTGCCCAAAGAATCTAAAATTATTTTTTTAAAAATCAATATTTCGGACAAAAAAATTTAATTTTGTCCGATTTTCTCAAAAATTGGCGTGGGTGAGTTTTCGGGGTCGCATATAAGGAATCCAAAATATTTTTTAAAAATTCAATATTGCGAATCCAATATGGCGGACAAAAAAATCAGTTTTGTCCGATTTTCTCCAAAATTGTTACGAGGGAGTTTTCGGAGAGGCACATAACGAATTTAAAATTATTTTTAAAAATTCAATATGGCGGACGAAAAAATCAGTTTTGTCTGATTTTCTCCAAATTGGTACTAGGGGGCCTTGAAGGGCTTAGATTTAAATTAGATTAAGACGTTAAATTTTTTTTTTTTGAAATTCAATATGGTGGGTTGAAAATTTTACCTTATTCGCATTTTTTCAGATTTGGTATTAGAAAGTTTTCGGGGTCGTGTATTACGAATATTAAGTTAATTTTTTACAACTATTAGGTTGATAAGATATAATGTGGTGGACTGAAAAGTTTACATTTTCCGATTTTGTCTAAAATTGATATTGCGGGGTTCTTGAGGCGTATAGAAATTCAATATGCAGTATAAAACATATCGGGCTAAGAAATTTACGTCTCAAGTTCTTTAAATATCGATATTGCAAGGTTTTGGGCCCTATATTACCAATTCAAAATTTCTTTCAAATGTAAGATAGTGGACTTACTATGACAGAGTAAATATTTGTTTGACACAATTTCCCTGGTATTTGGAGAACTCTAAAAATCAAAGAATTCTTAGTGGTTCTTTTTAGGGCGACTTACAACTTTGGATAAAATAAATACTTTTTTGCCACCTTGGAGTCATTGCGAGGTACACTAATCTCGATAAGTACTTAGTTCAAATAATTTATGGATACCAAAATGAATTCAAAACTAAAAATGGAAAAATAAAATTTTTATCAAAAAAATTGAACCGACTTGTAAAAGTGCGCTAAAAAGTGAAAAATAACTATAAATTTTTATATGAAATTGAAATGTTTGAAGTCGGCGCCAAATTATTTGTAAATGAAATAAATAACTACTAATATATACAAATTATAGTAAAAAAGTAATTACAAATAAAGTATTTCTAATCTGTTTGTGCGAATCACATTTTGTCAGTTGTTAGTTTGACGCCGACTTCAAAAATTTCAATTTCATATAAAGATTTATAGTTATTTTTCACTTTTTAGCGCACTTTTAGAAGTCGGTTCAATTTTTTTTTATAAAATTTTTTTATATGTTTAAAAACATAGATATACTTTCAAACACCGTACAAACAGATGACAAAAAATGTAAAAACAAGTTGAATGTAATTTAATTAATTGTATCACTAGTTAACATTAGTTTAATTCTCTGAAGATGGTTTAAATAATAAAATAAATCAAAATGATATTCTTCTGCTGCGCGTTTAAATCCAATATTGGTTACTGTTTGTATATTACGGAATCAATCTCTTTTTTGTTTTCCTCACTGATTTCTAATATTTTGTCCCACTGATTGATTTACATTTCTAAATCATCAGCAACGTTATTTCAACGCAAACTGTTTGAAACAACTAATGTTTTGCCCCTTGCTTTGCTGAATTCTGCTCTAATCTATATGGACGTCCATATCTGGATGTCCAGTGTAAGTCCATCAGACGTCCACTAATTAAATTTCGGGTTGTCGGTAAAATCGGATACTGTAATATCGGCCTGTAGAATTGTCATTTCTTAACCCGCCGGCCCGCCATGATCACAAAATATCCCTTCAGATATTTTGTGCCCATTTTTGTGTTGACGTCGAGCTAAAAAAGACCTTTGGAGTTTTAGTTGAGCTAAAATCAAGTGTGCTTTTTATTTGAAGACGATGCCACCGTTAAAGGTAAGTATAGTTATTTTAAATTAATTTTTTTTTAATTATACCAAAAATTACCGAACGAAACTACAGACATGCCCGACGAAAAGCTGATAATTTAGTGTCAAACTCGCACAAATTTGAAAGTGAACAAAATATTCAGTATCAAAACACGTATGTTAAAATATAGCTTTTGTAGCTATACTTTTTCATACAATCACTTATTTAAATGGAAATTACTACAAATAAGTGCAAATAATTTGATAGGCCAATGAATTTTGTATCTTGTTGGTTAAAATGGAGCACAGATAGAGTTGTAAATTTGTGTAATAATAAAATTGTAAATTTTAGAGAAAATTCTCTCTGACAAAGTCATTATTGAGTAATCAGTCTAATAAAATTGCTGGCATTAATAAATGTTATCAAAATTTATAATGGAATAAAAGCTATAGCAAATTTGAATAATTATATTAATTTTTTTATGACTATTTTGGATTAAACGCTAGTAAAAGTTTACATTGATGTGTATTTTTGTGCAGTATAATTGTTAAAAAATATATAATAAAGTTTTGACAGTTCGACTCTAGGTTTAGACTTATAATTTAATTTATTTTAATTATTTTTAGATGAATTTTCCACAGATTGGTCCAAATAAAATTCCTATGTGAAAGCCAATTTGTACCAAATTAGAGAGGATATTCAGGTACTCGTAAATAGGGAAAAAACAACAAGTATCTACAAAGAATTTTCTGCAGGAGTTCAACTATCCTTTTATTTAAGAAAATAATCAGCTGCCTCAAGTCACATAAGATCTTCAGGACAATTTAAACTTTAAAGATGCAATAAGTTTATTACACTTCTCCTGAAATAAAAGCTGAAACTTATTCGAGTAATGCTTCTTTATGTGTATGAGTCTATTAATAAAAAAAAAAACTTAATTTACAGGATTATTTTATATATATTTTTTTACTTTGATTCTTAAAGTCAAAAATATTCTTAGGTTAGCATATCTGGAATTAACGTTTAATTATCTCAATAAAGTAATATAATTTTAGGTTTTACAATTAGCGAAAATTGAAGGAAATTATACCTATTAACTTATTAAAAGATATTTTATTGTAACAATGACAGATAGCCTTTCCAAGAATTATACATATGATGGAACAGTAAAGTGCCCTTTAAAGAACTTATGTTCACTATTTGTAGGTAAGTTACCACTTAAATATAAAAATTTGATGAAAAAAATCTCTCTGTTTTATTTGTCATACTCGTAAATAATAAGAACAAATTGGGTGTCAGATTTCACACGTTGAACTCTAGATCCTCTTGTTCTGATAATACCCAGACAAAAAGTGTGTTAAAAATTTTTTTCTGGTCTGTTGGTTTAAGCACTCTAAGCAATAACAATGCATTCGGTTTTATATATATATATATATATATATATATATATATATATATATATATATATATATATATATATAGAGAGAGAGAGAGAGAGAGAGAGAGAGAGAGATTTAAATTCCTACAAAACCATAAAATACTGCATCATTTAACGTTAAACCTTATTAATTTTCAGCTGCGGTAGAAGAATGGGGGGCCGATAAAAAACAGCCGAAGACGAGATTAGACAATGGCTGAAGAGAATAAACGACAGAAATAAATGTAGAAAAAAATAATCATTGTAACAATAAAAAGTCTTTATTTAAATAATTGGTATATTTTCTATTACCCAATTGAAATTGTACCTATTACTATGGAACCAGATACCTTATTCACAGCGATCCTTCTATAGCTTGAACAATTTAAATGAATTGAAGCTATATTTTGTAGCACTTGCAATTCGACTAATTATAAAATTTTATATTCTTATATAGTATTGTATTAAAAATTTGACAATTGTAATCAATAAGTGTAATATGTGGATCCAGTTCCTGTTACCTGGTTCGCTAATGTAATTTATATCTGTTTAATTTTCGGGACTAATAGGGCCATCTATGGTTACTTGTTATCGACGTTTTGATGACATGAGTGGTCTGTATCTTCAGAAGTGCAGATTAGTTAGGTACTGTAAGCTCTCGGACCCTAAGCAAATTCTGAAAATATCTACCATTCACGTTAGCGGAACGTCAAGAAGAGGGAACAATAGATTATGACCTATTAATCCAAAAAGCACAATAACATCGGATAATATGTCCACAATCGGGTCAAGAATGTACACTATATGGACATCCAAAATTAGTCCTATTAATATCCAAAAATGATCCATGCCTGGACAATATATGGAATCCAAAAAGACGTCCATGAGTGGGACAAACGTATAGTCTAGTGGATATCCATAGGATGTTGGTGGACAAATTCTGGACATCCTATGGATACCCAGTATGTCCAGCTTTGGATAAACGATGGATATCCAGTGGACTGAAGTGTGCTATTTAGGATATTTCAGAACGCCTTTCGAATTTTTCATTTCGGAAGTGCCTGATCCGAAACATCTCGTCAACCAATTTTTTAAAGGGTTCCTTTTACTTGATTTGATTTGACATTTTATAGTTAGACGGGGAATTTTCCCTACTTTCTATTTCTGTAATAAAAATACAGGATACTATTTTTTTAAAAAAACATAGTTGACCTTAAAATGACCTTGAAACATAGGCTCAAGGCCAACTTCAAGGTTATGGTCAAAAGTATTGTATTGTCATCAGATTTATAAATGAATCAATTTTCATCTGAAAATAACAATTTTGGCAGCAAATTCATCACTTTACAAATGTAGCACATAGTTTTTTCAGCTTTATCATAAACTAACAACAACTTATTTTTGCCACAAGCAGCACCGAATCTAAATATCGACATAATGTATCTACTTTTAAATATCGACCCAAAATGCAACATACCTACTCCGTCTTTAAATTTAGACCGAGATTTTCTGCTTGGTCGCTCTTGATCATCAAACGTCTTTTCAATATGTAGATCCAACTTTTTATCTGATGACGCCGGAATTTCGATAATAACTTTGACTTTTTTCGAATTAATACTTGATCATTGATTTCGAACGGTACTCTCAATTTTTGTTACATTGTCTGCAAGAAAAAGTTAATGATTTTAATGCCTTTCACCTAATCGGGGGAATTACGTGGAAAATAATTTTATCATGCAGCTGTTTGATCTTTTTTCCTTCTTTATTTAGTTACTCGTCATTTCAATTTGAATGTTCCACAAGCAATGATAAAAGAGTTTAAAATATTAAAATCCGGCTGTGCTTAAAATCTGTTAAACCAAAAATTTTTAATAGGGTTAGACTTTTTAGTAAAAGTAAAGGCTAGAGACTTTTATCAAGCTGATTTGATGAGTAATTGGTATTTATGTGCTGAATTAACCATGCCAAGAGGTATTCCAATATCGAAAAAATTAAAGAAGAGGGTAGTAATTTACTATTGCCAAAAATGAATTAAAAAACAAGTCAGTTTGTTTTACCCAGATGTAACGTATCCAAAATAATTTTATGTTATAATAATAATAGACCAGAGCTTATCTGTAAAATATTGGGGTTTCGTGGATGTGAAATGGAACATGGAAATTTTTGCATGAGAGCCTTCAGAATAACCTGAATAACGATAAATTTGATATGCGTCATTTCAAAAAGCTGGGCAACATTGTTTTTAATAATAAAAATATAAAATTAACGAAAAAAGACCGTTTTTTTTCAACTTTTCTGTCGTGTAACTTTGAAGGTATTCATTTTAGAGGAAAGTTGAAGAGGAAAAAAAGTTTCGTAATTAAATTTTCCATATAATAGGGTTAGTTGGAAATCTCAAAATGAATTTCCCTTATTGCAAGATAGCAATAATTTAAAAAAAAAATGTTAAAAAAAAACAGTTTTTTAATCATTTTTTTTCGACCATTTAAATTTCTCTGAGGACCTTCATATTAGAGCAAAGAAAACTTTATGCCATGATAAAATAACACGCTAAAATTCGTTAGGATCGAATAGATAGTTTTTGCACAATAATTTTGCAATTTGAGTACGTTTACAAAAAGTGACCATTTTTCAAGTTTGTCTGAGTCCAAAATATCACGTTAACATATTTAAATTTATTTTCAACATATAGTAGGGAAGTCAAGTTTTCCAACGCTTTTTTCAGAATCAAAATCGGATGATTTGGACGCCCTCAGGAATCGTTTTAAGACATTGTTGATATTTTTGCATATAAACAAATAGAGTATCTCGGCGGATTTTCATTGGATTTTTTTGCTGCAATACATGGTTTGAAAGTACTTGGAAAGACGCTTCTTTTCGTAAAAATTTGAAATCCGTCAATTGGTTTCCGAGATACAAACTGTCAAAGTTGACAGACTGTTACGGTGAATCTATAAATAATACATACCTGATTCTTAAACCCAATACTTTGTCTTGCCTAGTTCTTTTTTGATACAAATATTTAAATGTTTATGTTATCGGAAACTTTAATAAAAAATTAAAAGAATATCGGCCACGCGCGTGGAAAATGAAAAAAAGAGGGGTGGGGAGTTCTCATTTTAAAATGAATTCGAAGATTCAAAATTTTCATTCTCTCAGCTTGTAATGGAGCGATTTTGATAATTTTTTTTAAAACCGATGTACCGCGAATAATGGAGCTCAAATATCATAATGTCATGTGCCCGTCATTTTGTTATAAACAAATGACGTTATTTATGCATCATAGTTACAGCATACTGCATCCTATAGTATTGGACTTTCCAAGCGAATCTTTGTTTATTAATATAATTAAGCACACTATAACGATATATATTTACTTTAATTATCAAAATTGTTTAAACAATCATTGTCTAAAGAAATTGAAAAAAATTTTGGTTTTAAATTATTTTATTCGTAAAATACAGATAAAAATAAAATAGTTATTCTTTATAAATTATGTTTAAAAAGTTCAACAAAGCACTCTTAACACTAAATATTATATTACAAACTTTACAGAGTGCAGAAAAATGTTTATATATATATATATATATATATATATATATATATATATATATATATATATATATATATATATATATATATATATATATATATATATATAAATATATATATATATATATATATATATATGTATACAGGGGCGGATCCAGCCTCTCTCTTGGGGGGGGGGGGGCGGTGACATCACAAAAGTACATTATGGCAAGCGAAAGCAAGTTGTCGACGGGGGGGGGGGGGGGGGGAGACACCGGAGACATTCCTATTTCTAGTGTAAATGGCAGGGTCGTGCCTATTTTTCTGAATTTGAAGCTCTTGGAGAGGACGGGATGCCAGCAACATACACATTCCTAGTATAGGAGGCAGAATCGGGTCTATTTTCCTGAACTCAAAGCTATTGGGGGGCGGCTATCGCGAGAAAAACAAGTTGTCAACGGGGAGGGAGTGTCAGCAGCATACACATTCCTAATATAAAAGGCAGAATCGGTTCTATTTTCCTGAACTCAGAGCTCTTGGGAGGGGGGGGCGATCGCAAGCATACACATTCCTATACTCTATTCAAGAACTAGAGAGAGTAATAAACCTGTTACCGAAATCCCCAACATACTTGCTCCAGTACCGCAGGTAACGGAGGACTGCCGTAAATCTAATTATATTTAAATATTATTAGCTTTTATAAATTTACTGCAATACTAAAATTTCTAACAGTTCATTTTTATTTCTGTCAGTGAGAAAAGTACACCTTACAGTGTGTCCTTAGTGATTTATCTTGTGTGTGCTTGTTTTTATATATTATTTGAGATTAGTAAGAAACCGAAAAAATATGGCCTCCACTTCTATATTTATTCCAAAATCGTTAAACCAAGGCATTTTTCCTCAATGAAAAACTTATTACGATGAATGCTTATGATGCCCTAAGAAATCAATATCTAGATAATAATGTTAAAAGCTCGGTTGAGATGTGTTCCAACATGACAGGAAAATCTACTATGTACCAAATACTGAAGGAGAAAAAACGACTGGAATGTTTCGTACTCCCCCATTCGATCACAGGCAGATGAAAAACCTCGTTGGAAGAAGAGATGAAAACTACAATAAAAGGAGTTGTACATACATTTTATTGTGAGAAGCCGATCCCATCCGTCAACAAAATTCTTCCTAAAATCAATGAAGATCGGGATTTACCTGAAATTAAAAGAACTGAGCTCAGGAAATTGCTCAGAGAACTTAATTTTTGATGGAAAAAACCAGATAGGAAATCTGTTCTTATAGATTGTCCGGAAACTCTCCGTTGGAGAAGGAAATATCTCTCTCAAGTAAAAGGCAGAGTTGCTTGAAATAATACGTTGTACAAAATTAGTAATTTAACTGAACTTTTGAAAGATTTTTTTGAAAATTGGGACTAATCCATATAATAAAAGAATAAAACAAAATGTGGAAACTCAATTAATTGAGCGACGATAGCTTCACTGAATTTGATTACGAATTAGATACGTAATGTTTACCAGTGTAAACACAATTTGTTTTTGTTGTATTTTATTGTTTAATGTTGTTTATATATATTTTTTATTTTTTTTGTATATTTTTATTTTAGTGTGTCCCATTCTTTAATTTTATATATGTTTAATTCCAATTAGCCGTAATTTCTTTATTATTTTATTATTATATTTGTGTCTTTTTGTTAAGCGTGTAAAATTAACACGTTTATTTCATTTTTTTAAGCCTATCGGATATTTCATATAATAAAGGAAATTAAATTAAGATGCCAGTGCAATAGAAATAAAAATAAGTAGGTCTAATTTTAACTGTAAGATATAAAAATTAATTACATTTCAATCCCTTTTTAGTGTTTAATTTAAGAAATAAATAAACTGAAACGTCAAATTTCCTAAAAATGTTTATAATTAATAATAAAATGACCGATAGCCCCCAAAATAAAATTTAATATTATATGGACGAATTTATTTTTTTATATATGTTTAACTTCTTTTCTTTTTGACAATGAGTATTTTGTAAGTATTTAAATTGTAACTTCGAATTTTTTGAAAGAATAAGGCTACGTTTTAGTCTGAATGTGCCTAAAACGGTTTTTATGCCAAAATTAAAAATAATAAAAATACAGTTGTGATTTGTGTTAAATATGTCAAAATTATCTGTACTTTGTACTGTATGTGAATTATTAAGAAATCATAATTTTTATTTTAAATTTATTACCGAAATAATATTCTATGCCATAAATACTTAGTGATAAAATAAATCTTTTTCCGACGCCTATGACAAGGATTAAAATCCTTTTTAACACTTCCAAATGTCTATTGTTATCCTACCCAAATAGTCCATTATTATAGACTGGTATTTTTATTATATATAGGAAAAATATATATATCTAACAGATTTTGCCAAAGACACCGAACTAAAGAACACAGGTAGTTTGCGAAGAAAAAAGGATAAAAAATGATTTATTACTCTCTCTAGTCTTTGAATTAACTATAGTATAAGAGGTAAAATCGGGTATATTTTCCTGAACTCAAAGCTCTTGGGGGGGGGGGGGGGGCGATCGCCCCCACCGCCCCCCCCTTGGATCCGCGCCTGTATATATATATATATATATATATATATATATATATATATATATATATATATATATATATATATATTCACAGTATGCTTAATGATATTAATAAACGAAGATTCGCTTGGAAAGTCCAATACTATAGGGTACCGTATGCTGTAAGTATGATGAATAAATAACGTCATTTGTTTATAACAAAATGAATGCATGATGGGCACATGGCATTATGATATTTGCGCTCCATTATTCGCGGTTCATCGGTTTAAAAAAATCATCAAACTCGCTCCATTAGAAGCCGACAAAACGAATTTTTTTTTATAGGTAAGTATTTTGAATCTTCGAATTCAATTGTAAAATGACAGCTCCCCACCCCTCTTTTTTTTCACTTTTCCCGCGCGTGAGTGATGTTCTTTTCCTTTTTTAACCGACTTCTAAAAGAAGGAGGTTCTCAATTCGTCGCGTATATATATATATATATATATATATATATATATATATATATATATATATATATATATATATTTATGTATGTACACCGATTTTTCCGGAACAGCTGCACCGATTTGAATGAAATTTTTTACATAATGTTTAGGAAGTTACTGCGGCGGTCCCATATTTTTTTGGAGGAAATTGGTGCAGTAAAATCCAAGATGGCGCCGACAATATGGCGGCCAAAAAATTTAATTTTGTCCGATTTTCTCCAAAATTGGTATGGGGGAATTTTCGGGGTTGTACCCAACGAATCTGAAATTATTTTTAAAAAATTCTAAATGGCGGATCCAATATGGCGGACAAAAAAATTTAATTTTGTCCGAATTTCTCCGAAATTGGTATGGGGGAGTTTTTGAGGTCGCACATTACAAATTCAAAACATTTTTAAAAAATTCAATATGGCGAATCCAATATGGCGGACAAAAAAATCGATTTTGTCCGATTTTCTCCAAAATTAGTACAGGGAAGTTTTCGGGGTCGCACATGACGAATCTGAAATTATTTTTAAAAAATTCAATATGGCGGATTCAATATGGCGGACGAACAAATCAATTTTGTCCGATTTCTTCCAAAATTGATATGGGGGAAATTTTGAGGTCGCACATAACGAATCTGGAATTATTTTTAAAAAATTTAATATGGCGGATCCAATTAGGCGGCCAAAAAATCAATTTTCTCCGATTTTCACCAAAATTGGTACGGGAGAGTTTTCGGGGTCGCACATAACTAATCTAAAATTATTATTAAAAAATTCAATATGGCGTATCCAATATGATGGATAAAAAATTAATTTTGTTCAATTTTTTTCAAAATTGATATGAGGAAGTTTTTGGGATAGCACATTACAAATCTGATATTATTTAAAAAAATAAAATAAATATGGCGGATTCAAGATTCTTCATCTCTCGATTTTGTCTAAAGTCAGTATGGAGGGATTTTTGTCAGTGTTAATCACGAAATTAAAATATTTTTTGAAAAATTCAATCTGGCGGATTCAATATGGTGTTCTAAAAATTTTATGTTCTTCGACTTTCTCCAAAACTGATACAGAAGGTTCTTGAGGGTGTAAATTATGAATTTAATAGTATTTTTTCAGAAATTAGAAATTTTAAATTTCTGGATTTCATCTAAAGTTAAGGGGCTTTGAAGGGTTTAGATTTAGATTAGATTAAGACGTTAAAGTTAGTTTTTTAGTTTTTTGAAATTTAATATGGCGGATCCAATATGGTGGGTTGAAAATTTTGCCGTATTCACATTTTTTCAGATTAGTATTAGGGCGTTAGGGGGTGGTGTATTACGAATATGAAGTTAATTTTTTACAACTATTAGGTTGATAAGATACAATATGAGGGACTAAAAATTTTACAATTTCCGGTTTTATCTAAAATTGATATTGCGGGGTTCTTGGGGATATACAAACTCCATATGCAATATAAAATATATCGGGCTAAGAAATTTACGTCTCAAATCCTTTAAATATCGATATTGGAAGGTTTTGGGGCCTATATTACCAATCTCAAATTAATTTGAAATTTAAGATAGTGGATTTACTATGACAGACTAAATATTTGTTTGAAACAATTTTATAGGCATTTGGAGAACTCTAAGAATCAAAGAATTTTTAATGGTTCATTTCAGGGTGAATTACAATTCTGGATAAAATGGATACTTTTTTGCCACCTTGGAGTCATTGCGAGATGCATTAATCTCGATTAGCACGTAATTCAAATAAATTATGAATATCATATATAATTCAAAACTAAAAATCGAAAAATAAAATTTTTATAAAAAAAATTGAACCGACTTCTAAAAGTGAGCTAAAAAGGGAAAAATAACTATAATTTTTTATATGAAATTGAAATTTTTGAAGTCGGCGCCAAATTGTTTCTAAATGAAATAAATAACTACTAATATATATAAATTATAGTAAGAAAGCAATTACAAATAAAGTTAATCTGTTTATGCGAATCACATTTAGTCAAGTATTAGTTTGTCACCGACTTCAAAAATTTCGATTTCATATAAAAATTTATATTTATTTTTCACTTTTTAGCGCACTTGTAGAAGTCGGTTCAAATTTTTTATAAACATTTTATGACTTAATAATTTTTTGGGGGGTTGCGCAAGCCAGCAAACCTAAGGAAAAGCCGCTATTGACCCTTGTACGACTCGAACTTCTTCAATTAACAATAGTCGTTTATCGAAATTTACCTATAAATGAAATAATTTCAAGCAAGGAGTTGAAGACTCAAGAAAATTCCTCTTTTTCCAAATACCTTTTAGTGAATTTAAGTATTGTATGTCCTTCTTTAAACCGGAGATTTTTAAACTTTACTTTGCATCCACGCATATTTACTACCTATTAAAGCAAACATACAGGGCACTTATACACGTATACTTATAAAATATTCATTTGTTAATTCAAAACACAAAACAAACACATTTCGAAGTGGATATACATTTCAAAAAGTACCCAACCGTTCGTTTTCATTGCTCAACTTTTTAACATCTCAGTTGGTGCTCGAAAGAGTTACTTATTCTCGATGTGTCCGCATTTTAAATTTTGTTTGATCAAGAAGTGCTAACTAAATAAGGAAATAAAAAGACGGGTAGTACTGGGAATGTGGCAGCCATTTTGTTCGGTTTATTTGGTTTTTGTGTTAGCGCGGTGGAAATGGTGGGTATGGATATGTGCATGAGAATAAATAAATAAAATTAAAAGAGTATATGAATACTGGAGACCTGTTCGATGCTTTGCTTACGCAGAATTTGTGATATGGAGGAAGGCGTGTACATTTTTTTAATTTAATTAATTTTATTTTGTTACAGCATCTTCTAGAGATTCTCCAAAGAAGTTCCGCAAAATTATTTCCATGATAGATTCCCTGCAAAGTAGCTAAAAACTAAAAAAAACGTATTAATTAGAAAACTTTTGGTCTATAACTTTTGATAGAGTGAGATATTTCAATGCGGCTTTTAATATACTGGAGAAGATACCTTCAAGGAGATCCAGTAAAAATATTACCATTGTCCATTTATTTATGGAGGGTAAAAACTGTTTATGTGCAAACTATTTCAAGCATGCAATGCTGTGGGGGGTAAAAATAATATCACGATAAGTTTACTTTTAGAATCTCAAAAAGTGTACAAAAAAATTTTTGTTTGGGCGAGCTTTATTAGCTTTTTATGTCTTTTTAAGCTTCTGTAGCGTTTTCGTGTAAAATTATTGTCTGAACTATCCATTTCAATATATATATATATATATATATATATATATATATATATATATATATATATATATATATATATATATATATATATATATTTAATTTATTTTTGTATCTTAAACCTTATATTATGGTTATAATTTTAACACTTTTCCTTGATTACTAACTAGGGTACATAAAATTATGGGATAAAATGTTAAATAATTAAAAAAGTAATGTTACTTTATTCAAGTTTTGTTTTGAACTGAATTCCAAAAACACCATGGTAATTAAAACAAATAACACTCTAACAGAGGAAATCCCTCTATCCATAGGAATAAGACAGGGTGATAGCCTAAGTCCAACACTTTTCAATGTAATCATGGACGAAATCATTGATGAGGTAAAAAGCACAAATATTGGGTACCCAATGGGACACAACACCGTTCAGATTATATGCTTTGCAGACGATGTTGCCTTGACAGCAGATAGCGAGGACAACTTACAAAGAATGCTTTTCCATCTCAATCGAACAGCCAAACAGTATAATATGAAGATATCTGTGGAGAAAATCAAAGCAATGGTAATAGCAAAAGAACCGGTAAGATGCAAACTAATGGTTGATGACAAACATATCGAACAGGTTGGGAAGTTTAAATACTTAGGAGCACATATAAGTGACAGGGCAGTAACGGAAGAAGTACGCACACAGGCCAACAAAGCGGCCATGATATCAGGCCAACTAAGAGACATAATCTGGAACAATAAACATATGATGGTTGAGAGCAAAGCAAGTATTTACAAGGTCTGTGTAAGACCGATACTGACCTACGGTGCAGAAACAAGAAATGAAACCACAAAGACAAAACAAATTATGAGAACCACATAAATGAAAACGCTGAGAATGATCACGGGAACAAGTTTAAGAGATAGAATAAGAAACGCAAAAATACGCGAGGACAGCGGAGTGGGGGATGTTGTGAAGTGGGTTCGAAACCGTCGTAGGCAGTGGAGAGATCACGTGGAACGAATGGACGATGACAAACTAGCAAAAACCGTGATGAGAAAGAAACCAAACACCAAATGGCCGCCTGGACGGCCACCCAAAAGATGGAGAGACAGCTGGATTTCGACCTCAAACGAGGATCGATGAGGCATTGTATAGATAACAGAACTTGGTTCTACTTAGAAGAAGAAGAAGAAGAAGAAGATTCAAGTTTTGGTCTCACAGAAAGCTTATTTGAAATACAAGTTTTTTATTTTTATTTTATTTGTAAAGAAATTTAAATAAAGCAAAATTAGTTTTTCAAGTAGGTTAGAGTGTTGTATTCCATTCAGATTTGGACAAGACCTTTCAGAGGTCTTCAATATAAATGACGGTCTCAAACAGGGTGACGCTATATCCCTGTTGCTTTTTAATATAGCTCTAGAATACGTCAGCAAAAAGGCGAAAATCCAACCGCCAACAGCAATGTTTTATCATAACGGTCCCAACTTACTTTTGGCTTTTGCAGATGTTATAGACATGGTGGAAAACAGCACACTGGATATCAAGACAACCTTCAATAACTTCGAAAAAAGTGCGAGCAGCATAGGGCTTAAAATTAACGAAGAGAAAACTAAATATCTGTATTCCACTAGAAACAACCAACACAGAGACAGACTAGGCTAACACATCACAATGGGGGACTATAACTTTGAACGCGTCAAAGAGTTCAAATATCTGGGAACGATGCTTACTGAAAACACTGACGAAACGACAGAAATTAACTGTAGAATCCAAGCAGGTAATAGGTGCCTATATGCAATACAAGACCTCCTAAAATCGAAGTTAACAACAAGACGTACCAAGATAAACATATACAAAACAATAATAAGACCTGTCGTGATGTATGGGTGCGAAGCTTGGACATTAACGGTAACAAATGAAGAACGGCTCCGAGTCTTCGAAAGAAGGATTCTTAGAAAAATATATGGCCCAACAGTGGATGCAACAACAGGACGATACAGAATCCGTACCACTAAAGAACTGGAGGATCTATATGGAGACACTAAGTTGTACTAGAAATAAAATCTAAGCGACTGCAGTGGGCGAGACACGTAAGAAAACTACCAGATAGTCGCACAGACAAACTCGCGTGGGAGGAAGCACCGGTAGGGAAAAGACCACTGGGACGCCCTCGCCTCCGATGGAAAGACAATATTGCCAAAGATCTAAAGGCAATGAATATTGATAATTCGCTAGATGCCATGGCAGACAGACAGCAATGGAGTATTGTGAAGTCGGCAAAGACCCACCCAGGGTTGTAAGCCATGGAGAAAAAGAAGAAGAAGAATGGACACAGTTACCTTATAATATTCAAATATGAATACCTTTAAATAAAGACTAATCAAATGTTTACAAATTGCTCGACAAGTTTCAGGAACAATTTTGGATATAGTATTTTCATAAATTCTTGTGCTATACATTAACCTTCTGTAAGTTTCTCCAGTTGCCAAGACCCTTTGTGTGATATTTAGCCTGAGAGTATCAACAAGTAAATGATCTATTCTATTTTAATATTATATAGTGGGCAACTTACCTATTTCGTGGGCTAACAGAATCCCTCATGAGTGTATTTTGTTTATATATGTCTTTTTCTACAAATTCAAGTAAAAAATTAAACTGTGCCTCATCCAGTCTTAGAAAATTTCTGTGCGCTTCAGGATCTTCAATTATTAATTCTTTATTTAATAGTACTAATGTGCCCCTTCCATTTCTTCTCTCCAACCACTTTTTGGTCCATTCTTTTCTTTTAGTCTTCGATTTTTTTTCTTTATTATTTTATGTAATAATAAACAACCAACTATTAAAGTTAATATAATTCTTTTGGTGTATACGTTAGGAAACTTTCAAATTTATGACATTTTAAGGTTATCCCCAGAGCAACTGGAACGTCACATCCCATACAGCACTAGACGTCTTATAGACGTGATTTGTATATCCAGATTATGTCTGAACGTCTTAAGACATAAATAAGGCGTCTTATAGACGTTGTTTTAAAGACGTCCATAAGACGTCTATATACAACGTCTTTAAGATATCTTTTAAAAGTCTACATACTACATTTTATATGAAAATAAATACAGTTGTGTATATTTAGTTGACAAAAACTAAAAAGCATTTCCTCCCCTCTGGATTTTGTCGCAGTTGGGTAATAAGTTTGCAAGGCCACACAGAGCTCAGCTGAATACAAGTTGAGGTTAAAATTTTTGATTGAACGACAAATTTTTAGTAGCCTCACTACGACCTTGGTTAATAGAACTTTTGCATGATGATTTTTATCAATATTTTGGTGCTTTTTGTCACAGACTATTTGATGTACCGATAACAGTGACACACATAAATATGATGCCAGCGAAACTATAACTTTAAAAAACCCGCCTTTTGTTTCTGTCAAATGCCATTTTTCAGTTTTGTATTTGTGTTTCGTCATGACGTTATTCATTTTTAATGTTGTTGGGGTGCCGACTGTGAAGATTCAGCTTTTCAAAGAATTTTATTAAAATAGTTGGTTTATCAATGTGCCTCGGAAAATCTTTTTTATTCGTGTTTATGTAATACTTAAGGTAAGATCGAGAATCATATGTACTTAGGAAAAACAGTAACGTTATTTATAGGTTGTGTTACAGGAAATTCCCGAATGATTTACCGCTTATATTTTTGTAGTAACTCTAGGTTATTAGAAGTATGAAATGAAATCTTCAAAAATATTATCTGTGCGAAAAAGGCTTGCACAGCTCATCCAGACCCGGTCCTAAATATTACAAGAAATATTACTAATGAAGTGGAAGGCGAAATGTTTGTTTATGGAGTGCTCAACTAATGAAACCTGTAAGATTTATTTTGTTCCTCATGATTGGTTTATATTTAAAGAATATAGAAAATAGAGTTTTGTTAATTACAAGAAGTAATTTTGTTTAAGGTTTTAGAAATTTCAAAACTGGGAGTAGGGAGCATTTATGACTTTGTAAAACGAGCTTGTAAAATTACCATGTACAGTTGATTAGTACGAAAAGGAAAGGGAAAGTTCTACGATTCTAACTTGGCGAGACTTATTATAAGTAAGTTCTGTCTTTCATTATACATATTAACCTTAAAATAGCATAAGTCACGATTTTATAGTAGAGGACAATTATAATAATTCACAAAAATATCAAAAAATTTACTCCCACAAATGATAAACTTTATCCTATAAAATTAAAATCAGTTTGTTATTAGGATCTACAGAGACAACAGGACTGGCAAAAAGTTAGAAGAATAAGGAAATTTCATTCCAAACATAGCTGAAAAGGGTATCAGGCCAGATTTGTTATTCGACTATAAATAAAAATTCTTGTTTTTAAAACTATTTAAAGATTTGTGTACTTTTTATGTCAATAAACTTCTATTTTGTTGATAGTCTCCCTTTTAGAGTTATTATATCGAAGGGATAAACTTAAATTTGATAGGTTCACTTATAGTTCGAACAGTAGTAGTTCTGAAAATATTTGCTCTTCTTAAATTTCAAATTAGAAAAAGATTACATTATGCTTAAGTTATGTATTTTTTTGTATAAAGAGATTATGTTGAACATATTTTTTAAAGCAAATTATTCATGCGGAACTTGTAGTTATTTAAAATGGTAGTGTATATTTTGCTCTTGATTTTTTCTTAATTAAAGTTAATTCTTGGACTTTTGAATAATTACGGTTTGACTTTGTAAACAAGACAAACAAAAAAATTAAAGGGACCCTTTTTAATGTACATAATTTTATTGGTGGAATATGTTGTTTTAATGTTGGGAAAGGACGTCCATAAGACGTTGTAAGCAAATGTCTTAAAGACGTTACCTTTTGTAACATAAGACGTCTATACAACGTCTTATAGACGTCATTCGTCTTTTATGGACATCCATAAGACGTCCTCAATGTTGAGATCAAACGTTTTATGGACGTCTTTAAGACGTATTTGTGCTGTTTGGGATGTTATGGAAATGCACATGAAAAACGACAAAATTATCACTAAAATTATATTTAAATTTCTTGTACGTGTCACACAGAGTGGCATTTTATTTTAAAAATTATCTCCAAAGAATTTTCGGCAAAAAATTTCTGAAAATTTTTGTCATAATTTTCGGAATAATTCTTGCGTGTGTAAAACGGCTCTTAGACAACACACCAAAAATCATTAAATTCAATTACCAGGTTTTCAAGAAATTTATGAAAAAACAATAAAATCTTTTTTCCTAATTTTTCAATAAGTTTGCTTTTTTTTATCAATGTTTTCCTATTTTTAAGGGCAACATAAATTCAAATTCATTTTCAACGAGATCGAAAACACGAAAAATGAACTAGAACCCGTTGGTCATTTTCCAATCATTTTAGGGATAAGTCTCGCTTACCTCAATTTTCACCTCTACAAATAGCACAAGGGTTCAAAGATCAATATTAACTAGTACAATGGGGGATATAAATTCCAAGACGCTCCTAGCACAACACTCTCCATCACCGTCGAAAATTGTTGCTGTAAGAAAAATGCATTAAATAATAAAATTTTGCCGTTGCATTGTTCCTTCCATCTCCTTTTTCATTTTCATTAACATGTTCTGACAATATTCCGAATCATCTTATATTTCATTTAAAACACGGGCCAAAAGCTCAAAAGCCCTTGTTCCGCCGACCGTAACATTAACCGCACATTTAAATCCCCCTCGGCCACAAGCCCACAAAAAATGACCAAGGAATAAATTTCGGCAGGTATGCGCTTAATGACTGACCATGCATCGACAGGTCTGGGTCGTTGTTTCTATTTATATGCAGAAAACGCAGAAATAATGTGCCAATTATCTCATTGATCATTTGCATTTGGGCGCTAAATTGTTGAAAACACGACCGCCATGATGAAAAAAGGAATGGATAATTTTTGCTATTATAAAATACTTTGAAAGAATACTAAGAATGAAGATTAAGGGGTGTGGCATCGTAGAAAATCTTCGTAGGGTAATGAAATATTTAAATTTTATTAAAACTTCGTAAATTTGACTTTTTGGGATGCTGTAATTTTTTTTTACCTATAGCCCAGTTGAATTAGATCCGTTTCGTTGTAGCGGGAGGTAGTGGTGGCTTTTCCTTAGGTTTGGAGATTTACGCAACCCTCAAAAAAATTGTAAATTAAAATATACTAATAAATATAAGTACAAATATTTTTTTTAATTTCTATTGATATTTTAATGATTAAATTTAAATCAATTGTTTTACCTAGATTATACGCGAACAAGCAGCCATATATATATATATATATATATATATATATATATATATATATATATATATATATATATATATATATATATATATATATATATATATATATATATATATATATATTGTTGTAATATAGGAGCCAGTCGAAACCGGGTAAATAACTTTTCGACTTATCCCTGTACACTCCTACATTACAAACAAGTTCGGTTTTTCTTTCTTTGTCACATGTATGGGTTGTCAATATATCTTTCTCTCTTTGGGTCATTTGTCATCATCGGGCTTCTATGGCAGGGAAAACCTAGAAAAGACCTGCCGTGTCGCAATCAGGTTAAAGTATTGATCGAATTTCTCTCAAAAATTTGGGTGTTTCGTCCCGGTACCAACTATAGGACTCATCAGTGGGATTCTAGTTGGCACCTTCCCAGACACCCCGTCCTCGTACTTATTAATACTCGGAACTTGTATTTGAAGTTAAATCTGGTCGGGGAAAGGCGGTAAGATGTTGGATAATACGACACCCCCCCCCCCTTAGGCCAGACAACTTCGCTGTTCTTCGAGATATTAACAAGTCTTGATCTTGAATGAATCGGCGAACGTTGGATGCCCAGGAACTACGGGGACTAACACCCCGAAATTCCGTATTAGCCACACATCTCTCGTGACTTGGGCCTCACCGAACTTAATATGTTTTTCGCTATATGTCAGACCCCTTGGCTGGTAGCTCAACTATTTTCTCGCCGGTTATCCCTTTTCGTCACGTATTTAGGTGTGGGTTCTTTTCTATGCAGGGGTTTTTCCCGCTGCACTTGTCCAACTACAGGGATGCCATGTTGTAATATAGGAGCCAGTCGAAACCGGGTAAATAACTTTTCGACTTATCCCTGTCCACTCCTACATTACAAACAAGTTCGGTTTTCTTTCTTTGTCACATGTATGGGTTGTCAATATATCTTTCTCTCTTTGGGTCATTTGTAATCATCGGGCTTCTATGGCAGGGAAAACCTAGAAAAGACCTGCCGTGTCGCAATCGGGTTAAAGTATTGATCGAATTTCTCTCAAAAATTTGGGTGTTTCGTCCCGGTACCAACTATAGGACTCATCAGTGGGATTCTAGTTGGCACCTTCCCAGACACCCCGTCCTCGTACTTATTAATACTCGGAACTTGTATTTGAAGTTAAATCTGGTCGGGGAAAGGCGGTAAGATGTTGGATAATACGACAATATATATATATATATATATATATATATATATATATATATATATATATATATATATATATATATATATATATATATATATATATATATATATCCACACAGCACTAGACGTCTTATAGACGTTGTTTTAAAGACGTCCATAAGACGTCTATATACAACGTCATTAAGATATCTTTTAAAAGCCTACATACTACATTTTATATGAAAATAAATACAGTTGTGAATAATTTAGTTGATAAAAACTAAAAAGGATTTCCTTCCCTATGGATTTTATCGCAGTTGGGTAATAAGTTTGCAACACAGAGCTCAGCTGAATACAACTTGAGGTTAAAATTTTTGGAACGACAAATTTTTAGTAGCCTCACTACGACCTTGGTTAATAGAACTTTTGCATGATCTTTTTTATCAATACTTTGGTGCTTTTTGTCACAGACTGTTTGATATACCAATAACAATCACACGTAGGCTGTGTTCTTTTGAGTAAATTATCACTGATCAAAGTGAAAAAAGTGAAACTGATAACTTCATGTTCTTTTGAATATGCATTTACTTGTCACTGGGTCAAAGTGATCATAATTACTTCAAGTGATAGAAGTGAAAGTGATAATGACTCAAAAGAATAGCCTTGTAAATATGATGCCAGCGAAACTATAACTTTAAAAAACCCGCCTTTTGTTTCTGTCAACTGTCATTTTTCAGTTTTGTGTTTGTGTTTCGTCATGTCGTTATTCATTTTTAATATTGTTGGGGGGCCGACTGTGAAAATTTAGCTTTTGAAAGAATTTTATTAAAATAGTTGATTTATCTATGTGCCTCTGAAAATCTTTTTTATTCGTGTTTATGTAATACTTAAGGTAAGATCGAGGAAAAACAGTAACGTTATTTATAGGTTGTGTTACAGGAAATTCCCGAATGCTTTACCGCTTATATTTTTGTAGTAACTCTATGTTATTAGAAGTATGAAATGAAATCTTCAAAAATATTATCTGCGCAAAAAAGGCTTGCACAGCTCATCCAGACCCGGTCCTAAATATTACAAGAAATATTACTAATGAAGAGGAAGGCAAAATGTTTGTTTATAGAGTGCTCCACTAATGAAACCTGTAAGATTTATTTTGTTCCTGATGATTGGTTTATATTTAAAGAATATAGAAAATAGAGTTGTGTTAATTACAAGAAGTAATTTTCTATAAGGTTTTAGAAATTTCAAAACTGGGAGTAGGGAGCATTTATGACTTTATAAAGCGAGCTTGTAAAATTACCATGTACAGTTGATTAGTACGAAAAGGAAAGAGAAAGAGAAAGTTCTACAATTCCAACTTGGCGAGACTTATTATGAGTAAGTTCTGTCTTCCATTATACATATTAACCTTGAAATAGCATAAGTCACGATTCTATAGTAGAGGACAATTATAAAAATTCGCAAAAATATCAAAAAATTTACTTCCACAAATGATAAACTTTATCCTATAAAATTAAAATCAGTTTGTTATTAGGATCTACAGAGACAACGGGACTGGCAAAAAGTCGGAAGAATGAGGAAATTTCAATCCAAACATGGCTAAAAAGACCATCAGACAAGATTTGTTATTTGACTAAATAAAAATTCTTGTTTTTAAAACTATTTAAAGATTTGTGTACTTTTTATTTCAATAAACTTTTATTTTGTTGATAGTCTACCTTTTAGAGTTATTATATCGAAGGGATAAACTAAGGCTTAAATTTGATAGGTTCACTTATAGTTCGAACAGTAGTAGTTCTGAAAAATTTGCTCTTCTACCTCACTTCTTAAATTTCAAATTAGAAAAAGTTTACATTATGCATAAGTTATGTATTTTTTTGTATAAAGAGATTATGATAAACATATTTTTTAAAGCAAATTATTCATGCGGAACTTGTAGTTATTTAAAATGGTAGCGTATATTTTGCTCTTGTTTTTGTCTTAATTAAAGTTATTTCTTGAACTTTTGAATAATTACAGTTTGACTTTGTAAACAAGACAAACAAAAAAATTAAAGGGACCCTTTTTAATGTACAGGGTGAGTCAACGATTGGATGAAGTAGGTTTGTGCCTTTTCGGTGAAATTTACAAAGAAACTATATTTATTGTTTGATACAGTTTATTTTTACGCAGATTTTAAAAATATTTAGGACTCTACAGGGTGAGCCAAAAAAACTAGGACAGCATAAAGTTGTATTTTTTTAAATAGAACACCCTATATACGAATCGTATTTTCGATTTAGCTTATAATTTTAAATCTTTTTTATTAAAGGTTTACTATAACAAAACTTTATAGTTTCTAAGATAATTAAGTTTAAAGAAAAAAAGTCACCTTTTCAAGCATCAATTCAATCCTAAATAACGTTTTCAATTTTGTGACAAATATATTCAAATTTGGAATTTAGCAAGGCCAAGGACAAGTTAACATAATTTTTACCTAATATTTGCAATAAAAGCTACAGGGTGTTGAACACATCGGCTCAAATTTGAACGAGTTTAAATGAATAAATATCTTTTTTTTTTAATGGTACACCCTGTATATTTTTATGTTATTTAATAGAGTAATAAAAACCCTAAAAGTTTTGTTCAATATATCCTATACCTATTTATAATAGTTTTTGAGATATTTCAGTTTTTCTTATTTTCCATACTTTTTTACAGAAATAGTCTTCATTATCATAGTAGCCATGTAAAATAATAAAAAGAAACTACAGAAACAAACAGAATGTGGTTAAATATGATGAAATACATTATTCGTTATATTACAACGGCAATAGTTTAATTAAACATAATGTGAAAAAAATAACACAACAATAACGACAAGGCAAATACATATTTACTTTTATACTAAATTGAAACAACAAAATTACCTATTAAATACTGAGATTAATTATTTATTTTTAATAAGTGTTCGAATAAACGACCCTCTTGTGCAATGCACAAATTTAGTCTTTTTTGCAGATTTTCTCGGACCCTGGACAAAATTAGTGGCGTTATTGTTCTACAGGTATCCCTAATCCTGTTTCGTATATCTTCCACTGTTGTTGGTGGATTAACATACACCTTATTTTTAATATAACCCCATAGGAAGAAATCTAATGGGGTGATGTCGCAAGACCTTGGTGGCCACTCAATGAAACCCCCACGTCCAATCCATTTTTGCGGATATCGTTGGTCCAAAAACGCACGAACTTCACGATGGTAATGCGGAGGCGCACCATCGTACTGGAACCACATACTGTCGAGCTCATCCCTATCGAGACCTTGAAGCAGTTGGGGTAGTTCTTCTTGTAGAAAGTTCTAATCCAAAATGGGTTTTCTGTGGCATAATAATGCATGTTGCGTCTATTTACGGCACCGTTACTTCTAAAAGTAGCTTCATCACTAAACATTACCTTGCATAATAAATTTGGATTTAATTGAATCTCCGCATTTATTGTACGACAAAAGTTTACACGACTTTCAAAATCCTGTCCATGCAATTCTTGGTGTAATTCCATGTGATATGGATGATACCTATATTTCTTGGTAGTACGATTAGCGGTGGATTGTGATGTTTCACATAATGCTGCTAACTGACGGCTACCAATATAAGGATTTTCCTGAACATTTAACAATACTTGTAGTTCTTTTTCTTCATTAGTTACTGGTTTGTTGACCACTTTACGTTTTGGATAATCAACAGTACCAGAAGAATCAAATCTTTGCATTAAGTTTTGAAAAGTATGGGTATTAGGCTGGCGTCGATCAGGATACTTCATTTTGTAAATTCTTTGAGCAAGAAGGCAATTTTTTTGAGCCTCTCCTATTGTATAAATCATATCTATTAACTCATTCTTTGGAAAATTCATTTTACAATATAAGATGAATGCAAAAAAAACAAACTACACTACATAAAAACCAAATTTGACACACAGAAAAATGTTCTTTTACATTGTTTTTGCCATGGCTACTATGATAATGAAGACTATTTCTGTAAAAAAGTATGGAAAATAAGAAAAACTGAAATATCTCAAAAACTATTATAAATAGGTATAGGATATATTGAACAAAACTTTTAGGGTTTTTATTACTCTATTAAATAACATGAAAATATACAGGGTGTACCATTTAAAAAAAAAAGATATTTATTCATTTAAACTTGTTCAAATTTGAGCCGATGTGTTCAACACCCTGTAACTTTTATTGCAAATATTAGGTAAAAATTATGTTAACTTGTCCTTGGCTTTGCTAAATTCCAAATTTGAATATACTTGTCACAAAATTGAAATCGTTATTTAGGATTGAATTGATGCTTGAAAATGTGACTTTTTTTCTTTAAACTTAATTATCTCAGAAACTATAAAGTTTTGTTATAGTAAACCCTTAATAAAAAAGATTTAAAATTATAAGCTAAATCTTTATGCTGTCCTAGTTTTTTGGCTCACCATGTAGAGCCCTAAATATTTTTAAAATCTGCGTAAAAATAAACTGTATCAAACAATAAATATAGTTTCTTTGTTAATTTCACCGAAAAGGCACAAACCTACTTCATCCAATCGTTGACTCACCCTGTACATAATTTTAATGGTGGAATATGTTGTTTTAATGTTGGGAAGGGACGTCCATAAGACGTTATAAGTAAATATCTTAAAGACGTTACCTTTTGTAACATAAGACGTCTATACAACGTCTTATTGACGTCATTCGACTTTAATGGACATCCATAAGACGTCCTGAATCTTGAGATCAAACGTTTTATGGACGTCTTTAAGACGTATTTGTGCTTTCTGGGTATATATATATATATATATTATATATATATATATATATATATTTTAATGTGCTACTGAAATTGTAACACCTGCGTTTTTAATGCACCAGTCGCCACTGGCGTGACGTAGTTTCACTTTCAATAATGATAATTGACCTATGCGTCAATCTTAAAAAGTGATCAAAAAGCGTGAAAAATTATTAACTGAAAATGTTAAAAAAATTTGATTTTCTTACAATTTTTTTTCAATGTATCTCCGTACATATCAATCCTAATAATAATTTGTTAGCCGGACAATTTATTTCCGTATAGCCTTACGAATTTTAAAGTCAATTGACGTTTTATCCTAAACCACGCAAGATGGAGGGTCATAGCTTGGTTTTAAAAAGTCACATCTCATAAGGCATTAATAGCATCAGGACGAATTTTTCGTTAATAGGTGAATGAGACACAGTGGTGTATCCAGATCTGACGGCGTCTGTTGGTAAGAGTTACTTTGGCGCCTTAAGTCTTCAGAAAAATCGGAATACGGCACAAGAATCTATTTTTTTTACTTAGATATAAAAAAAATTATACTAACTTGTTTTAAATTTATTTTGCCAATATTTTATATAAAAAATTATAATCATTATATTTTATTTCCACTTTAATTCCTATAATATTTTTCTTCTTTCTTATATATAATCAATTTGCTTGTTATTCTTCGTCTCTTTGCCTGGTTTCAATCTATTGCGAGGTTATCACTCCATCGTTTACGGGGTTTTCCGGTACTCCTACATCCTATTGGTGATTTGTCCCTCGTGATCTTTACTATTCTGTCGTCGGTCATGAGATTGATGTGTTCGTTCCATTCCCTTTTTCTTTGTAATACCCAGTCATTGATGTTATCAACTTTACACACTCTTCATATATCCTCGCTCCTATTCCGATCCATAAGTGTCCTGTCAGCTATCCTGCGCACCACTCTCATCTCTGTTGTTTCCAGTATTTGTTTTGTTTTCGAGGTTTCTGGTCTGGTTTCTGCAGTGTATGTTAGTATGGGTCTTATTGCTGTTTTATAAATTATGGATTTAACTTCGATTCATATATGTTATTGCTCCATATGGTACTGTTAAAACATGCGGCTGTTCTTGATGCTTTCATGGCTTGTCCCCTCATCTCCGTTTCAACATCCCGTATCCGGATATTTTTATTCGAGATACTTGAACTTCATTTCCTGCTGTATAATTTTGTTGTCTAGTTCTAGTTTGCCATCTGAGTGGTGTTCTAGATGTTAGTCCATGGCTTTAGTTTTTGACGCTGTTATGTTCAATTTGGTGCAGTAGTCTTTGCAATCGTCTTCGCTTTCAGCTATTAACACTGCATCGTCGGGCGTAGCACAGTATTTTGATTTCCCTGTCTCCCATTTTATACCCTTTCAATCTACGCACCTGCTTTATCAACTCGTCCATGATGATGTTAAATAGTAGGGGGCTAAGAGAATCACCTTGTCGAATGCCATTATTTACTTCTATTTTTTCGGGCAATTCACCGTTTATCCTAGCTTGAATCGTATTTGACTGATATATATTTAAAATCGTTTTGATAATGTTTTCAGGTATTTGTCTGTCGTAAAGTAGCTGTGTTACATCCTCCAGTTGTATACGATCGAACGCCTTCTCTAGATCGATTAATATTTATGGTCGCATAATAATAAAAATTAAAGTTAATTTAGATATTTCATATGTTTTAATTATATAAAAAGTATACAAAAATTAGAACTTAATTTTTTGCAACGAGAAAGTCATAATCTCTCAACTTAGATCCTTAATTCTTAACCTTAAATTGACTTGGATATTACATATGTCACAGGAAATATCAGTTTTCACTCAGTAGAAGCATTCGACGAGAACTTGCAAAACCACCCATCCTAGACTCAATACCTGGTGAGGAAGCTATTATTTTATTGAGAGACTTTAATGCCCGTATAGGAAACCAAATAATCCCCGGAATTAAACAACGCTTCAACGAACAGTATCACAACACCAACGGAGAACTAATGGTAAATTTCTGTGCCTACAACGAATTAAGGATAAACAATAATTTCTTTCAACACAAAGATAAATATAAATACACTTTTGAAAATGCAAGAGGACACAAAATCTATGATTGACTTATATAGTTAGTAACCGAGTTATACATCCCACCCAGATATTGGATATTAGACATTGAACTCTGTTAATGCAGGAAACGATCATAAATTAGTTCTATCAAAAATTCGAATAAAGATTACACAAATGAAAAAGCAGCTGGAAAAGGTTAGGATACAAAAAAAGAACATAGACTCTCTGTGGCATACGTCAACGAAAGAATTATATCAAAAAAGATCGATTGAAAAAATTGAAATAAAACCAATAAATGAAGAGGAAGATATAAATCATAGCTGAGAAAAAATTAAGGGAAACATAGAAGAAGCTTCAAATGAGTCATTGGGCACACATACAATCACAATCAACAACAAAAATCCTAATAAAAACTCCAT
>JASJET010000346.1:0-477119 GCA_034092305.1 Diaprepes abbreviatus | reverse complement strand
AATAAAGTGAAGTAAAATGAATCTCCACCGATAAGAAAAATATGTGTTTCTTATTTTCGTCTTCTCTATAGCATATTATATGTACCTTATTACCTTCCTTATAAGTAAATATTGTCAACGATGACTGGCTCATGCTAGGTTACTTTATTAATTTATGTAATGTTAAAAATATATATTTGAAACGCTATCTTCCTTGTAAAATGTTCACCTACATTTTGTAGGCACGTGCTCTCAATTAACCAGTGTAATGAAATTGTGAAAAACAACTAACTACGTTAACAACTGCTGTGAAACCTTAACATCTGTATATTCAACCATTTTTTTTAGATATTTTCATTTAATTAACGTGTATTGTGGCATCATTTCATTTTTTTTCTTCGAAAGTAGAATATCTGTTTCCTATAGATATATACGAAACAGATAAAACAATGTTGTACAGTGTATACATTATAAAGAAAAATTTCTGACTTTTCATCTTAGTCAGCCATTAGAAACTTACTAATCGAATTTAGGGAGTTCTTTCCTTTTTTTTTATTTATTCGGTAAAAAAAGATGTTTTGAATTCCCGTCCCTTGGAAGAAGAAAAGAGTACAATTTTTTCCAATAAGGTTTCTATATTTTAAAAACCGGTTTCGGTATTTTTTTGATATTGAATTACAGAAGGCTAAAAAGTGAGTTTATTGGGGTAAAAGATGTCGTATATAAGTTGGAGCGGGCGTTAAAAAAATTAAAGTAAACTTTTCTCTAAAAATTTTTGTTAATGAAGGTACTTTCTGCCATACAATATATTAACCCACTTTCAAAATATTTTAAAGGTAATTTTAAGTCAACAAGACAAAATATAGAAAGTTTTAATGATTTAATTACAAACCAAACAGAAGAAAATTACACTGGTTTAGCGTCGAGAAATTAAAAATTAATAACTGGGTGTAAAGTTTGGGAAAAGTTCGAGGTATAATGTTATTAAAAGAAAACCTGGTAAGTGCAAAAGTTTAATATTAGAGAGATAAAATTGAATTCAATTTATGAATATTAACGTACACAAAAACAGGAAACGTTGGATAAAACAGTACAATTCTCGTACTAAACCAAGAAAGATGAGGATAAGATATGTATTAATAAAATTACTAAAAAAACTACACAAGATTCTATTTAAATCATACTTATAAACTGTGGATGAGAAATATTTAGTCTCATTAGGTCGAGAAAATAAAATAAATTATTTCTTTTTTAACCGTCCAACTTTTCCACTAGTCTTAATAGTGTACTACAATAGCTCTTGGTATAATTTAAGGATACCAAGTCAACAATGACTGATAAATTTATATTTGATCGTTTTTATAGAGTAATATAGAAAAGAAAGGACGATATTTTATTTTTTAGCGTTCCAATAGGGCGTCCATCTTTTTATTTTAATTATATGAAACGATTAACAAAACCAAAAAACCATCTCCAGTTTAAAAGAGTTACCTTGTAGTGCGTATCTCGCTATATCAAATAAAACCACAAAACTTAGCTTACAGTTCTTTATGGCATGAAATTGTTTAGTTTCAAAGTATCCTTTATAGTATTTATTCCAGAAAGTCATACAAGAGTTTTTAGTCTATTACTGTTTAACATTTAAAAGAGCACAACAGAAATTTGCAAATCGGTAGCAGTCTGAAACTTTGGAAATAAATAAAGCACACAAAGTGCGTTTTTATGTCAAAACAATTATCTCATAAAATATAGTCAAAGTTACATATATCTCTAATGCAGCCTTGTCAACATATCAGCATTTGAAATCTGAGCTTCTATACCAGTTTTATTCGCGACCTCCTTTAAACATTTTTTAAGGCTTCTAAATTCATTTTTCTTTGGTCTCAGTACACTATTATAAGTTCAGTGTCTACCGCCAAGTATTAATATTACGCTTCCAGGTAAAGAGCCGCTGCTACACGATCCTCAAACAAAATTGCAGGTTTCGAATGATTTTATGATTCCTAATATTAAATTAAAATGTATCTGCAGGATGTATTTAAAATGAATAAATTAGTTCTCATATGTAACCTTGGACTTTTTTCTTTATTTATAAAGAATTGTACACGTATAAAATCTTTATTTTTATTAATAATTCCTCACGAAAAGTCTCACATTCTCATCTGGTAAGGTTTGTTTTTCTCATTGCAGGAATAAATTTATCGTTTCTCGCAGCATAACCACTCGTAACTGGCTATAAAAACCAATAAATCTATTTTTAATCGACTTCTAAAAGGATGTTCTCAATTCGTCAACTGTGTATGTTTTTTTTATGTATGTACACCGATTACTCCAGAACGGCTGCACCGATTTGAATGAAAGTGTTTACGATTATAAAGGAAGTTGCTGCGATGGTCCCATATTTTTTTGAACGAAATTGGTACAGTAAAATCCAAGATGGCGCTGACAATATGGCGGCCAAAAAAATTTATTTTGGCCGATTTTCTCCAAAATTGGTATGGTGAAACTTTCAGGGTCGTGAACAACGAAACTGAAATTTCGGGATCGCACAAAACGAATCCAAAATATTTTTAGAAAATTGAATATGGCGGATCCAATATGGCGGGCAAAAAAATTAAATTTTAACCGATTTTCTAGCAAATCGGTATGGGGGAGTTTTCGGGATCCCACAAAACGAATCCAAAATATTTTTAAAAAGTTCAATATGGCGGAACCAATATGGCGGACAAAAAAATCAATTTTGTCCGATTTTCTCCAAAATTGGTACGGGGGAGTTTTCGGGGTCGCACATAACGAATCTAAAATTATTTTTTAGAAATGGGGGATTAAAAAATCAATTTTGCCGATTTTTTCGAAAATTGGTATGGGGTAGTTTTCGAGGTCGCATATAACAAATCTGATATTTTCAAAATTGATATGGAAGAGTTTTTGGGATCGCACATTACGAATCTGAAATTATTAAAAAAAATAAATATGACAGATTCAAGATGGCGGATTAAAGATTCTGCATCTCTCGATTTGTCTAAAATCAATATTTTCGTTACTGGTAATTGCGAATTTGAAATATTTTATTAAAAATTCAATCTGGCGGATTCAATATGGCGTCCTAAAAATTTTACATTTTTCGATATAAGGGGTTTTTGAGGGTATAAATTATGAATTTAAAAGTATTCTACTCTAAGAATTAAAGAATTTTTAGTGGTTCATTTTAGGGTGATTTACAACTTTGAATAAAAGGGTACTTTTTTTGCCACCTTGGAGTCATTTTGAAGTACACTAATATCAATTAGTACTTAGTTCAAATAATTTATGGATATCAAAATTAATTCCAAACTAAAAATCGAAAAATAAAATTTTTATAAAAAGTATTGAACCGACTTCTAAAAGTGTTCTAAAAAGTGAAAAATATATATAAATTTTTATATGAAATTGAAATTTTTGTAGTCGGCGCCAAATTATTCCTACATGAAATAAATAACTACTAATATATACAAATTATCGTAAGAAAGCAATTACAAATAAATTATTTTCAATCTATTTATCCGAATCACCTTTGGTCAGGTATTAGTTTGGCGCCGACTTCAAAAATTTCAATTTCATATAAAAATTTATATTTATTTTTCACTGTTTAGAACACTTTTAGAAATCGGTACAATTTGGTTTATAAAAATTTTATTTTAAGTTTCTTCATTTTAAGTTAAGTCCATTAGTTACACTGGAAAAGAATGTGACAGTTATTACTTACATTCAATGATGTATCGGTTAAGTTACATTAAGTTTCCAGTTTTTTTAAGGCTTTAAATGATACAATAAGCAGGCAAAATGTTTTTTAGGTCTCGATAAATATAGGCATTTATGACTTTAAATTGAAACAAGTTAAAAGGCTATTTTGATCTCAGTTTTGTTGTTACTCAGGTAAACTGGAATAGCAGAAAACCTTGCATGTTTTTTCACATTCATGACTTTGAAAGGATTTATTTTACTCAAGAAATTCCGAGAATAAGTATCGGGATCAATATTTACGTATTTGACTTTGCGTTATCTCTCTATTAAGAGAAAACGTGGTAAGTACAAAAGTTTCATATTATATGAATTTATAGATTAAGTTTGAAGATATGGCTATAAAAAGTTTTCCGGTCGTCAGAATACAGTTGGGGCAAGGGAAAAAGAAAATTTAATAATTAAATTTGGTATACGGTTTTAAGGGTTCCATCTAAATTTGATTTATCAAAAATAAATGAAAAAATTAAAGCTGATTACGCTAAGACCTAATGAAGACCACTAAAATATTTAGTAATAGTTGTACTTTACATTTAGAGTCTTCTAATGGTAGAAACACGCCTTTTTATCTATGTACCTTGTCGCTGTACAGGGTGAGTCAACGATTGGATGAAGTAAGTTTGTGCCTTTTCGGTGAAATTAACAAAGAAACTATATTTATTGTTTGATACAGTTTATTTTTACGCAGATTTTAAAAATATTTAGGACTCTACAGGGTGAGCCAAAAAACTAGGACAGCATAAAGTTGTATTTTTTAAATAGAACACCCTATATACGAATCATATTTTCGATTTAGCTTATAATTTTAAATTTTTTTTATTAAGGGTTTACTATAAACAAAACTTTATAGTTTCTGAGATAATTAAGTTTAAAGAAAAAAAGTCATATTTTCAAGCATCAATTCAATCCTAAATAACGTTTTCAATTTTGTGACAAATATATTCAAATTTGGAATTTAGCAAGGTCAAGGACAAGTTAACATAATTTTTACCTAATATTTGCAATAAAAGCTACAGGGTGTTGAACACATCGGCTCAAATTTCAACAAGTTTAAATGAATAAATATCTTTTTTTTAAATGGTACACCCTGTATATTTTCATGTTATTTAATAGAGTAATAAAAACCCTAAAAGTTTTGTTCAATATATCCTATACCTATTTATTATAGTTTTTGAGATATTTCAGTTTTTCTTATTTTCCATACTTTTTTACAGAAATAGTCTTCATTATCGTAGTAGCCAAGGCAAAAACAATGTAAAAGAACATTTTTCTGTGTGTCAAATTTATAACCGCAATCGCGTCTTTTGGTTTTTGTTTTTTTTGCATTCATCTTATATTGTAAAATGAATTTTTCAAAGAATGAGTTAATAGATATGATTTATACAATAGGAGAGGCTCAAAAAAATTGCCTTCTTGCTCAAAGAATTTACAAAATGAAGTATCCTGATCGACGCCAGCCTAATACCCACACTTTTCAAAACTTAATGCAAAGATTTGCTTCTTCTGGTACTGTTGATTATCCAAAACGTAAAGTGGTCAACAAACCAGTAACTAATGAAGAAAAAGAACTTCAAGTATTGTTAAATGTTCAGGAAAATCCTTATATTGGTAGCCGTCAGTTAGCAGCATTATGTGAAACATCACAATCCACCGCTAATCGTACTACCAAGAAATATAGGTATCATCCATATCACATGGAATTACACCAAGAATTGCATGGACAGGATTTTGAAAGTCGTGTAAACTTTTGTCGTACAATAAATGCGGAGATTCAATTAAACCCAAATTTATTATGCAAGGTAATGTTTAGTAATGAAGCTACTTTTAGAAGTAACGGTGCCGTAAATAGACGCAACATGCATTATTATGCCACAGAAAACCCATTTTGGATTAGATAGGTGCAACATCAAAACCACTGGTCATTAAATGTTTGGTGTGGTATTCATCATAATCGAATTATTGGACCCCACTTTTTTAATGAACCACTAAATGGCCATAGTTACCTGAACTTTCTACAAGAAGAACTACCCCAACTGCTTCAAGGTCTCGATAGGGATGAGCTGGACAGTATGTGGTTCCAGCACGATGGTGCGCCTCCGCATTACCATCGTGAAGTTCGTGCGTTTTTGGACCAACGATATCCGCAAAAATGGATTGGACGTGGGGGTTTCATTGAGTGGCCACCAAGGTCTTGCGACATCACCCCTTTAGATTTCTTCCTATGGGGTTATATTAAAAATAAGGTGTATGTTAATCCACCAACAACAGTGGAAGATATGCGAAACAGGATTAGGGATACCTGTAGAACAATAACGCCACTAATTTTGTCCAGGGTCCGAGAAAATCTGCAAAAAAGACTAAATTTGTGCATTACACAAGAGGATCGTTTATTCGAAAACTTATTAAAAAGAAATAATTAATCTCAGTATTTAATAGGTAATTTTTTTGTTTCAATTTAGTATAAAAGTAAATATGTATTTGCCTTGTCGTTATTGTTGTGTTAATTTTTTTACATTATGTTTAATTAAACTATTGCCGTTGTAATATAACGAATAATGTATTTCATCATTAGTCCGGTCAAGTTAGCATCAAAAATAGGGGTAAGGTTACATTAATTCGCACCTTGCTAAAAATTGGCATGAATGTTGGGAACCCTATTATACACAATTTGTCAATTATCCACATCAATCCGAAATGTGGAAAAAAATTTATTCAAGGTCAAATGTGGCAAAAATCGGTTTTTTGAGTTTTCCAGCTAAACGGTAAGTTTTATAATAAAAATAGGTGAGACAAAAATTATTCATCATGCAATTATCTATAAAAATTGTTTATACACTTTTTTTCCTAAGAATCACCATTTCGGAGATACAGCGATGCAAAATGTTGAAAAAGTTGTATTCTTCATAATATGCACACGTTTCCGCGCCACCCGTGAGGTAGTGTACATGGCGCGTTTTTTTTTACGTGGTTTCCCCGGTAGGCCTATTCCACGATCTATTGTGCTTCTGTTGAGTTAAAAAGCTATTGTATTAAATTGAAAATGGTACTATTGTAAATAACAAGAGCGGTGTAAGTAATGCGTAAATTGAGAAAATTATTCGTCTGATTGATACTCTTCTAATGGAACATAATCCATACTGTCTTGCTCTTCTTCTTCTCCTTCTTCTTCTTCTTCTTCTTCTTCTTCTTCTTCTTCTTCTTCTTCTTCTTTTTCTTCTTCTTCTTCTTCTTCCTGCTGAGTACAAATAAATTGTTCAAAGAGCAATGCATCAGATGTCTCCTCGCCTATATCGTAAGAATCCTCTTCTACTGATGAACAAAACAAACCAACTTTTTTACAGCCGCATTTAGCATTACACCCCGTTTTGCAATTGCAAAAAATTGAATTGAGGAGTTTTTCCGGTGCAGGAGGGAGTAAAGTCTGAATTGGTTCCAATATATTGTCAGTTAACTTCCAACCCCAGTCTTCTGGGTTTAGTTTATTACCAAGCCATACTTGAACTTGATAATATACTCGAAATAGATGTTGATGAGCAGAAGCAGAGGTTGTACTTGTTTCTTTTTATACGTATTTTTTGCAAAAGATAAGTATCGAAACTTATCTAAGCACGTAATTTTTTTTGGAGCTCCGTAAATTGAAAGAAGAAAGCGAATTCCGTTGGTGATTACAGCTTGTGGAGTAGAGGTACTTTCTTTGAAAACATCAGCACAATCAACTAAATCTTGTCTCTCAAACAATTTCAAAACCGATCTTTTACCTCTCCTGAAAAATGCTGATGTCGTGTCGCAACCAGTTAGTGCATGTAGAAATAAGATATGATTTTGGCATTTTGAAAAAGCAGATAAACTCTTGGATGAATATATTTTTGATTGTTGTTGAGCCTTCCCAGGTTTTAAAAAATAAATAATTTTTTCAGTTGGCGTTCGAGCAGTAAGTAATACCAACAAATCAACATCTTCACCAACAAGAATAGTTGGATTTGTCGAGTTAAATTGTTCTATTGCTGTTTCAACTATCAGGACATCAGCATCATTATCAGCTTGCTTTACAGAGATATTTTCAGACGTAAATTTTTCTTTCAACATTGTAATGAACCGAGACTTGTTGTGTGTATTTGCGAGAAATTTCTGTTGGCTTGTGGTAACTGTCATAAATTCATCAAAAATGACGTCCGAAGATGAAGATGTTGTAGCTCGACGACGTTGTTCTGCAGCTTTAATATTTTTTGTACAATCAGCATAGCCATCAAATACTACAGTCACTCTATGGTCAAAATGTCTATGTACATACCGCACGTATTTATCTAAAATATGTTTAAATGTTTCTTCGTGATCCCACACTACACGGTGTAATAGATATCCTCCGTCGATTATGTACGTAGCATTGATGTCGTCAATATCTATGTTTACTGTTTCAAAACAATCGTAAATAGCTGACTTTTGTGATTTACGCATTCCAGCATCATCGAACAGTGACAACGGATACGGAGCCAATTCATATTCGAAATATTTCTCAATTTCATCTTCGAAAGCGCTAATAATACTCATGCGTTGAAATAATAATACATCCTGTTTTCTTTTCAATGCAGCGATTGTACCCTTCCGAGTATAGTTTTTTCGACACTGCACATGAACTGTCACAGAAGTCTGGTCTTTCAGGTATTCCGAAAATTCATCACCTCTTTCAATACTTGCATTAATTAATGTCTTTAGGCCACGATCAACAGTAACGGTTTCGCTTTCGGTCAAATGTTTATTACAAATAAAGCATAACTGCGACATTTCTATTACAAACACAAAACTGCACAAATTTTGTTTGAAAATATAAGCAATAACTACGTGTTCTTACTACGAAAGAATGCTTGAGACTAATACTATTCTATCTAGGGAGGCCCTTCAAAAAGGAGCAGGTATACGAGCGTCGCCACGTGGACAATTGAATAGCAGACAGATGTTGCTCAAGGCCGTACGGTCATATAAAATGAGGGACTGGGTTTTTTTTGGAGTTTATATTTTTAAAACTGTATAATATGTATGTATACGCTACGAAAATTAATATTTTTACTTATATTATCGTTTTGTAACGTATATTACGGTAATTGACATGCATATTATGAACAATACAACTTTTTCAACATTTTGCATCGCTGTATCTCCGAAATGGTGATTCTTAGGAAAAAAAGTGTATGAACAATTTTTATAGATAATTGCATGATGAATAATTTTTGTCTCACCTATTTTTATTATAAAACTTACCGTTTAGCTGGAAAACTCAAAAAACCGATTTTTGCAACATTTGACCTTGAATAAATTTTTTTCTACACTTCGGATTGATGTGGATAATTGACAAATTGTGTATAATAGGGTTTCCAACATTCATGCCAATTTTTAGCAAGGTGCGAATTAATGTAACCTTCAATGTCTATTTTGACCGGACTACATATTTAACCACATTCTGTTTGTTTCTGTAGTTTTTTTTTATTATTTTACATGGCTACTATGATAATGAAGACTATTTCTGTAAAAAAGTATGGAAAATAAGAAAAACTGAAATATCTCAAAAATTATTATAAATAGGTATAGGATATATTGAACAAAACTTTTAGGGTTTTTATTACTCTGTTAAATAACATGAAAATATATAGGGTGTACCATTTAAAAAAAAAGATATTTATTCATTTAAACTTGTTGAAATTTGAGCCGATGTGTTCAACACCCTGTAGCTTTTATTGCAAATATTAGGTAAAAATTATGTTAACTTGTCCTTGGCCGTGCTAAATTCCAAATTTGAATATATTTGTCACAAAATTGAAAACGTTATTTAGGATTGAATTGTAGCTTGAAAATATGACTTTTTTTCTTTAAACTTAATTATCTCAGAAACTATAAAATTTTGTTATAGTAAACCCTTAATAAAAAAGATTTAAAATTATAAGCTAAATCGAAAATACGATTCGTATATAGGGTGTTCTATTTAAAAAAATACAACTTTATGCTGTCCTAGTTTTTTGGCTCGCCCCTGTAGAGTCCTAAATATTTTTAAAATCTGCGTAAAAATAAACTGTATCAAACAATAAATATAGTTTCTTTGTTAATTTCACCGAAAAGGCACAAACCTACTTCATCCAATCGTTGACTCACCCTGTATAATGGAGCGACATTTGACATTATTTTTGTGTCCGCGACTATACCAGGCGCGGATTCAAGGGGGGGGGGCGGTGGGGACGATCGCCCCCCCCCCCCCAAGAGCTGTGAGTTCAGGAAAATTGACCCGATTTTGCCTCTTATACTATAGTTTATTCAAGAACTAGAGAGAGTAATAAATCATTTTTTACGCTTTTTTTTCTTCGCGAAATACCTGTGTTCTTTAGTCCGGTGTCTTTGGCAAAATCTGTTAGACACATATATTTTCCATAGGAATGGGTTAGAAATTTTATAGTCAAAAATACCGATCTATAATAATGGACCATTTGGGTTGGATAACAATAGATATTTGGATGTGTGAAGTGTTAAAAAGGATTTTAATCCTTGTCATAGGCGTCGGAAAGAGATTTATTTTATCACTAAGTATTTATGGCATAGAATATTTCGGTAACTTAAAATAAAAAGTTTTTATAATATTATTTTATTTGACGTTTCAGTTTATTTATTTCTTAAACTATCTGCAGATTTACAATTAAACACTAAAAAGTGATTCAAATGTAATTAATTTTTATATGTTAAAAATATTTAAATAATAAAGTGTGTTTACGCTAGTAAAGTGAAATCTGTGAAGCTATCTTCGCTCAAATTAATTATAATTGGTTCCTCTATCTCACGGATCATGAGATCGAGTTTCCACATTTTCTTTTATTCTTTTATTATACGGATTTTTCGAAATTTTTTGCAGTAACTTTATTCCAAAAAATCTTTCAAAAGTTCTATTAAATTACTAATTCTGTAAGTTGTGTTATTCCGGACGATCTATAAGAACAGATCTTCTATTTGGTTTTTTCCAGCAAAAATTAAGTTTTCTGAGCAATCTCCAGAGCTCATTTCTTTTAATTTCATGTAAATCCCGATCCTCATTGATTTTAGTTAGAATTTTGTCGATGGTTGGAATCTGCTTCTCATAATAAGATGTATGTCTAACCCCTTTTATTGCAGTTTACATCTCTTCTTCCAACGAGGTTTTTCGTCTGCCTGCGATCGAATGTGACTTGGGAGTACTAACAATTCCAGTCGTTTTTTTCTCCTTCAGTATTCGGTACATAGTAGATTTTTCAACTCCTGTCATGTTGGAACACATCTCAACAGAACTTTTAACAGTATTATCTAGATATTGATATTTTAAGGCATCATAAACATTCATCGTAATAAGTTTTTTGTTGAGGAAAAAATACCCTGGTTTAACGATTTTGGAATAAATATAGATGTGGATGCTATATCTTTTCGGTATCCCACTAATCGCATATAATATATAAAAACAACCACAACCAAGATAAATCACTAAGGACACACTGTAAGGTGTACTTTGCTCACTGACAGAAATCAGAAACTCTATTGTTGCAGTAAATTTATAAAACCTTATAATGTTTAAATATAATTAGATTCACGGTAATTATCAGTTACCTGCGGCACTGAAGCAGGTAAGTTGGAGGTTTCGGTAACAGTTTTATTATTCTCTCTAGTTCTTGAATAGAATAGAGGAATGTGTATGCTTGCGATCGCTCCTCTCCTTCCTAAGAGCTTTGAGTTCAGGAAAATAGAACCGATTCTGCCTTTCATATTAGGAATGTGTATGCTGCTAGTAGTTCCCTCCCGCTGACAATTGTTTTTCTTGCAACAGTGACTCCCCCCAAGAGCTTTGAGTTAAGGAAAATAGACAGGAACTTGTTTTTTCTTGTGATCGCCCCCCTTCTCCAAGAACTTCAAATTCAGTAAAATAGACCCGACCCTGCCTTTTACACTAGAAATGGGAATGTTGCTGATGTCTTCCCCTACCCCCCCCCCTGTCGACAACTTACTTTCGCTTACCATACTATACTTTAGTGATATTACCGCCCCCCCAAAGAGAGAGGCTGGATCCGCCCCTGGACTATACAACTACTTACTGTCTGTAGCATCCCCAATCAATGTCATAACAATGTGTGAAAACATCTATTTATCTTTAAAATTTTCAAGCAATAGCACTTTCTAATCACTTAACTTGGTATTTATTTTAGAACGATTATATTCATCCTTATTTTTTCATAAATCAACTAATCCAAAAATTTGTAATTATTTTTAAAGGTATAAATTTCTAACTTATAACTATATCTGCTACTGTTTCTTTACTTTGACAATGCCATGTAATTATGTTTTATTAGAATTTCATAAAAGTAAATTATTGATGAAAATATTTTAATTTGAATAAAATGAATATTTAAAAAATAGGCAATAATTATTTCCAGGTGATTAATGAATCAGCAAACACAAACTGATCGATTATATTATCATAATTATAATCATAATTGACAATTCAGCGAATAACCATCAGTTTATAATCAATAATGTGTCGAGTTTACTTTTAAATTAAGAGCAACACTTTGGATTTGTAGATGATAGACATAAAATTAAAAGCTATTTTTCCACAATAAATTAAGAAACAAAAATTAATTAATATTTTTATATTGTCTAGACCCAGTTTAGTTTGCTAGCCAAACTGTATTCTATTTTCCACCACTATAACTTTTTTCCATTACGCGTAACATTTATATCCCCATAGTTTTGCAATGACAGCCCTGGGAAAATAGTAAACTTTAACTTTTACTCATTTAAAAGTTAAAGAGTCATAAAAATCGCATATTTTATAACTCCCACGTCGAAATCTATTGGATACTTCGCATTGATGTAGAAGATTGAAATTTGTCAGAAATTTAAACTTTTGGTAACACCTTTTCCGAATATTCCTTCTATGCGAAAGTAGAGTGAGTGATGAGCAATTTGGATTTAGAAATGGTCTAGGAACCAGAGACGCACTATTTTGTATGCGCGTTCTCCTATAAAAAAGTTGTGAATTCCGAAAGAACATCTACGTCTGTTTCATCGACTTTGAAAAGGCATTCGACCGAGTACAACACGATACACTTTTCGAATGTCTACAAGCAGCAGGTCTAGACCACTACGATATAAGACTGCTAAAACATCTGTATTACAATCAAGTAGCCTCTATCCAAATTGAAAACAGTCGTACTCAAAGCCTGCCCATCAAACGTAGAGTAAGACAAGGTTGCGTTTTGTCACCCTGTCTTTTTAATGTATACTCTGAAGAAATTTTTAGGGAGGCTTTGGATGACAGAAAAGAGGGAGTAAGACTGGGGGGAGAAGTAATCAACAATATTAGATTTGCTGATGATACGGCCATTCTTGCAAAAAGCATCGAGGATCTCCAACATTAGTAAATCTAGTCAATGAGGCGAGCTGCCGAAGAGGCCTTAAAATCAACATCTCAAAAACAAAGTGGATACCTGTTGGAAGGATTAATGTAGATAAATGTCAACTTTGGCTCGATGAAGAGAGGATAGAGCGTGTAAACCATTTCAGATACCTTCGCAGTTGGTTGAATGTGAATGGGGATTCAGATGAAGAGATAATAGCTAGGATCGAAATATCGCGTAAGGCCTTTATGACATGGAAACCAGTTCTATGCAACAGGAACCCGTCAATGCATATTCGTAAGAGGGTCCTGAGATGCTATGTATGGTCTATTCTATTATACGGTTGCGAGACATGGACACTAAAAACCACAACGCTAATCAAACTGGAAGCTTTCGAATTATGGTGCTATCGTCGAATCCTAAAGATATCATGGGTTTCGCACATTTTCAATGAGGATGTTCTCCGAATGATGGATACAGATCGACTGCTCTTGAACATTATAAAGAGGCGGAAAACAGAATACTTCGGTCACATAATTAAAGGACCTAAATACCAGCTACTTCGCCTTATAATACAAGGAAAAGTGGAGGGAAAAAGATGGATAGGCCGAAAGAAGCTTTCATGGCTACGTAACATCAGGCAGTGGTGTAATTGCACGGTGGAGGAACTATTTCGCGCTGCAGTCGATAGAGAAAGATTTCAGGAAATTGTAAACATGATGACCACCAACGTCTGAATACGGACATGGCACCTAAAGAAGAAGAAGGTAACAACTTTAGGAAATATCTTAAAAATTAAAATTTCTACCATACAGTCTTAGAGTGGAATATAACTTTGTCAGGTAGATTTTCGAAATTCAAGGAACCTTGCCCACATTTATAATTGTATTATTATTAACAAAATCCAGTACTGCGCATAACATAGTTCAAAACCGATTACGAAGAAAATGATAATAAAATTTATCGGTAGCAATATCACAAGACTTGAGTGTGTACGTTCGTTTATTTTTTAACGAACTTCACAATCTAATCAATAAAAGCAAAAAGAAATACTAATTTTGCAAAAAAAAAATTAACAACAAACTGCCTGCATTATGGCTAAAACATGAATATTGAGATTTTTCTAACAATAAAAACGGTAAAAAAAGTGGCTCTTTATCTTTTTTTGCTTATATTTTGGGAAGTATTGAATAAATTGCATTACTTTCATTGGACCAATGCAGATAATTAAAAAACCCACAAAACGGATTTTTATGAGACCCTATAAATAATAGTTTATTTTGTATACAGACGGAAGATGAAATTTCTCGCATCAGTAGTTTTTTACAAACTGCAATATAGCCAATTTTTTTTAAAAGGTTATTACACTACTACCATTTTTGAAAGTAATGTAATAACTCTGTCTACACCCCTTTGGCATTGTGAACTTTACACATTTAACCACAACCCGAACATGATGGGCAATATAAGCACAATCCCCATACATACACTATACTTTTTTATTCTGACGCATACACATCCAAGGTCATAGCGGGAATCTAACCCGCTCCGCACCGGTGAACGTGATCAATAGACTAACCGCTTAACCAAATACACCAACGTGGCCTCATAAACAATTTATAATATTTTTTTATCAGTGAATTAACCAAGTAGATTTTAAAAGTGGAGACTGAACTAGAATTTGTATATTACAGATTTTCATATAATTTTGCTGAAATATGTTAAAAATGCCTCCGAACATAGCGTGATACGCGTAAACTCACGTACGAAGCCGAGCGAAGCAGAAGTAGTAGGAAGTTACAAACAGCAGAGGAGAAGAGAGCCGTAGACGGGATGCACACACCAAGTGCTACAACTATATTTCATACATGGACATGCATCGCATAATGGATCTATAAATAGATAAATAAGTAAATAATCGGATAAATTTATTTATTTTTATTTCAAGTACGTATATTTAGTAACATTTTATTTAAACGTGATTCAAATATGAAATCTATCGTATGTATGTATATTGTATATGTTTATTTTATTTTTCCATTATATATTACTAGCGACCCGCCCCGGCTTCGCACGGGTGCAATGCTGATACTAAATACACTACAGAAAAACTGTGACTATTTATTTTATTTTTACAACAATTATTACATCGGCCTCCGACGCGCTATTTATAGGCACGCTGCCGCCGCCCCGGTCGGCCAGTACCGCCGCAAGCGCTACTTCCCGCAATTTTAAATCTATAATATCTTCGAAAATATTCATTTAAATCTTGTGCTGTAAAGGACCATATAGATCTATATTAAATCAACAACGTATTTAAGCTATTTAATTGGATAAGGATTAATGCTGTATTGGTTAAAATCGCTTCAAAATTTGCCATTATTTGTCGTAAAAAGTAAATGACAAAAAAATGTTATTGTGGGATATCCATGAGAGATAGACATATACCATCGCGGAGTTTTCTGTAGACCTTTTCAATGTGTACAAATAATTAGTACATTATTTTGATAAATCTCGTAGGGTTCAGCCTGCGTTTGCAATGTAAGCGGAAAAAAATATGATAATTAACTTAGAATCACATTAGAAACCTCAAAAATAACAGTATTTCTCCACTATTTAATGGATGTTATTATACATATAAACCTTCCTCTTGAATCACTCTATCTATTGAAAAAAACCGCATCAAAATCCGGTGCGTAGTTTTAAAGATTTAAGCATACAAATGGACATAGGGACAGAGAAAGCGACTTTGTTTTATACTATGTAGTGATGAATTCATGTTATTTCATGTAAATATAATCGCGAATAAATTATTAACTATCATTATCATAATGATTAAACAATTTATATATGGAGTAGAAAGATTTATTGAAAAAATATAGGCATCTTAAATATTAAACCTGTTTTAGATTTTTTTCATGGCAATTCTTTGGAGCAGCTGGTATTTTATACACAAATACGTATAGCTATTATTTCCAGACGTAGCTGGAACAATTTCATAAATGACAAATGCACAAATAAAAATTTTAAAGTTATAAATTAATGCCACGCAAATGTTTATACATAAATATTATTATACGTACCTTTATTAATAACATGACATTCAATATATAAGTATACTATTAAATTAACTTTAAATATTCTGTAATTGTATAATAGTATTAACCTTCGAACATACCCCTGTAGAAGTAACATAACGTCAGAACTAGGACCCGGTTGTTTGAACGCTGAATAATGTAATAATATTTTTATTTATATTTCAAAAAGTGTCAATAAACAGTAGATATTTATTTTCTTGGTACAGACATACCGATTTTATGCTATCCTTTTCTAATTGCATTATTTAAACGAGTATCATCGGTATGTCCCTCGAACATACCCCTGGGTACGTCAATTTTGAAAACAAAGTATGAATATATGGTTGCCTAAATTTGTATTGTTATTTTCAATATGTAAACAATATCTAACAATATTTACCGATAAAAATAAGTTTTTAAATCCTCTTTTTGTTAATATTAGTTGTAAACTTCGCATTTATAGTAACTTCTAACACTTTAAAACACCGAATAAAGTCACGACAAGCAATTAAATTGAAAGACAAGATAAGTAAATATGTTTATGTCTGTCAAAAATCAAAAAAGCGTCTCCCCCACCGACCATAAACAGCCTTCAGACAAATCTATTGTTGTTTAAATCTAGAGTATGATCGAAGGTATTAACATACAAGTTTTTGTGTACTTCTACGAAAACAGAGCGCTACGCTCTGCGTGGTAATATATTAAATCTTTGAAACACGTTTAACTAAAATGTTTTTAAATAAACGAAAAAAAATATTTGAACTATAAATAAATAAATGTATCAGTGTATTTTAATATTCGTCTATTTATAGGTCTATTATGCGATGCATTTCTAAATTTGTTGGTAAGCAAAATTATTAACTGATTTAATTCAAATATACCTTTTGATGGGAGTGAGTATTTTGATAAAATTTTCAGCATATTCTGGGAAGTTCTCCGGAGTAGTGATATTAAGATATTTTCAAGATAGGTATATTGCAGATGGGTGGTAAACCGAAAAAATATACTTGCATTTTTAATATACTTTATACACTTTTGAAAGGAATAGGATATTTGGATGAAAATTCTAGCATATTTTAAGCGATTGTTTCGCTGCCGGCCTACAAAAATATTTCTAACGTAGGGGTTAAAGATACAAAACTGAAAAAATGTGTTGGTTAGTAAGCTTTTTAATCGAATATATTTAACTTTTGATTGAAATGAGCTATCGCGCATAACACTTCATTGCTGTAAAATGTTTTGATTCGATTTTCAGCATTGGATATTCTCGAAAAGATCTCATTAAAATATAATCATGATAAGTATATTGAAAACAAATTGAAACTGGAAAAACGAGAACAAAATTGTTGGGGGACTAACTTTACTTGTTTCTTTTTGCGTCGTCGCGTTTTTTACATTATCTCGAATTTATTTTATTTCCAGTTTAACAATGTTTCATGTTTTTTTGTAACATTATTATTCTGACGAAAAAACTAAATACATTTCGTAAAATAACACTAAGAAATAAAGGAAAAGATAAATTATTAACGGTTTCAAATTGCAAACAATTTAATATTTTTTTTAAAGTCGGCGTCAATTCTAAAAAACATTCACTTCACAAGGTCACTTTTATTTTTAGAAAAAACAACTCTCGTATTTATTTTTAACAGTAAAATATATTCCAACTCCTTTTTCAACACAAATTTTAGCCAACGAGTGAAGGAAAATTTGCATTTTTAACGATAAAGCACTGCAATGAGAGAGATTTTAAGCCTTTCCTTGGTATTCTTGCAATTTGAGATACTGTTTTGTCTCTGACCGTGTTAGAACCGAGTACGTCTGCCCTTATGGTGTAAGGGCAGTCGTAAGTTAGTGGAAAACCAAAACATTTTCTCTAATATAAATGTAATAAAATTTTTATAAAAAAATTGAACCGACTTCTAAAAGTGCTCAAAAAAGTGAAAATAAATATAAATTTTTATATGAAATTGAAATTTTTGAAGTCGGCGTCAAATTAATACCTGACAAAACGTGATTCGCATAAACAGATTAACAATACTTTATTTGTAATTGCTTTCTTACCATAATTTGTATATGCTAGTAGTTATTTATTTCATTTAGAAATAATTTGGCGCCGACTTCAAAAATTTCAATTTCATATAAAAATTTATATTTATTTTTCACTTTTTTGAGCACTTTTAGAAGTCGGTTCAATTTTTTTATAAAAATTTTATTTTTCGATTTTTAGTTTTGAATTTATTATGATATTCATAAAGTATTTGAACTAAGTGCTAATCGAGATTAGTGTACCTCAAAATGACTCCAAGGTAGCAAAAAAGTTCCCATTTTATCCATAATTATAAATCACCCTAAAATGAACCACTAAAAATTCTTTGATTCTTAGAGTTCTCCAAATACCAATGAAATTGTGTCAAACGAATATTTAGTCTGTAATAGTAAATTCACTATACTTAAATTTCAAATTAATTTTAGATTGTTACTATAGGCTCCAAAACCTTCCAATATCGATATTTAAAGAAAATAAATTAATTTTTTATCCACCATGTTGGATACGCCATCTTGAATTTTTTAAAAATAATTTCAGATTCTTTATGAGAGGCCCCGAAATCTTCCCTATACCAATTTTGGAGAAAATCGGACAAAAACGATTCTTTTGTCGGCCATATTGGATCCACCAAATCGATTTTTTTTTTTAATTATTTTAGATTCGTCATATTCGACCCTGAAAACTCCCCTGTACCAATTTTGGAGAAAATTGGTCACAATTGATTTTTTTCGGCCATATTGGATCCACCATGTTGAATTTTTTAAAAATTATTTTAGATTTGTCATATGCGACCCCGAAACCTCCCCTGTACCGATTTTAGAGAAAATCGGACAAAAACGATTTTTTCGTCCGCCATATTGGATCCGCCAAATTGAATTTTTTAAAAATTATTTTAGATTAGTTATGTACGACCTTGAAAACTCCCTCGTACCAATTTTGGAGACAATAGGACAAAATTGATTTTTTCGTCCACCATATTGGATCCGCCATATTGAATTTTTTAAAAATTATTTTAAATTCGTCATATGCGACCCCGAAAATTCCCCCGTACCAATTTTGGTGAAAATCGGACAAAATTGATTTTTTCGTCCGCCATATTGGATCCGCCATATTGAATTTTTTAAAAATAATATCAGTTTCGTTATGTGCAACCTCGAAAACTCCCCCATACCAGTTTTGGAGAAAATCGCACTAAATTAAAGTTTTTTGTCCGCCATATTGGATCCGCCATTTTGAATTTTTTTAAAATAATTTTAGATTCGTTGGGTATAACCTCGAAAATTCTTCCATACCAATTTTGGAGAATATAGGACAAAATTAATTTTTTTGGCCGCCATATTGTAAGCGCCATCTTGGATTTTACTACAGCAATTTTATCTAAAAAAATATGGGACCACCGCAGCAACTTCCTTTACATAACGTAAAAAATTTCATTCAAATCGATGCAGCCGTTCCGGAGTAATCGGTGTACATACATAAAAAAAAATACATAGTCGACGAATTGAGAACCTCCTTCTTTTAGAAGTCGGTTAAAAATAAGTTTCGTGCATTTCATCGATCCTTCCATTATATGTCGAAAACGCTAAATATTCGCCGCGACGTTGCCTAATGTAAAATATTTCCATTCTCCATCTTTGTAGGTGAATGGTTTAGTATCAGCTGCAAAATAAAATATGGTTAATAAAGTTATAAGGCCAAGATGTATAAAAATAAATTAGGATTATAAATGTTATGAAACAAGGACATAGTTTAGTACCAGAATAATATACGAATTAGGCGGAATACAGAAATATCCAATAAAAGGAAATTAGTAATGTTTTTCTTCATTTTCGATAAAAAAGGGGGAACAATGCTAACCCATAAAGACATCATGGTACATGTTAATATGATTGGAATATTATTTACGAAGAAAATATTCTCCTAAGTAGCCGGGAAACAGCATAAATTATTTCCCTTCTGAAATGAGTTGTTTCTTCTTATTAAAAATGTGTAAATTTAAAAAATTTTATATAATACAGAAGCTTCTATATGCATAAAATTTGTGAATGTAATAGAACAAAAAAATTAAAACTAAAGTGAGAAGAGATTTCCTGTTTACCAGAAAGTTGAAGAAAACTTGTTCAAAAAAGTATCACCTGAATTATATTTTATATCCTCGAAATAGTGACTATGAGAAGAAATTTAAACAAATTATTTTCCTATATTTCACTTAATTGAACTTATTACCCTTTCCTTTTGTTTGCATCTTTCCCATGAGTGCAACCCACGTTGAATACTGACCTAATAGGAACAAAATATGCGCAATGTGGACTGAATGTCCCCGCATATATCCGCGAGGATTTACGCGCATATTTCAGTGACGTAGCCGAAAGTTCGAGCCCCCCCCCGCGAAAATCCCAAGAGAGCATCTTTTTTAATTTAGCATATAATTGAGTTTAAATACTAAATAAACTGTAACACACGTTGTTTTTGACATTCATCGACGTTTAAATGACAAGTTTCTAAACCCACATACCCCACACGTGGCGAGATCGACAATCGTTACAGAGCAGACAGACAAGCAAAACAAGAATTGAAGTCAAAACCCGTGCTTCCAAACCTGCATCCCACGCGCTACGAGATCGAAAATCGTTACACATTAGACAAGCGAGCGAAGTAAGATTTTAAGCCAAAACACAAGCTCCCAAACCCACATACCCCAAGCGCTACGAGACCGACAGTCGTTACAGGGCAGACAGACGAGCAAAACAAGAATTGAAGCTAAAACCCGTGCTTCCAAACCCGCATCCCACGCGCTGCGAGATCGATAATCATTACACATTAGACAAGCGAGCGAAGTAAGATTTTAAGCCAAAACACAAGCTCCCAAACCCACATACCCCAAGCGCTACGAGACCGATAGTCATTACAGGGCAGACAGGCGAGCAAAACAAGAATTGAAGCCAAAACCTGTACTTCCAAAACCGCATCCCACGCACTGCGAGATCGATAATCGTTACACATTAGACAGGCGAGCGAAGCAAGATTTTAAGCCAAAACACAAGCTCCCAAACCCACATAACCCAAGCGCTATGAGACCGACAGTCGTTAAAGGGCAGACAGGCGAGCAAAACAAGAATTGAAGCCAAAAGCTGTGCTTCCAAAACCGCATCCCACGCGCTGCGAGATCGAAAATCGGTAAACATTAGACAAGCGAGCGAAGTAAGATTTTAAGCCAAAACACAAGCTCCCAAACCCACATACCCCAAGCGCTACGAGACCGACAGTCGTTAAAGGGCAGACAGGCGAGCAAAACAAGAATTGAAGCCAAAACCTGTGCTTCCAAAACTGCATCCCACGCGCTGCGAGATCGAAAATCGGTAAACATTAGACAAGCGAGCGAAGTAAGATTTTAAGCCAAAACACAAGCTCCCAAACCCACATATCCCAAGCGCTACGAGACCGACAGTCGTTAAAGGGCAGACAGGCGAGCAAAACAAGAATTGAAGCCAAAACCTGTGCTTCCAAAACCGCATCCCACGCGCTGCGAGATCGAAAATCGGTAAACATTAGACAAGCGAGCGAAGTAAGATTTTAAGCCAAAACACAAGCTCCCAAACCCACATACCCCAAGCGCTACGAGACCGACAGTCGTTAAAGGGCAGACAGGCGAGCAAAACAAGAATTGAAGCCAAAACCTGTGCTTCCAAAACCGCATCCCACGTGCTGCGAGATCGAAAATCGGTACACATTAGACAAGCGAGCGAAGTAAGATTTTAAGCCAAAACACAAGCTCCCAAACCCACATACCCCAAGCGCTACGAGACCGACAGTCGTTAAAGGGCAGACAGGCGAGCAAAACAAGAATTGAAGCCAAAAGCTGTGCTTCCAAAACCGCATCCCACGCGCTGCGAGATCTAAAATCGGTACACATTAGACAAGCGAGCGAAGTAAGATTTTAAGCCAAAACACAAGCTCCCAAACCCACATACCCCAAGCGCTACGAGACCGACAGTCGTTAAAGGGCAGACAGGCGAGCAAAACAAGAATTGAAGCCAAAAGCTGTGCTTCCAAAACCGCATCCCACGCGCTGCGAGATCTAAAATCGGTACACATTAGACAAGCGAGCGAAGTAAGATTTTAAGCCAAAACACAAGCTCCCAAACCCACATACCCCAAGCGCTACGAGACCGACAGTCGTTAAAGGGCAGACAGGCGAGCAAAACAAGAATTGAAGCCAAAAGCTGTGCTTCCAAAACCGCATCCCACGCGCTGCGAGATCGATAATCGTTACACATTAGACAGGCGAGCGAAGCAAGATTTTAAGCCAAAACACAAGCTCCCAAACCCACATAACCCAAGCGCTATGAGACCGACAGTCGTTAAAGGGCAGACAGGCGAGCAAAACAAGAATTGAAGCCAAAAGCTGTGCTTCCAAAACCGCATCCCACGCGCTGCGAGATCGATAATCGTTACACATTAGACAGGCGAGCGAAGCAAGATTTTAAGCCAAAACACAAGCTCCCAAACCCACATACCCCAAGCGCTACGAGACCGACAGTCGTTAAAGGGCAGACAGGCGAGCAAAACAAGAATTGAAGCCAAAAGCTGTGCTTCCAAAACCGCATCCCACGCGCTGCGAGATCTAAAATCGGTACACATTAGACAAGCGAGCGAAGTAAGATTTTAAGCCAAAACACAAGCTCCCAAACCCACATACCCCAAGCGCTACGAGACCGACAGTCGTTAAAGGGCAGACAGGCGAGCAAAACAAGAATTGAAGCCAAAAGCTGTGCTTCCAAAACCGCATCCCACGCGCTGCGAGATCTAAAATCGGTACACATTAGACAAGCGAGCGAAGTAAGATTTTAAGCCAAAACACAAGCTCCCAAACCCACATACCCCAAGCGCTACGAGACCGACAGTCGTTAAAGGGCAGACAGGCGAGCAAAACAAGAATTGAAGCCAAAAGCTGTGCTTCCAAAACCGCATCCCACGCGCTGCGAGATCTAAAATCGGTACACATTAGACAAGCGAGCGAAGTAAGATTTTAAGCCAAAACACAAGCTTCCAAACCCACATACCCCAAGCGCTACGAGACCGACAGTCGTTAAAGGGCAGACAGGCGAGCAAAACAAGAATTGAAGCCAAAACCTGTGCTTCCAAAACCGCATCCCACGCGCTGCGAGATCTAAAATCGGTACACATTAGACAAGCGAGCGAAGTAAGATTTTAAGCCAAAACACAAGCTCCCAAACCCACATACCCCAAGCGCTACGAGACCGACAGTCGTTAAAGGGCAGACAGGCGAGCAAAACAAGAATTGAAGCCAAAACCTGTGCTTCCAAAACCGCATCCCACGCGCTGCGAGATCGAAAATCGTTACACATTAGACAAGCGAGCGAAGTAAGATTTTAAGCCAAAACACAAGCTCCCAAACCCACATACCCCAAGCGCTACGAGACCGACAGTCGTTAAAGGGCAGACAGGCGAGCAAAACAAGAATTGAAGCCAAAAGCTGTGCTTCCAAAACCGCATCCCATGCGCTGCGAGATCTAAAATCGGTACACATTAGACAAGCGAGCGAAGTAAGATTTTAAGCCAAAACACAAGCTCCCAAACCCACATACCCCAAGCGCTACGAGACCGACAGTCGTTACAGGGAAGACAGGCAAGCAAAGCAAGAATTTAAGCCAAAATTCATGCTTCCAAACCCATATCCAACGCGCTGTAAGATCGATAATCGTTACACAGCAGACAGGGGAGGGAAGCAAGAATTTAAGCCAAAATTCATGCTTCCAAACCCACAGAACCCATGCGCTGCGAGATCGACAATCGTTACAGGGCAGCCAGACTATCAAAACAAGAATTGAAGTCAAAACCCATGCTCCCAAACCAATATCTCACGTGCTACGAGATTAACAACTATTACAAGAGAGCGGAGCAAATTTTTAAAAGTGTATAGCTAAAACCTGAGTTTCCAAACTCGCATACCCCGCGCACAGTGAAATCGACCTTCGTTACACAGCAGATAGGCGGGTAAAGCGAGTGCTTATAATTAAGCCAAAACGAAAGCTTTAAAACCACACTGACATATATCATGCGCAGTGAGATTAATGTTTGTTTATCGTTACATGGAAGACATGCAAGGGGAGTCAAATTGTAAACCAAAACAAAGCTTTTGAACCCACATATCTCGATACTATCATGCTTGCTGTACCTGGTGCGTATTCTTGACAAGTCAAACTCTCGAAGGGAACATATAAAAATAATGTTATTTGATAAAAAAAACAAATCAATATTGATTTGAATGAAAGTAATGTTATCATCACACACATCAAAACAAGCATTAAATAAATCATAAAATATTCAGTTTTATGTGTCATTACGAAATCGTTCTAAACGTTTCGCCTTTTTATTTGCAAATTCTTCTATGAATTGACTTATATCAAGTTTTTTTAGCTCTTCCACATTCTATAGATAATATAGCTAAAACTGCTAATCGTACTTGTGTCATTGTGCTGTTTTCTCCATTTAAAAAGCAAGGGCGAGCAATTACTCCATCTTGGACCTCCTCTAGAATTGCGGATTTTAGAGCTTTTCACGCGTTAAAAAAAATGCGCATCTTTAAAAGAAGCTTCTTTCTATTTTTTTAACGTCCGAAAAGCTTTAGAACTCGCGTTCCTATAAATTCCATCTAAATGGTAATTGCTTTCATTTCAACTTTTAATTCTTGAAAAATCTCCAATTTTTTATTATTTCCGAAAGATAAAGAAATATATTTGACCTAATGTAATGTATTTCTACATTTTGTGCCTCATGGCTTTATAATTATTTACAACACAGGGCTTAAACAGGCACGGGCTAATTGCTTTAGTCTACGTAGTAAATATTAGCAGAGTCCGGACTCTATTTAGGTACAGACAACGATGGCTAATCCCGCTGAAGCTGTTCTGTTGTTCTGTCTAGAGTTATTTGGACGCCACGTCGTCAAATGATTTTAGTTTAGTTATTAAGTGTCACAACGTTGCGGAATTTATAAACTATACTACTCTACATACTCATAATGTTAAATATCTCAATAATAACACAACTTGACTAAAATGTGGTTGTTGGACTTGCATTATCTTTATTTTTATTTATTTTTACGACGTTTCGATTAGGTTGTATCTCGAATTGTTATATAAACTGAGTTTTAGTTTATACTTTATATTCTACTCAAATTCAATGATAGGAAATTACAATTTGTTTCATATTGCCTATAATCAAATAATACTTATTTCGATGGATCGTTGGTAGAAGTTAACCTGTTTTTACAGGTTTTTTTGATTTTAATTTTGTACAAGATATCAAGAGAAATGTGGAATTGAATGTTAGTCAGATTATTACTCTACGTCACCAGGTTCGAGTATCAGTGAACTCTATTTAATTTTCTTACATATTATATACTACGCTAAATGAATTAGAATTCCCTTTGAAAATAAAATTAAAGAATAATCATTTGTCTTTTTAAACTAAAATATATGATTCTCAGCCCTGTTATAAAGTATATAAGTAATTAATTTAAGAATTAATAAAAACATAATTGTATTGCATTAGCATTTGAATTGTTATAAATATACCTAAATAAAATTCTTTGGCGATACATTTTTTCTTTAGAACACTGGACCAGTAACAAGTGTATCCCCTTTTTGCTCTTATTACCTCATAACATATATAAAAAAGAAATAAGTTATCATTCTTATACTTTTAAAATAAAATATACGTATTAAATAAAATTTTTTTAAAAAAATTGAACCGACTTCTAACAGTGCGCTAAAAGGGGAAAAATAACTAGAAATTTTTATATGAAATTGAAATTTTTGAAGTCGGCGCCAAATTATTTCTAAATGAAATAAATAACTACTAATATATACAAATTATGGTGAGAAAGCAATTACAAATAAAGTATTTTTAATCTGTTTATGCGAATCACATTTTGTCAGGTATTAGTTTGGCGCCGACTTCAAAAATTTCAATTTCATATAAAAATTTCTAGTTATTTTTCCCTTTTTAGCGCACTTTTAGAAGTCGGTTCAACTTTTTTATAAAAATTTTATTTATAAAAATTTTATTTTTCGATTTTTAGTTTTGAATTCATTATGATATTCACAAATTATTTGAACTACTTGCTAATCGAGATTAGTGTACTTCGCAATGACTCCAAGGTGGCAAAGAAGTACCCATTTTATCCAGAATTGTAAATCACCCTAAAATGAACTACTAAAAATTCTTTGATTCTTAGATTTCTCCAAATACCAATAAAATTGTGTCAAACAAATATTTAGTCTGTCATAGTAAACCCGCTATCTTAAATTTCAAATTAATTTTAGATTGGTAATATAGGCCCCAAAACCTTTCAATATCAATATTTAAAGAACTTGAGACGTAAATTTCTTAGCCCGATATATTTTATATTGCATATTGAGTTTGTACACGCCCCAAGAACCGCGCAATATCAATTTTAGATAAAGCCGGAAAATGTAAAATTTTTAGTCCTTCATATTGTATCTTATCGACCTAATAGTTGTAAAAAATTAACTTCATATTCGTAATACACCACCCCCCAACGCCCTAATACTAAATCTAAAAAATGTGAATAAGGTAAAATTTTCAACCCACCATATTGGATCCGCCATAATGAATTTCAAAAAAACAATTTTTAACGTCTTAATATAATCTAAATCTATACCCTTCAATGCCTCTAGTACCAATTTTAAATAAAATCCAGAAATTTAAAATTTCTAAACGGTCATATTGCATCTGACGTATTAGATTTTCTTAAAATAATTTTATATTCGCTATTTACATCCTCAAAAACGATTCAGTTCCACATTTGAACAAAATCGAAAAATTTTTTGTCAGCTATATTGCATTCGCCATATTGAACCCTGAAAATTACGATTAAATTCATAATTTACACCCTCAAGAACCCTCTATATCAGTTTTGGAGAAAGTCAAGTCAAGGCAGTTATAGGGTTAAAAATGTAATGTCCATTCTTCTAACTGGACTTTAAAAATACTGTTGAAAAGTGAATATATAAAAGAGTGAGTGATTATAATTGGTTCATGATGTAATTAATTTTTGTTTAAAACAAAAATCTCTGTTCTTACTGCATCCGCCGAAACCATCAGTTGAAAAAGATTCGAAAGAATCGAAACGTCCTGAAAAATTAATATATATATATATATATATATATATATATATATATATATATATATATATATATATATATATATATATATATATATATATATATATATACAATAAGTATGACTACTTTATATATGTAGTTTCAATATAATAATATTTTTATAAAAAAATTGAACCGACTTCTAAAAGTGCGCTAAAAAGTGAAAAATAACCATAAATTTTTATATGAAATTGAACTTTTTGAAGTCGGCGCCAAACTAATACTTGACAAAATGTGATTTGCATAAACAGATTTAAAATATTTTTTTTTTAATTGCTTTCTTACCATAATTTGTATATATTAGTAGTTATTTATTTCATTTACAAATAATTTGGCGCCGACTTCAAAAAGTTCAATTTCATATAAAAATTTATGGTTATTTTTCACTTTTTAGCGCACTTTTAGAAGTCGGTTCAATTGGATCGGCCATATTGGATCCGCCAAATTGAGTTTTTAAAAAATTATTTTAGATTCGTCATATGCGATCCCAAGAACTCCCCCGTACCCATTTTGGAGAAAATCAGACAAAATTAATTATTTTGTCGGCCATATTGGATCCGCTATATTGAATTTTTTAAAAATTATTTTAGATTCGTCATATGCGACCCCGAAAATTCTCCCGTACCAATTTTGGTGAAAATCGTACAAAATTGATTTTTTCGTCCACCATATTGGATCCGCCATATTGAATTTTTTTTAAATAATATTAGATTCGTTATGTGGCACCTCGAAAACTCCCCTATACCAATTTTGGAGAAAAGCGGACTAAACCAAATTTTTTTGTCCGCCATATTGGATCCACCATTTTGAATTTTTGCAAAATAATTTCAGATTCGTTGAGTACAACACCGAAAATTCCTCCATACCAATTTTGGAGAAAATCGGACAAAATTAATTTTTTTGGCCGCCATATTGTAAGCGCCATCTTGGATTTTCCTGCACCAATTTCATCTAAAAAAATATGGGACCACCGCAGCAACTTTTTTTACATAACGTAAAAAATTTCATTCAAATCGGTGCAGCCGTTCCGGAGTAATCGGTGTATATACATAAAAAAAAAAAAATACATAGTCGACGAATTGAGAACCTCCTTCTTTTAGAAGTCGGTTAAAAATGAACCATATTCCCAAGAAAATAACCAATTAAATATATATATATATATATATATATATATATATATATATATATATAGATATATACATATATATATATATATATATATATATATATATATATATATATATATATATATATATATATATATATATATGCTTAATGAGTCACAGCGAGGACGAAACAGTGCTGCTATCATTTTCCGGACCCAGAGCTTCTACATTATTTCGTGGGTCTCCGTACTTTGTAATATAAGAGTAATGTTTACTGACAATTCGTGTCCGCAAAGCTAAAATTTCCTATTTTGATTTAAAAAATAAACGGATGTGAACTTATTTTATATTTTTGTTGACTTAAAAAAGCGGTGCGATCATTTCTTTGACTACAAACCCCATGATTAGTTTAAAAATTATTCAAAAACCTTTTACTTGTTTTCCCCCTAAATTGAAATTTAAAGTGGAAGTTGAACAGAATAATGAAATTATTTCTTTCGATTTGACATTGATCAATGATGCATAGAGCGAAAAATTTAAAACTAATTGGTACACAAAAAACACCTCGTTAGGTCATTACTTTAATAATAATTCACAACCACCCTTCATTTCCAAAAACCATGTAACCATAGGAATAACAGATAACCCATTAGCTTTAACTTTACCAGAATATCGACTAGAAGTATTGAAAAAAGTAAGAAAAATACTCAAAGCAAACATTTTTTGGAAGTAAAAATAAAGAAATTAAACACACAACATACTTTTAGATTTTACAAAAAATCTTTTTCCACAATTTTTTTGGTAATATTACAAAATATGTCGCAATGCCTTACGTTCATGTATTTAAAAAAAAAAAATATTATTGTATGTCAATAATCCCAAAACTATTATAAAGTAAAGTTCCTTCCAAAAAAAGAAGAAATGTAATTTAATTTATATCGTGTATGAATTTCTCAAAAAAAAAAAAATACATAGGGATGACAATCCAAAACCTGGATAATAAATTAAATGGATATAGACATACCCGAGCAGGGACGATAGGACGTAAGGATGTCAAGTTGAGGGCTTTGATTAAGCCTGGACCCGAAAAGAAAGTAAAAGAAATAAAATTTTTATAAAAAAATTGAACCGACTTCTAAAAGTGCGCTAAAAAGTCAAAAATAACCATAAATTTTTATATGAAATTGAACTTTTTGAAGTTGGCGTCAAATTAATACCCGACAAAATGTGATTTGCATAAACAGATTAAAAATACTTTATTTGTAATTGCGTTCTTACTATAATTTGTATATATTAATAGTTATTTATTTCGTGTACAAATAATTTGGCGCCGATTTCAAAAAGTTCAATTTCATATAAAAATTTATGGTTATTTTTCACTTTTTAGCGCACTTTTAGAAGTCGGTTCAATTTGTTTATGAAAATTTTATTTTTCTAATTTTAGTTTTAGAATTCATTATGATATTCATAAATTATTTCAACTAAGTACTAATCGAGATTAGTGTACCTCGCAATGACTCCAAACTGGCAAAAAAGTACCCATTTTATCCAAAATTGTAAACCACCCTAAAATGAACCACTAAAAATTATTTAGTTCTTAGAGTTTTCCAAATACCAATCAAATTCGGTCAAACGAATATTTAGTCTGTCATAGAAAATCCACTATCTTAAATTTTAAACTAATTTTAGATTGGTAATATAGGCCCCAAAACCTTCCAATATCGATATTTAAAGAAAATAAATTAATTTTTTATCCACGCCATATTGAACTTTTTAAAAATAATTTTAGATTCATGATGTGTGACCCCGAAAACTCAACAATTTTGGTGAAAATCGGACAAAATTGATTTTTTTTGTCCGTCATATTGAAACCGCCATATTGAGTTTTTAAAAATAATTTCAGATTCTTTATGTGAGGCCTCGAAAACTTCCCCATACCAATTTTGGAGAAAATAGGACAAAATTGATTTTTTCGTCCGCCATATTGGATCCGCCATATTGAATTTTTTAAAAATTATTTTAGATTCGTCATATGTGATTCCGAAAACTCCCCCGTGCCAATTTTAGAGAAAATCGGACAAAAACGATTTTTTTGTCGGCCATATTGAATCCGCCAAACTGAATTTTTTAAAAATTATTTTAGATTCGTCATATGCGACCCCAAAAACTCTCCCGTACCAATTTTGGAAAAATCAAACAAAATTAATTTTTTGTCGGCCATATTGGATCCGCCATATTGAATTTTTTAAAAATTATTTTAGATTCGTCATATGCGACTCCGAAAACTCCCCCATACCAATTTTGGAGAGAATCGGACAAAATTGATTTTTTCGTCCGCCATATTGGATCCGCTATATTGATTTTTTTTTTAATTATTTTAGATTCGTCATCTGCGACCCCGTAAACTCCCCCTTACCAATTTTGGTAAAAATCGGGCATAATTGATTTTTTTGTCCGCCATATTGAATCCGCCATAGTGAATTTTTTAAAAATAATATCAGATTCGGTATATCCAACCTCGAAGACTCCTCCATACCAATTTCGGAGAAAATCGGACTAAATTAAATTTTTTTGGCCGTCATATTGTAAGCGCCATCTTGGATTTTACTACACCAATTTCATCTAAAAAAATATGGGACCACCGCAGCAACTTCCTTTACATAATGTAAAAAATTTCATTCAAATCGGTGCAGCCGTTCCGGAGTAATCGGTGTACATACATTAAAAAATACATAGTCGACGAATTGAGAACCCCCTTCTTTTAGAAGTCGGTTAAAAAGTAGTTGATATAAAGTTCTTCAGGCACTTAGTTTTCTACAAAAGCATTGTCTTGGCGGGTTGGTGTTTTATGAACACCTAAGATACCGACAGGAAATGACTTAAAATATAAAGATCCAAAAAAAGATAAGCACGCAAAATAAAGGTGTTTGGGGAAAGGCATTGGCGATCCGCCTGATGATTCCACCGCCAGTTTTAGATCGAAACACACCTTAGCAAAGTTTATAGTGGTTCAAAAGCTTGTGCTTATGTCGTAACATTGCCGGCATATTTGCCACAGTACAGTATTTTTAATACGCGATAATAGTTCGTATCTACATTGGATTGCGTTGGATTCGCCCCCTTTTCGAGAGCTGTTGATGGTGTCAGTTTGGGTTCAAGTGCCGTGTCAGTACCATGGTTTGACTTAGTTATTATTTCTTTATTTACTTTAATTCTTTTAATTTAATAAACGCTATAATAATAAATGCTACTGGTCTATGTACACATTTATCCATCGTTGAATGCTTAAGAAGAAGGCATACTTTATGTTTCAATTTTTTTCTTGTTTTGTATACTAATATAATAATAATATTTTTAATATTCGATGATTGGTGAGTGAATTATATATTAAATAATGATAGGTGGAAGGTTTTATTGCTCTCCAGTGCAAAGATATGGAAATTTAGCAGTGCGATGCTGAGTTGATTCCAGTAAAGATTGCCACTTAACTTTAGCTCGATTTAAAGGGGGTTCTACTGTACTTCAAATAATATTATATTTTACCCAAAATGATTAAACCAAATAATTTAAAAATTGGCTAATAAAGCTAGAAGTTAGAATTTGTCTATAATTAAAGTAACTTTTCTACTTATCCAACAATATAGCATACCTTTTAATCAAATTTTCTACTGTACATTCAATATACTACAAATGAATTAAGAAACTCTGTTGATATAATTTCTTAATAACAACACGTTTGCCTTCAAATGTTCAAGTTTGGATAAAACGTGTTATTTTACTGGAAAAAGTTGAGTAAAAAAATTAGGTCAACTTCTAAAAATTGAGCAAATAATATAATTCTCTTTTCTGTTTTCAGACCACGAAGGGTAAATATTTTGACTATTTTTTTGTTTCTAAATTAACAGATTCATTATTATATTTATCTAAGCAGAAATCTCCACTACAGTTTTTTAAATAATTTCAAAAATAAAAGTCATATTTTATTTTTAATTCGGTGTTATATGAACCCTTTTTATATCTAATACCTTTATATGGTTGTGCTCCCCGTTCCATATACAATGTGTTATATGAAAATTTATTGTTAGAAAGTAGCACAAATGACAATTAAATTGATTTTTATCAAATACTGCTATCTTGTTTATACAAGAAGTTAGCATATAAACGAGGCCAGCACGGAATAAGGCGTTCCATTAAGAAGACTGATTTATTTCTAACAAATGGTTAAATAAAGAGAAACATACGTCTGGAAGAGATTGTGGAAATCATTAAGAAATTATTCGATATCTAACGATGTCTGAGTTTATCATTATATCTGATGGTATGATGTTATCATTGGTTTGTAGTGCAAATAACACTATTAAAATCTCCTTTGGACTCATCCATTTCCTAAAGTCCTTCTAAAGGTTTAAAATCAATTAATAAGCTCAGAGAATGGATCTAGTATCACCCATTGACAATTTTGCGTAATTGTCTAGCAAGTCTATCATCAGACGAGTTCCGTTGATCACTTTCTGATTCCATTACTACATGTAAAGAATTAAAATATTGTATTGTCATCGGCACTATACGCATAATCAAAATTTCAGCTGAATTTACATGTAGAGTAGTATGAAATATATGTGACAAAATATGATTACATACGAACAAACGCACATGTGAAATAACAAAATATTATTTTGCCCTCGAAACTACATATACAGGGTGAGTCAACGATTGGATGAAGTAGGTTTGTGCCTTTTCGATGAAATTAACAAAGAAACTATATTTATTGTTTGATACAGTTTATTTTTACGCAGATTTTAAAAATAGTTAGGACTCTACAGAGTGAGCCAAAAAACTAGGACAGCATAGAGTTGTATTTTTTTAAATAGAACACCCTATATACGAATCGTATTTTCGATTTAGCTTATAATTTTAAATCTTTTTTATTAAGGGTTTACTATAACAAAACTTTATAGTTTGTGAGATAATTAAGTTTAAAGAAAAAAAGTCATATTTTCAAGCATCAATTCAATCCTAAATAACGTTTTCAATTTTGTGACAAATATATTCGAATTTGGAATTTAGCAAGGCCAAGGACAAGTTAACATAATTTTTACCTAATATTTGCAATAAAAGCTACAGGGTGTTGAACACATCGGCTCAAATTTGAACAAGTTTAAATGAATAAATATCTTTTTTTTAAATGGTACACCCTGTATATTTTCATGTTATTTAATAGAGTAATAAAAACCCTAAAAGTTTTGTTCAATATATCCTATACCTATTTATAATAGTTTTTGAGATATTTCAGTTTTTCTTATTTTCCATACTTTTTTACAGCAATAGTCTTCATTATCATAGTAGCCATGTAAAATAATAAAAAGAAACTACAGAAACAAACAGAATGTGGTTAAATATGATGAAATACATTATTCGTTATATTACAACGGCAATAGTTTAATTAAACATAATGTGAAAAAATTAACACAACAATAACGACAAGGCAAATACATATTTACTTTTATACTAAATTGAAACAAAAAAATTACCTATTAAATACTGAGATTAATTATTTCTTTTTAATAAGTGTTCGAATAAACGATCCTCTTGTGCAATGCACAAATTTAGTCTTTTTTGCAGATTTTCTCGGACCCTGGACAAAATTAGTGGCGTTATTGTTCTACAGGTATCCCTAATCCTGTTTCGTATATCTTCCACTGTTGTTGGTGGATGAACATACACCTTATTTTTAATATAACTCCATAGGAAGAAATCTAATGGGGTGATGTCGCAAGACCTTGGTGGCCACTCAATGAAACCCCCACGTCCAATCCATTTTTGCGGATATCGTTGGTCCAAAAACCCACGAACTTCACGATGGTAATGCGGAGGCGCACCATCGTGCTGGAACCACATACTGTCGAGCTCATCCCTATCGAGACCTTGAAGCAGTTGGGGTAGTTCTTCTTGTAGAAAGTTCAGGTAACTATGGCCATTTAGTGGTTCATTAAAAAAGTGGGGTCCAATAATTCGATTATGATGAATACCACACCAAACATTTAATGACCAGTGGTTTTGATGTTGCACCTCTCTAATCCAAAATGGGTTTTCTGTGGCATAATAATGCATGTTGCGTCTATTTACGGCACCGTTACTTCTAAAAGTAGCTTCATCACTAAACATTACCTTGCATAATAAATTTGGATTTAATTGAATCTCCGCATTTATTGTACGACAAAAGTTTACACGACTTTCAAAATCCTGTCCATGCAATTCTTGGTGGTGGATTGTGATGTTTCACATAATGCTGCTAACTGACGGCTACCAATATAAGGATTTTCCTGAACATTTAACAATACTTGTAGTTCTTTTTCTTCATTAGTTACTGGTTTGTTGACCACTTTACGTTTTGGATAATTAACAGTACCAGAAGAATCAAATCTTTGCATTAAGTTTTAAAAAGTATGGGTATTAGGCTGGCGTCCATCAGTATACTTCATTTTGTAAATTCTTTGAGCAAGAAGGCAATTTTTTTGAGCCTCTCCTATTGTATAAATCATATCTATTAACTCATTCTTTGGAAAATTCATTTTACAATATAAGATGAATGCAAAAAAAAACAAAAACCAAAAGACGCGATTGCGGTTATAAATTTGACACACAGAAAAATGTTCTTTTACATTGTTTCTGCCTTGGCTACTACGATAATGAAGACTATTTCTGTAAAAAAGTATGGAAAATAAGAAAAACTGAAATATCTCAAAAACTATAATAAATAGGTATAGGATATATTGAACAAAACTTTTAGGGTTTTTATTACTCCCTTAAATAACATGAAAATATACAGGGTGTACCATTTAAAAAAAAAGATATTTATTCATTTAAACTTGTTCAAATTTGAGTCGATGTGTTCAACACCCTGTAGTTTTTATTGCAAATATTAGATAAAAATTATATTAACTTGGCCTTGGCCTTGCTAAATTCCAAATTTGAATATATTTGTCACAAAATTGAAAACGTTATTTAGGATTGAATTGATGCTTGAAAATGTGACTTTTTTTCTTTAAACTTAATTATCTCAGAAACTATAAAGTTTTGTTATAGTAAACCCTTAATAAAAAAGATTTAAAATTATAAGCTAAATCGAAAATACGATTCGTATATAGGGTTTTCTATTTAAAAAAATACAACTTTATGCTGTCCTAGTTTTTTGGCTCACCCTGTAGAGTCCTAAATATTTTTAAAATCTGCGTAAAAATAAACTGTATCAAACAATAAATATAGTTTCTTTGTTAATTTCACCGAAAAGGCCCAAACCTACTTCATCCAATCGTTGACTCACCCTGTACATGCAAAATATCGGTACAGATGAGTAAGTGTAGTTAAATAAAACTTTGTAAAACACTTTTTTTTTGTACAAATGCAATTGGTATTAATTACGATATAATAATAAACCAACTTATCTTTATTTTACCATTTCTAAAATTGACTAGAATTTTTAAACGATCTGAAAAAAACTATATTGAGGGGAAAAAAAATAAGACTTGTCCTAATGGTTGTTTTATGAAAAAATTTTCGACTTCTTAAAATAATCTAAAAATGTATCTTTTTTCTTCAGATATTACGCAAAACTAATATTACTTAGTTGAATTTATTCTTACCAATTCTATCGTAATCATCTCTTCGAGCACTAACAGTCAATAATATACCGAAACAACTTATCCACCACATTTTCATTCTGTAAACACTCCTTTGACTTTTATTTGGAAACGAGTTTATTTTTATTTTTAAAGCAAATGCTCAGTTAAAATGCTGGCCCATATATTAGTTTCTCATTATTAATAAACATGCTATACAATTATTTTCCATAAATCTTAGTGGAATACTATTTTCGATTTCTTTAATATTAACACAATTTGTTGTACTATGATGTACTGTTTTTAAAATAACTATATATTTTTAAGTTTAAATATTACTCGTGCTTTTATGTATTTTTAAAAGTATTCTTAATTCGCTATTATGCTGTTTAAGTTAAAAAAAAGTATATCTTAATATGATTAAGTTTAAGTCGATTACAAATTATAGTCAATATCTCTCGATGTTTTTCGTGTTGTTTTTTATTCATACGATAAAGGGCGTCCGTATTCACAGCGTCGCGACGCCATACTGAGCACAACATTAAATTTGTTGGAATATATAGGGAAGTAGAACGGAGCGAATGCCACGCCGGCTTGACAGCTTTTCAGGTTTGGAAATAACCTGATGCGTTTCTTTTAATAAATAAAAAATTCTGTAGGTAACAGAAAATTAATTCGTTTCAGTTAGTGGGAAAATACATTTGTGACATTTAAACAAGTATGTAATATGAATAAGTGGAACTTATTCCCGTTAATAAAAACTTAATAGGCGATGAAAAAAATATAAATAACAGCTTGAAGGAAAATAGAAAAAGATTTTTTTTTTATTTTCAAATATATTTAGTTTCAAAATGGCTTAGCTGATTAGATAATAAATTTTATATATTAAATTATTTTATTTACATATTATCAGTGGTTGATTCTATAAGTTTTTCTTTTTATAATAGAGCGTGTTAAGAAAATAATGCGGAAATTTAAATAAGTATATCGTTAAAATGTTTTGACGATGACCTTCACCTTGCCCTCTAAGGTTATTTGAAAGTTAACTTTAGAATATTAAATGGGACCTCCCAATTTTGACTCCGGGAATGGAAAGAGAGGAAAGTTTTAGCATCATATATGACCTTGACCTTAAGGTAAAGGTCAAACATCAAGGTCATAACAAAAAAAATCGCAGTATTTCATGAAATGTTTTGTACAAAAGTTAAGTGACACGGGGGCTATATGTCCTTGAAAATAACACTGACCTTGACCTTCAGGGTTCATTTAAAACTCAATTTCAAAACTTGAAAAGAAGACTCCCAATTTAATCCGCAAAAATGGAAAAACCGATCAATTTCACTATAATTTTATCATCAAATATGATCTTGATCTCAAGGTTAAGATCTAATATGAAGGTCATTTTAAGATCAAACGAAGATTTTCAAAGTCATTATTTTATTAAATGGTCATACTAAAGTTGTAAGATTGCAAAGTAACTATAATATTACCTTGATTTCGATCTTTCGAGCTATTTGAAATAATTCATTCATTTAAAATTGTTAGCAAAAATTGTACTTAGTACAACTGTGTGCATGATTAACTACTTTTAGCACTACCCACGAACAACGACGTGGACGTAGTTGTTTTTGTTCTCTTCGGGGTGCTTGTTTAAGGTAAGTTACCTCGCCTTTCGCCATCGGGGTGTTAGTTTTCGGTGAGCCCTCTCGACTCTCACCATCGAGGTGCTTGTTTTTAGGTGAGTTCCCTTGCCTCTTACCATCGGGGTACTTGTGTCCAATGAGTCGCCTCGTCCTCTATCATTTTGTATGTTCATCAGGTTTCATAAGAATTTGTTTCAATAAGTGCTCCAAATGGTTACTTCACAAGGTTGCACACAACTACGGAGTATTTCAGGTGTTATTTTGGAACAAGCATCTCTGATTTGCTGCTTAATGTTTTCACGAGTTGTTGGCACGTCTTTATTAACTTCGCTCTTCATATAACGCCATAAACAAATACATGGTGACGTAAGGTTTGGCGATCTTGCGGACCACTTTACTGAACGTCCTCTACCAATCCACCATCAATTGAGTTCCAATTGAGATCCAATACTTGACGAGCTTAGTGGGAATGCGTTAGAGACCCAACATTTTGAAACCATATTTGTTGCTGTACATCTAAGCGAATGTTTTCAAGCAAAAGTGGAACTTGATTTTCTAAAATATCACGATATTTTGCGCTGTTCAAATTACTTTTTCAAATTTTGAAATTGAGCTCCAAATGACCTTGAAATGTAAGGTCAAGGTTATTTTTAAGTGATAGTGACCACTTAGCCTCCGTTCTACCCAACAACTTCCGATTGTAAAATTTTCGGATCTTTTCATTTCCGGGATCAAAATGGAGGGTCCTATTTAAAATTCTCAAGTTGCCTTCAAATGACCTTGAAAACACGGTCAGGGTTATTTTCAAGGTCGCTGCTAGTTAGTCCGCCTACTATCTTTTAATTTTATATGAAACATTTTTTGAAATATATATATATATAAATATATATATATATATATATATATATATATATATATATATATATATATATATATATATATATATAATATAGGAATTAATTTTTCTTGAACCATTAAATATATTTTTGGTTGGTTATTTTCTTGGGAATCTGATTCATTTTCATATTGAAACTACATATATAAATTAGCCATACTTATTGTATATATATATATATATATATATATATATATATATATATATATATATATATATATATATATTTATTTTTCAGGACGTTTCGATTCTTTCGAATCTTTTTCAACTGATGCGGATGCTACAAAAATGTACATTTTTGATATTATATATGGACAAAGAGGTTAAAAACTTACCATTAAGAACAGAGATTTTTGTTTTAAACAAAAATTAATTACATCTCAAACCAATTGTAATCACTCACTCTTTTGTATATTCCTTTTTAACAGTATTTTTAAAAGTCCAGTTAGAAGAATGGACACTACATTTTTAACCCTATAACTGCTTTGACTTGACTGGGTTCCACATATAATGTGGGAAGGAAAATTATGTAAAAGTAATAAAATTTTTAATAAGGTTTGTTTTGTTTAAAAAATGTATTCTCATTTCAGCAGAGTTTCCACGTTTTGTTAGTTTTCCGATTCTATTTCAAAGAATACGTCAACATTTGATCGATTATTAAAAAAAATATGTTGTAGGTACTCTGAATACTTTCAGAGTACCTACAAAAATTTACTTAAACATAATTTATGATTATTACTAATTTGCTTTTAAATCATTTTCAAAGTTTTTTCATCGTTCAGGAAACAATCTATAATATTAACAGAGAGTAAATGCTTTCAGATGGTAAACAGTGTATTTCCAAAGTAAAATATTTAAAAAAAAAATTTAAGTCGATTTTGCCAAAAGTGTTTTTTAACGTTGGAGAAGTAATAATATTATAATATTTCGTAAATTGAAAGAAATATAATATAACACATAAAAAATATAAATGTAATTTTCACATGAAACAAGGAGACATTAAAAATAAAGAGAATTATTATACTCTATTGCCAAATGTCTTATATTTTCGTTTTTTTTTTGGAAGAGGAAAGAACTGAAGATCTTGGTGGGAAAGCTGACGAGAGATTATCATCTGCGACCCTCTTTTCATAGGGTGGTGCCTGGAGGAAGACAATACTGTTGTTCTCAGAGAATTGGTCGGCACTCAACGAACTGAGACAAAGAAATTCCAATATCACCTGAATGTGTCAGACAAGGTAAGATAACGTAGTTGCTTGGATCGATAACTGCTAAAATGACATACATATTTGAAATTAGAAATTATAGTTAAAATATTAACTTGAAACCAGGTGTACATAATTTTGTAAAAAAAAACCAGAAATAAACTGTTTGTATATGTTTTTCCTTTTCTCTGCTCGAAAGGAAAATTACATATATAACATTTATTTAAATACGGCAGAGAGATTTCTTTATTTCTTAATGAAATTTTGATTTTTTAAACCAAAAAAATTGCAATATCACAATTAATTTTTGTAAATATCTACAAATGGTTGATTAAAAGTAATGCGATCCATAATATAAGGGAAAACAAAAAAATCACCTTTTATTGCCGTTTTTATTGTTTAAAAAATCCCATTGTTTAATTGGAGCTATATTTTGTATTTTAATTATGTATGGGCTAGCCATTAAGTCATGGTGCAAGCCGTCTGCATTACATTTTTTCAATATTGGCAATTCTTTTTGCTCTATTCATTTGGCTACAATATATGAAAGATAAGTTTTAAATTATTTATTTATGTTGAAATAATAAGTTTTCAGCAACATATTTTATTAATTTAGTATGTAAACAATGATTGGTAAATTACAATTTATATTAAATTTAAGACGCATTATTCAGTACCTTTGTCGAATAAATTCAATTCATACTCATCTGTTGTTTTAATATTTGTTTCACGTTCCTCAACTTACCATCAAACTGAATTGTATGCATTCTCTTAAGCTATATAAACGTCTTCGCGAGACTGACACAACATTTTAATTTAGCCGAACGATGCGTCGCGACGCCTACGTATAATAAAACTTGGCTCATTTCCAGGGAAAGAGATTACGTGACGTCATACATCTTTTGTTTTTGTGATTAATGGTCTGGAAGATATTTAAAATGACAGAATTGGGTAACGGAAAAGTATCGGTTATGGAATTAAATCGGAGTTGTATTTTGACAATAAAAGATACTTTATTTAAATTTGTTCATTAATTTATCAAAAAATTCGGCAAATAATGTTAAATAAAATTTAGGTTAAAACCGACCAAATGTGTGTTGCACACAAATTATGTTAGGATTTTGTAGGAGTTGTTAACTTTTTAGTAATTTTGGCACTTTCGTTGTACGACTGTTTTTAACTAAATTTTCGAATATTACTGTTATAGTTTCTTAGTTTTTTTAACCCAAAATCTAAAAGAAGGAGGTTCTCAATTCGTCGACTATGTTTTTTTTACGTATGTACACCGATTACTCCGGAACGGCGACACCGATTTGAATGAAATTTTTTACTTTATGTTCAGGAAGTTGCTGCGGTAGTCCCATATTTTTTTGAACGAAATTGGTGCAGTAAAATCGAAGATGGCGCTGACAATATGGCGGCCAAAAAAATTAGTTTTATCCGCTTTTCTTCAAAATTGATATGGGGGAATTTTCGGGATCGTACACAATGAATCTGAAATTATTTAAAAAAAAAATCAATATAACGGATCCAATATGGCGGACAAAAAAAAAATTAATTTTGTCCGATTTTCTTCAAAATTCATGTAGGGAAGTTTTCGGGGTCGCATATAAAGAATCCAAAATATTTTTCAAAAATTGAATATTGCTGATCTAATATGGCGGATAAAAAATCAATTTTGTTCGATTTTCTCCAAAATTGGTACGAGACAGTTTTTGGGGTCGCACATAATGAATCTAAAATTATTTTTAAAAAAATTAATATGGCGGATCCAATAGGGAGGAAGAAAAATCAGTTGTATGGCGTATGCAATATGCTCGACAGAAATTAATTTTGTCCGATTTTTTTCAAAATTGGTTTTGGGATCGCACATTACGAATCTGAAATTATTTAAAAAAAAATAAACATTAGGAATCTAAGATGGCGGATTAAAGATTCATCTCTCGATTTTGTCAAAAATCAGTATTGGAAGATTTTTGTCAGTGTTAATTTAAATTTTTTTTTAATTTAAATATTTTTTAGAAAACTCACTTTGGCGGATTAAATATGGCTTCCTAAAAATTTTACATTTTTTGATTTTCTCCAAAACTGATATAGGGGGTTCTTGAGGGTGCCAATTATGAGTTTAAAAGTATTTTTTCGGGATTCAATATGGCGAATCCAATATAGCTGACTAAAAATTTTACATTTTTCGATTTTGTTCAAAGGTGGGACTGAATCGTATGTGAGGATATAAATAACGAATATAAAATTATTTTAAGAAAATCTAATATGTCAGATGCAATATGACGGTCTAGAAATTTTAAATTTCCAGATTTCATCCAAAATTGGTACTAGGGAATTTTAAAGGGTGTTGATTTAGATTAGATTAAGACGTTAAAATTAGTTTTTTGAAATTTAAAATGGCGGTCCAATATGGTGCGTTAAAAATTTTGCCTCATTCGCATTTTTTTAGATTTGATATCAGGGAGTTTTCGAGGTCGTGTATTACGAATAGGAAGCTAATTTGTTACAACTATTAGGTTGATAAGATACAATATGAGCAACTGAAAATTTTACATTTATCGATTTTGCCTAAAATTGATATTGTAGGGTTCTTGGGGCGTATACAAACTCAATATGCAGTATAAAATATATCGGTCTAAGAAATTTACGTCTGAAGTTCTTTAAATATCGATATTGTTAGGTTTTGGGGCTTATATTACCAATCTAAAATTAACTCGAAATTTTAGATAGTGGATTTACTATGACAGACAAAATATTCGTTTTGCACTATTTCACTGGTATATGGAGAACTCTAAGAATCAAAGAATTTTTAGTAGTTCATTTTAGGGTGATTTACAACTTTGGATAAAATGGGTACTTTTTTGCCACCTTGGAGTCATTGCGAGACACACTAATCTCGATTAGTACTTAGTTCAATTAATTTATGGATATCATAATGAAATCAAAATTAAAAATCAAAAAATAATATTTTTATAAAAAAAATCGAACCGACTTCTAAAAGTGCGCTAAAAAGTGAAATATAACTATAAATTTTTATATGAAATTGAAATTTTTGAAGTCGGCGCCAAATTATTTTTAAATTAAATAAATAACTACTGATATATACAAATTATGGTAAGAAAGCAATTACAAATAAAGTATTTTTATTCTGTTTATGCGAATCATATTTCGTCAGGTAATAGTTTGGCGCCAACTTCAAAAATTTCGATTTCATATAAAAATGTATAGTTATTTTTCATTTTTTAGCGCACTTTAAGAAGTCGGTTTAATTTTTTTATAAAAATATTATATTTAATTGGAAGCAAATAAGGTATGTATTTTATATTTTCGTACTCTTTGCTCAATGTTTAATTAATCGTTTATTGTACCACTTCCTCTAGTATCTGCGTTTCACGCAGGTCATTTGATTTTAATACACTTTCAGGGAAAGTTATTGATAAGTGCTACAAATACATTTACAACAGTAGGGTATTAGCCTATGCAGCTACCTAGAACTACGGTGTAGTCTTCGCAATTGTCTGTGACTATGATTTAGAATACCCACAACGTCCAACAGCATAATGTTGAGGACAAGACCTGCATATCTTTAAGTTAGTAGTTTTCTATATTGAATAAAGAGCGCTATGCTTTAGACTTATCTATTTTAAATCTTGATATGTAAGTTATCTGTAAAAAACCTATTATTTACGTTCACCAGCAGTGCTTTTGTGTTATATTAAAGTCCAACGGTCACATATTGAGTAAGTTTTTCTTAGAATTTTTGTTACAAAATTAAATTGTGCATTTAGTAAATAAAATTTTTATAAAAAAAATTGGACCGACTTCTGAAAGTGCACTAAAAAGTGAAAAATAACGATAAAATTTTATATGGCATTAAAATTTTTGAAGTTGGCACCAAACTAATAGCTGACAAAATGTGATTCGCATGAACAGATTAAAAATACTTTATTTATATTTGCTTTCTTACCATAATTTGTATATATTAGTAATTTATTTCATTTAGAAATAATTTGGCGTCGACTTCAAAAATTTCAATGTCATATGAAAATTTATAGTTATTTTTCACTTTTAGCGCACTTTTAGAAGTCGATTCAATTTTTGTTTATTATTTTTCGATTTTTAGTTTTGCATTCATTATGATATCCATAAATTATTTGAATTAAGTGCCAAATTAGCGTACTTCGCAATGACTCCAAGGTGGCAAAAAGTATCCATTTTATCCAAAGTTGTAAATCATCCTAAAATCAACCACTAATAATTCTTTAATTCTTAGAGTTCTCCAAATACCAGGAAACTTTGTTAAACAAATATTTAGTTTGTCATGGTAAATCCACTACCTTAATTTTCGAATTAATTTTAAATTGGTAGTGTAGGCCCCAAAACCTTCCAATATCGATTTTTGAAGAACTTGAGAAGCCCGATATATTTTATATTGCATATTGAGTTTGAATACTCCCCAAAAACACAGCAATATCAATTTTAGACACAATCGGAAAATGTAAAATTTTCAGTCCCTCGTAATGTATCTTATCAACCTAATAGTTGTAAAAAATTAACTTCCTATTCGTAATACACGACCCCGAAAACCCCCTAATACCAAATCTGAAAAAATGCGAATAATATAAAATTTTCAAACCACCATCTGCTATATTGAACTTCAAACCAAAAAATTTTAATTTCTTAATCTAATCTAAATCTAAGCCCTTAAAATCCCCTAGTACCAATTTTGGATGAAATCCGGAAATTTAAAATTTCTAAACTGTCATATTGCATCTGACATATTAGATTTTCCTAAAATAATTTTATATTCGCTATTTACATCCTCAAAAACGATTCAGTCCCACCTTTGAACAAAATCGAAAAATGTAAAGTTTTTAGCCTGCTGTATTTGATTCGCCACATTGAATCCTGAAAAAATACTTTTAAATTCATAATTTGCACCCTCAAAAACCACCTATATCAATTTTGGAGAAAATCGAAAAATATAAAATTTGTAGGACGTCAGATTGTGTCTTTAAAAACTTATTTTAAATTCATAATTAACACTAACGAAAATCCCCCAATACTGATTTTAGACATAATTGAGAGATGTGGAACCTTTAATCCGCCATATTGAATCCGCCATATTTAATTTTTTAAAAATAATTTCAGGTTTGTAATATGCAATCCCAAAAACTTCCCCATATCAATTTAAAAAAAAATCAGACAAAATTAATTTTTTATTTACCATATTGGATACGCCATATTAAAGTTGTTAAAGAAAATTTCAGATTGATTTTTTCGTCTGCCACATAGGATCCGCCATATTGAATTTTGTAAAAATAATTTTAGATGCGTTGTGTATCACCTCGAAAATTTCACCATACCAATTTTGGAGAAAATCGGACAAAATTAATTTTTTTGGCCGCCATCTTGGATTTTACTGCACCAAATTCATCTAAAAAAATGTGGGACCACCGCAGCAACTTCCTGAACATAACGTAAAAATTTCATTCAAATCGGTGCAGCCATTCCGGAGTAATTGGTGTAAAAAAATACTTACGCGACGAATTGAGAACCTCCTTCTTTTAGAAGTCGGTTAAAAATGACAAATTGTATAAGCAAAATAAAGATTTCGCAACGAAGTCAGTTGTGGAGCAACAATGGAGAAAAGTTGAAAAAACCTTCGGCATTCTTCCAGCAAAATTGAATCCATTGAGAATTACTGGCATTTCAACAAATATGATGCCAAAATTAAGTATGAAGCTAAAGAAGAATTGAAAATATTTTTCTTCAAAACATCCGTACAACTGACTTTTTGCAAATTTTCTATTTCGCTTCCACAATTTATCATTTACATATTTGACATTTTTTATGTGATAATTTCATACAAAAAATATACATACCTGTTGATATACAGTAAAGGAGCAAAAACACGCTTACATTCGCTGCAGGATAAAAAGATTTACATACAATCAATTTATTTAACCACTCACAAAAGTTTTTTCAGTCTCGTGTGGTTTATTATTAAATTTAGGAGACTGCGTGTTTGGTATATCACAATAACAGTTTCTTTGTCACTTTTGCATTTAATTCTACCAAACAAAATATAGCCTGCCAAAAAACAGCTTCTTATTCGTTAATTGGACGTTTTAATTCACTTAAATTAATTAAAATCTCTCGTAAATTCACTTCAATGGAGGTTTTCAAAACACTCATTTTTCACATTTTAAGTATAGTATGAAAAACATTTGAATAACTGAAAACATTGCTGATACTGAGTCGGTTATGGTCCCGATTACATATGTATACATATAAATAGAATTGAGGTGTCTGTCTGTCCTGGTTAATCTTCCAATCAGCTGAATGAAGTAGAGATGGGCGGGAATAATATAGGCTCCTTTTTTCTGTTTGTGTATATGTCTGTCTGTCTCTACGCGCTAATCTTCGAAACGTCTAAACCGATTTCGATGAAACTTTATAAACATAAAGAGGAGGTTATTACAAGTGATTTAGTCTATTTCTTTCTATCTGTCTGTTTGTCTGTTCGTGTGTATGACCTAATCTTTAAAACTACTGAACCGATTTCATGAAACTTTATAAATATAAAGAGCAAATTATCAGGGTGCTTTTTTCATTCTGTCTGTCTGTCTGTCTGCTTGTACGGGCTAATCTTTGAGGCTTTATAAACATGAAAAGGAGGGTATCTTTTTCTTTCTATCTGTCTTTTAGGGCTTATCTTCGAAACGGCTGAAACGATTTCAATAAAACTTTACAGACATGAAAGGATTGAAAAAGGCAGGTTTTCTTAAATGTTTATTGTTTATAAAAATTGTATTTAGAAACATTTTTAATAATTTTAAAATTGAATTAATTTTAATAGAACACCAATTTACATTTGATTTAATAAATATATTTAACAAATATTATTTTAAATTATTTTTACCCGTTATCACACTTTATCTTTTGAATTCGCATAGTATGGGAAACTTTTCACTTTGGCCATCAGGTGTTTCTGGGGAATCGTTTTGTTACCAATACAATACTAATTGCTGGCATACGATACTTGAAAGTACTTCAACAGAATATGACAGGTGCGTATAAATATGGCGAGTCGAGCGCCAAAAGAGATTTCTAGCGTCTGGACGGTGTAAACCAATAAAGGGTAAAGAAAAAAAATATTTAATTTTCGATTATATTTTTTATATTCCGAAATGAAATTTAGTTAATTTTTTCTTATTTTCCAAATATTTAATAATAAATCCCGAAATCAGCTTATATGGGGTTCAACATAACTGTAGTGCCGGGACATTAGAAATAAATCTAATTTTTTAAGTGATTTTATTTACATATTATCTCCTATATTTATAAATTAAAAAAAAATACCTTTTTGTTGTACTTTTACAAGATCTATTGATAAATCTTGGAAATCAGCCTTTACACGAGTTTGTGTTTTCCCGTTCACTGGCCAATATTACAATACCTCATGCTGTCAAATTGGCTGAAATTTTTTTATTATCATATTTTCCTTATATCATTATATTCCGAAATAAATAAGAGACAGTTTTTCTTATTTTCGAAATATTACTAAATTAATCTCGAAATTAGCTTATACGTAGGTCGTCAGTAATCTGTTCACGATCCAATATGGCGGTTTTCAGGTTGCTAAAAAAGAACCTACTTTTTTCAGGAGTGTTATTTTCTAATTATCTTTAATATTTCAAAGTAAAAAGCGAAATTTAACCAGTTTGTTTGGCGATGATTATCGCGGCCAGTGCAGAACTTCAATTAAGTTTTTCTTTAATAACATAGTTAATGCCGTTTCACCAGTCCTCACTGACAATTTCTTTTAATGTATTAAGAAATTAACGTATGCCTTATAGTTAAATTTTGGGTTAACCCGAGTTACGAATTAGTTGTGCCCATATAAGTTTAATGGATTTTAATTAATGTGTTCGAAGCACAACATTTCCATGTTCTTCAGCCCATTCGTCTATCACATGTTTCTTAAATTGTCTTTCTTTCTCATTCGCAATTTTTACAAGTTCCTTCTTTAGTAAACCGTTCATAAAGGAAATATGTTTTTTTGATAATCAATCTGTAATATCGCTTTTTCAACTATGTTATTGGCAACTTTTCCACCAGTCTAAAATGATAACAGGTTATCCAAATCTACAACTGACCTCTCCGGAATCAATTGTATCATTTGATAAAAATATCTTTGAAAGATATCCGGCGTCATTTATTCATGTTAATTTTTGGTAGATTTCGGTTCAAACTGCTGCAAAATTGCTATAAATTTCCTCCAATATGAGTTGTAATGGGTTTGTGGCCCAAATCTGTCGATAACCCTTCTAAGAATGCTTCACGAAAAATTGCTATATTCCTATCTTCATACATTTCTTGTACTGTGTGTCCTGTACTGAGACAGATTACATATAGATGCTTTCCCTGTGGTATTTTCTAATTTGCCGCAAATACCGTTTTCTCTAAAAATATTTCCTTTGTATCACCTCTATTTTCACTTTCCCTACGAGAAATTCATTTTTTCAGTACTTTCTACAGATTGGTTTTTCGCATGCCAGGCATATTCTGGTCTTATTTCATAACTTTCAAAACTTTATCGAAACTTGCTTTTTGTTTTCTAACTAAAAACTTTCTAATTTATGAACGTGTCTTCTTAGTATGTTGTTGAAGCATTCGTATAATTTTTTTCTTCTAGGGTACGGTTCATGCTTAGCACACAGTTCCACTTTTCCTTTGCTTAATTCACCTATAAGTTGTAGATTCGCTAAGTTTTGAAGTAAAAATAGAAATTTTCAAACATAGTAAGGCCTTACATTTATATACACATCTGAAGTATACTTAAAAATGTCATTACTGTTAATTGCCCAATTGAGATGTATACTTCTAAATCTAATTATCTTTTAAGTATACAACTCCCTCCTCAAATATATACTTAAGACACATGCAATATCTACCCCTTGCATTCTCCGAATTTGGAAAGCCGAATTATTTATGAAATCTGTTTCGAGAATTTCTATGGCTTTGGTTTATGCCTCTTCACAGGTATGCATACAATTATCATACTTTGTCTGACAATGAAGAACAAACGACAGCTTTGTTACTTTTATGCAGTGGGATTTTACCGTGAAAAGTATATTAAATAAAAAACGAGAACTTGGACTACAATAGCACACTACCTTGTATACAAAAATGGTTAGGATTCGAACTTCTAGAAAATTTATAGTTCCAACACATTAGCGGATAATACAGAAATTATTTTCAGGTTCCTCTATTTTCTTCCGATCACTCCATATTCACTTATGAACAACTTTAAGTCAATTAATGCCAAGTGCTAAATAAATTTCATTTCATTAACAAAAAAATAAGAAAGTGTCTTCAGTCTCATTGCGAAGTAATTTTTTTCGAAAAAGCATGCCATAAACGCGTCCGACTAGATAAAAAAAATCCTTTGAGTTCGCACCAAAAAAACCGACAGAAAATGGATCGCTGCGAGTATCGGTCGAGCTACTCGAAAACAATAAAACTATAAAAAAATTGACTTCTTGTGACCCAACTGCATTTATTACCTCTTTTCAAATTTGCCGACGATGGGCCTCGATAACAATAGAAATCGGCAAAGTTTCAAAGGAGTCGAGTTCGAGGCATACTTGACTCGCGCTCGACTCGCCATATTTATACGCACCTTAACTGGTAACCTTCTAAGGTAAAAAATTGTCTACTAAAAGAAAAGTATTGTTTTGTACTCTACTTGTTTTATTTAAGCTACTTGAAGTTTATTATTTTACTAAACAATGAAGGGTCTTAGTGTCTTACAGAACATTTCTTGCTGAGAAAATTTAATAATTAAAATTTACGAAAGTAGATCTATTATATATTGAACGAATTCTTTAAATAAATTTTATACTGTTTCTATACCACTTGGTCCGTAAAAATTTCTAATTCACATAAGTAGGATATCCCGTTTTCTCTTTGTTTGGAAGAGAGCCAAACTTGAATATACGTAGACGCCGGCTTCATGCTGTTAAATTAAAATGTTGTGTCAGTCTCGTGAAGACGTTTATGGCTTCCGAAAATGCAAGATTTAGATTTGAAATGAAGTTTGTAAACGGGTATCTAACATAAAAATATTGTGGTAGGTTAAAACAATTTAAATCTGAAAAAATCCACCTAAAATACAAATGAGATGATAGGGCCAGGTTGTCTTCTACTAATTTATTCGGCTATCTAAATGATTTGAAATCAAGAATAAAATATTCTAATAAAGAAGTGAAAAATTATATTTGGCCTACCAACTCAAAAATAAAAGAACGGAGCCGGGATATGGATATGAAAATGTATTCAACTTATTTAGAATTGGTGATCTGCGTAGCAAATTCTAATATTCTTAATAGTTTTAGATTTCCACATTGCCTTTTATATTAATTTTTGAACCAAGTGACACAGACGGTGCTACAAAATAACTTTTAAATGGAATGATGACTGGCGTGATTTCTCATTTAATTATAGTAGTTACCAATCTCACTGGTGAGAATTTAAACTCGTTTTTTAAATGTTAATAATTACTTTTGCAGTTATAAACAAATAAATTTTATGTTAAATTCAACTATACAACTTTTCCACTGATCGGAATTTTAGAAAAAAGGTGATAATGTACAGGGTGAGTCAACGATTGGATGAAGTAGGTTTGTGCCTTTTCGGTGAAATTAACAAAGAAACTATATTTATTGTTTGATACAGTTTATTTTTACGCAGATTTTAAAAATATTTAGGACTCTACAGGGTGAGCCAAAAAACTAGGACAGCATAAAGTTTTATTTTTTTAAATAGAACACCCTATATACGAATCGTATTTTCGATTTAGCTTATAATTTTAAATCTTTTTTATTAAGGGTTTACTATAACAAAACTTTATAGTTTCTGAGATAATTAAGTTTAAAGAACAAGTTAACATAATTTTTACCTAATATTTGCAATAAAAGCTACAGGGTGTTGAACACATCGGCTCAAATTTGAACAAGTTTAAATGAATAAATATCTTTTTTTTAAATGGTACACCCTGTATATTTTCATGTTATTTAATAGAGTAATAAAAACCCTAAAAGTTTTGTTCAATACATCCTATACCTATTTATAATAGTTTTTGAGATATTTCAGTTTTTCTTATTTTCCATACTTTTTTACAGAAATAGTCTTCATTATCATAGTAGCCATGTAAAATAATAAAAAGAAACTACAGAAACAAACAGAATGTGGTTAAATATGATGAAATACATTATTCGTTATATTACAACGGCAATAGTTTAATTAAACATAATGTGAAAAAATTAACACAACAATAACGACAAGGCAAATACATATTTACTTTTATACTAAATTGAAACAAAAAAATTACCTATTAAATACTGAGATTAATTATTTCTTATTAATAAGTGTTCGAATAAACGACCCTCTTGTGCAATGCACAAATTTAGTCTTTTTTTGCAGATTTTCTCGGACCCTGGACAAAATTAGTGGCGTTATTGTTCTACAGGTATCCCTAATCCTGTTTCACATAACTTCCACTGTTGTTGGTGGATTAACATACACCTTATTTTTAATATAACCCCATAGGAAGAAATCTAATGGGGTGATGTCGCAAGACCTTGGTGGCCACTCAATGAAACCCCCACGTCCAATCCATTTTTGCGGATATCGTTGGTCCAAAAACGCAAGAACTTCACGATGGTAATGCGGAGGCGCACCATCGTGCTGGAACCACATACTGTCGAGCTCATCCCTATCGAGACCTTGAAGCAGTTGGGGTAGTTCTTCTTGTAGAAAGTTCAGGTAACTATGACCATTTAGTGGTTCATTAAAAAAGTGGGGTCCAATAATTCGATTATGATGAATACCACACCAAACATTTAATGACCAGTGGTTTTGATGTTGCACCTCTCTAATCCAAAATGGGTTTTCTGTGGCATAATAATACATGTTGCGTCTATTTACGGCACCGTTACTTCTAAAAGTAGCTTCATCACTAAACATTACCTTGCATAATAAATTTGGATTTAATTGAATCTCCGCATTTATTGTACGACTAAAGTTTACACGACTTTCAAAATCCTGTCCATGCAATTCTTGATGTAATTCTATGTGATATGGATGATACCTATATTTCTTGGTAGTACGATTAGCGGTGGATTGTGATGTTTCACATAATGCTGCTAACTGACGGCTACCAATATAAGGATTTTCCTGAACATTTAACAATACTTGTAGTTCTTTTTCTTCATTAGTTACTGGTTTGTTGACCACTTTACGTTCTGGATAATCAACAGTACCAGAAGAATCAAATCTTTGCAATAAGTTTTGAAAAGTATGGGTATTAGGCTGGCGTCGATCAGGATACTTCATTTTGTAAATTCTTTGAGCAAGAAGGCAATTTTTTTGAGCCTCTCCTATTGTATAAATCATATCTATTAACTCATTCTTTGGAAAATTCATTTTACAATATAAGATGAATGCAAAAAAAAACCAAACTACACTACATAAAAACCAAAAGAAGCGACTGCGGTTATAAATTTGACACACAGAAAAATGTTCTTTTACATTGTTTTTGCCATGGCTACTATGATAATGAAGACTATTTCTGTAAAAAAGTATGGAAAATAAGAAAAACTGAAATATCTCAAAAACTATTATAAATAGGTATAGGATATATTGAACAAAACTTTTAGGGTTTTTATTACTATATTAAATAACATGAAAATATACAGGGTGTACCATTTAAAAAAAAAAGATATTTATTCATTTAAACTTGTTCAAATTTGAGCCGATGTGTTCAACATCCTGTAGCTTTTATTGCAAATATTAGGTAAAAATTATGTTAACTTGTCCTTGGCCTTGCTAAATTCCAAATTTGAATATATTTGTCACAAAATTGAAAACGTTATTTAGGATTGAATTGATGCTTGAAAATGCGACTTTTTTTCTTTAAACTTAATTATCTCAGAAACTATAAATTTTTGTTATAGTAAACTCTTAATTAAAAAGATTTAAAATTATAAGCTAAATCGAAAATACGATTCGTATATAGGATGTTCTATTTAAAAAAATACAACTTTATGCTGTCCTAGTTTTTTGGCTCACCCTGTAGAGTCCTAAATATTTTTAAAATCTGCGTAAAAATAAACTGTATCAAACAATAAATATAGTTTCTTTGTTAATTTCACCGAAAAGGCACAAACCTACTTCATCCAATCGTTGACTCACCCTGTACAAAGAATTTAAATAAATTTTATCTCAATTTTTTAAATGACAGAATTACTATCGTATAAGCCTAAATTTAATCCACACGATCGAACAACCAACCTTCCGTTTTCTATTCCTTCTCACTCCAGTTAAATATTCTAAGTATTTGAGCCTATACAGGATCTGCTCGTAGTCGGCGAGCCGGTTTTCGTAATCGATGAAGAGACGTGGTTCTACCAAAGTTTTTTATATGTATTTTGACCCCCTGAAAAAGGGTCACGTAACTTGTTATAAACAAAAATATTGTTTTTAATAAGAAAATTGTTTGCAAAATAAAAATATTTTCATGTTTCTCAGCTCATTCTAACCAAAAGAGTCTTTTGTAATTGTTCATCTGACCCATAATTTTGGAGTTAAAAATCGTTAAACATTTGAAATGTAACATTTTTTTAACCGACTTCTAAAAGAAGGAGGATCTCAATGTATTTTTTTTATGTATGTCCACCGATTACTCCGGAACGGCTGCACCGATTTGAACGAAATTTTTTACGTTATATTCAGGAAGTTGCTGCGGTGGTCCCATATTTTTTTAGATGAAATTGGTGCAGTAAAATCCAAGATGGCGCTTACAATATGGCGGCAAAAAAAATTAATTTGTCCGATTTTTTCCAAAATTGGTATGGAGGAATCTTCAGGGTTGTACCCAACGAATCTGAAATTATTTTTAAAAAATTCAAAATGGTAGATCCAATATGGCGGACAAAAAAAAAATTGATTTTGTCCGATTTTCTCCAAAATTGGTACGGGGGAGTTCTCGGGGCTTCACATAACCAATCTGGAATCATTTTAAAAAAGTTCAATATGGCAGATCCAATATGGCAAACAAAAAAAATCGATTTTGTGCGATTTTCTCCAAAATTGATATGGGGGAGTTTTTAGGGTCGCACATGACGAATCTAAAAAATTTTTTAAAAATTCAATATGGCGGACAAAAAATTTGATTTTGTCCGATTTCCTACAAAATTGGTATGGGGGAGTTTTCGAGGCCTTACATGACGAATCTAAAATAATTTTAAAAAATTCAATATGGCGGACGAAAAATCAATTTTGTCCGATTTTCTCCAAAATTGGTATGGGGGCGTTTTCGGGGCCTCACATAACGAATCTGAAATTATTTTTTAAAAATTCGATATGGTGGAACCAATATGGCGGACAAAAGTCAATTTTGTCCAATTTTCATCAAAATTGGTACGGGAGAGTTTTCGGGGTCACACATGACGAATCTAAAATTATTTTTTAAAAATTCAATATGGCGTATCTAATATGGCGGCCAAAAAATCAATTTTCTCCGATTTTCAACAAAATTGGTACAGGAGAGTTTTCGGAGTCACACATGACGAATCTAAAATTATTTTTAAAAAATTCAATATGGCGTACCCAATATGGTAGCTAAAAAAATGAATTTTGTCCGATTTTTTTCAAAATTGATATAATAGCACATTCCGATTTTGATATTATTTAAATAAAAAATTAAATATGGCGGATCTAAGATGGAGGATTAAAGATTCTACATCTCTCGATTTTGTCTAGTCAGTATTGGGAGATTTTTGTTAGTGTTAATTACGAAATTAAAATATTATTTGAAAAACTCAATCTGGCGAATTTAATATGGTGTCCTAAAAATTTTACATTTCTTCAAAACTGATATAGAGGGTTCTTGAGGGTGTAAATGAATTTAATAGTATTTTTTGGATTCAATATGGCGAACGCAATATAGTTGACTAAAAATTTTACAATTTTCGATTTTGTTCAAATGTGAAACTGAATCGTTTTTGAGGATGTAAATAGCGAATATAAAATTATTCTAAGAAAATCTTATGTCAGATGCAATATGACGGTTTGGAAATTTTAAATTTCCAGATTTCATCCAAAATTGGGACTAGGGGGCTTTGAAGGGTTTAGATTTAGATTAGATTAAGACACTAAAATTATTTTTTTGAAATTCAATATTGTGGATCGAATATGGTGGGTTGAAAATTTTACTTTATTCGCATTTTTTCAGATTTGTTATTAGTAGGTTTTCGGGGTCGTGTGTTACCAATACGAAGTTAATTTTTAACAACTATTAGATTGATAAGATGCAATATGAGGGACTGAAAATTTAATATTTACCGATTTTGTCTAAAATTGATATTGTTGGGTTCTTGGGTCGTATAGAAACTCAATATGCAGTATAAAATATATCGGGCTAAAAAATCTACGTCTCAAGTTCTTTAAATATCCATAATGGAAGGTTTTAGGGCCTATATTATCAATCTAACATTAATTTGAAATTTAACATAGTGAATTTACTATGACAAACTAAATATTTCTTCTTCTTCTACTTGTATGAGATCTGTTGATCTGTTAATTCCGGTCTTGCCTCCCTATCATTTCCTGTGATGTGGACTGCCAGCTATCTCTCCATCTTTTCGGTGGTCTTCCTGGTGGTCGGTTTCCTGCTGGTTTTCCCTCTAGTACTATGCGGGGTAGTCTGTGTTCGGACATCCTTTTTACGTGGTGATACCATTCCCGTCTTCTTTGTCTTCCCCATCTTACTATATCCTGTATCTCGCATTGTTCTCTGACGTCTATATTTCTTACACGATCTCTTCTGGTTTTACCGACTATCATCCTCATTACCCTCATTTCAGCCACCCGTAGTATACTTTTCGTTTTACTAGTGTCTTCTCTCGTCTCTATTCCATATGTCATTATGGGTCTTATGCATGTTTTATAGATCTTAATCTTGCTGTCCATTCGCATATATTGATTTTTCCATACAAATTCTCTTAGGCATCCTGTGGTTGCTGCGGCTTTGTTTACTTGGCATTTTACGTCCTTTATAGGTTCATGACTGCTGGATATATTTACGCCAAGGTATTTGAACTGCATCACTTGCTCTATGGGTCTGTCCTGGATTACTAGTTTGCATCTAATGGGTTCCTTACTGATGGTCATACTTTTCGTTTTTTCGATGGATATATTCATATTAAGTCGTTGTCCCACTTGGTATAATTTAAAGAGCTGTCTCTGCAGATCGTCTTCGGTTTCTGCGAGGATTGCGGTATCATCGGCATAGCCCACCAAGCTGATACGTGTGTTATTTATTCTGTACCCGATGTTTAATGTTGCCACTTCTTCTATGATTTTATCCATAATGAGGTTAAACAGGAAGGGGCTGAGACTATCTCCCTGTCTGATTCCTCCGGGCGTTGGTATGCTACCTGAGGTGTGTTGTTCTGTTTTAATTTGTGTTGTATTGGCAGTGTTCAGATTGCAAATTGTCTTTACTATATTGGCGGATATTTGTTTATCAATAAGCATTCGAATGACGTCGCCTAGTTGGACTTTGTCGAATGCTTTAATGAGGTCGACGAAACAGACGAATGCTGGTGTGTTATATTCTATGGCCTTTTCTTTAATTTGTTTCATGATAAATATTGCGTCCGTAGTCGATCTGCCTTTTCTGAACCCTTGTTGCTCTTCCCTATTAACTATTAGCTTTTCTAGCTTCTCTTTTATTATTCCTGTGAACAGTTCCATAGTTGTGCACAGTAAAGTTATTTCTCTGTAATTTTCGGGCAATGTCTTTTGTCCCTTTTTTAATATAGGAATTGTTATGCTCGTGTGCCAGTCATTTGGAATTTTCGCTATACTCAGGATTTTGTTAAATAAAGTGGTAAGTTTTGTTACAAGTTCCGGGCCACCATATTTTAATAGTTCGTTAGGTATTCCATCTGTCCCAGGTGCTTTTCTGTTCTTTAGCTTTCCTAGTCTTTCTCTTGATTCCGTCTCTGAGACGGTTGCGTTTGATGCTGTCCGGTATTCTATTTCTTGTATTTCTTCAGCGTTATATAGTGTACCAAAGTATTCTTCCCAAGTTTCTATTGCGACTCCTTTACTTTGAACATACTCATTCACCGGCTTCTTTCTGTTCTTTAACATTTTCCACACCTTTCTTTGGGCGCCATGTATATCATGATCCATATCGCTTGTGAATTTATTCCAATGCTCCCTTTTGATGGCCTTAATACGTGAATTGACTCGGTTTCTAGTTTCTATATATTCTGCGTGTTTTTGTTGGTTTGGTGTGCTTTTGTATGTTAAGTAGCTTCTTCTTTTTAATTCTGCGAGGTCCTTTACTTCCTGGCAAAACCATGGTTTGGTGTTGTTTGTTGAATTTATGTTTATTTTTCTCTTTCCAATGGATTCTTCAGCCGCTTGATGTATGGTATTTTTAATTTTTGTCCAGCAGGTCTCCACGTCATATGCGTTACAGTCGAACTCCTTCAGTTTGCCTGTTAGTCTGTTTTCATACAGTTTTCGTGTGCTATCCGACTCTAGAGATTCTATGTTGTACTTTTCGATAAAGACTGGTGCTTTTCGGACTTTGTGCGGTCGTTCCAAGACTAACCTGCACAGTACGAGATTGTGGTCTGTTCTCAGGTTAGCGGAGGTCAGGGTCCTTACGTCAAGTATTTGTGTTGGCATTATTCCTTTATTGGTAATTATGAAGTCAATCATTGACTTTTGACCTCTGGTATTCATAAATGTGTACTTATGGTGATCTTTGTGTGGGAAAAAAGTATTAGTAATTCTCATTTCGTTTCTAGCACAGAAATCTATTAAGAGCTCTCCGTTTTCGTTAGTTATAGGTTCATTGTATTTCTGCTTAACGCCTGGAATGATTTCATCTCCTATTCGAGCATTTAGATCTCCGAATATTATTATTTTTTCATTCTTGTTTATGTTTTCTATAGAGTCTTGCAGTTTTTGGTAGAAGTTTTCTGATTCCTCTATAGGTCTTGATATGTCCGGGGCGTATGTGCTAATAAGATGTATTATGGTTTGCTTTAATGTTAGGGATACTTTAAGTATTCTATCGTTGATATATTGTATGTCCTCAATGCATTGTTTATAATTCTCGTGGAGCAGTATACCGACTCCCGAATGGGCTCTTTCATGTTTGGCTTTCCCACTGTGAATTAGGATGTATCGGCCAAATTGAGATGTTCCTTTTCCTTTTCGTTTTGTTTCTGATAGTCCGCATATGTCTATTTTATGTTTTTCCATTTCCATGATTAATTCTTGATCTTTCCCATTCCATGAGGTTATATTCCAGCATCCTAACCTAGTGACATTGCGTTTTGATTTCCATGATCGTTTATTCCTTTTCATAGCGTGTGTCGTCATCGTATTGATCAGTCCTGGTTCCGAGGCCGCGTCTTCGGTTCTGTGAGCTCCATGTTTCTTTTACATCGAGCAGGTAGCTAGCCTCACTCGATAACCCTCCTTCTTTACCCGGGCTTGGGACCGGCAGTGGTGCCTTCTGAGCTACTCAATTCACCCATCACACACCACAGGCGAAGTTACTAAATATTTGTTTGACACAATTTCACTGGTGTTTGAAGAACTCTAAGTAAGAATTTTTAGTGGTGCATTTTAGGGTGATTTACAACTTTGAATAAAATGGGTACTTTTTTGCCACCTTGGAGTCATTACGAGGTACACTAATCTCGTTAGTACTTAGTTCCAATAATATATGGATATCATAATGAATTCAAAATTAAAAATCGAAAAATAAAATTTTTATAAAAAAACTGAACCGACTTCTAAAAGTGCGCTATAAAGTGAAAAATAACTAGAAATTTTTATATGAAATTGAAATTTTTGAAGTCGGCTGCAAATTATTTCTAAATGAAATCAATAACTACTAATATATACAAATTATGGGAAGAAAGCAATTACAAATAAAGTATTTTTAATCTCTTTATGCGAATCACATTTTGTCAGGTATAAGTTTGGCGCCGACTTCAAAAATTTTAATTTCATATAAAAATTTATAGTTATTTTTCACTTTGTAGCGCACTTTTAGAAGTCGGTTCAATTTTTTTATAAAAATTTTATTGTGAAGTTTTAATATGAGTAATTTTTGATTAAATAAATATTTTCAGATTCTGTGCCCAACAACTGATAATTCAAGTCAAGAACTACAAGGTGGGAATAATCACAATTCGATAATGTAATATTTTAACTATTTTTTAACGCTCTAAATATATAGCTTTTGATCAATTATAACTTATGCGCCGCACAATGGGGCTTGTATACAGAAAATGTAAGCAAAATAAAGTCTCTATTCAGTGTTTTTGCCACATTTTGAAAATGTATTCTAATATATTAAATTGTGTTTAAAGTACTGATGCACCTCAGCGAAATTATAATGGATTATATGCGTTGGTGAGCGACTATAAGACTTCCACTTCCTTTCATACAAGGCGGTGTGTACGTTATATTTGATCAAACGCTATATGTTTATAGCGTGAAAAAACAATAAAGCTTGTAGTTCTTCTTGATATTTATTTAATCAAAAGTTTTTCATCTTGAACAGGTGTAAAAAATTCTTTTTTCAAATGTTTTTCAAATCACAAGAGAAACTTCTCAAAAATATTTTTTTATTTTACAGAAAAGAAAAACAAATTTTTTTATTGTTTATTAGAAATTACCTGATCATTTTACGGGAATCTACCCTTGATATTCCTAATCAGAGGGTCAGAGTACATAAAAAAAACTTTGGCGGAGCCCTCTGTCTTCATGTGCTTCAAAACCCCACTGGGGTCGCGGACCATTATTGCTAAACCGCATATATTTTGCAATTGAGAAACGACTGAGAGCAGCAAATGAGCATAACTTGGGGCTGACATATTTTGATATGGTATTTGGAATGTTGTACTTCTGGAGAAAAAGGGAGATTGGATAAAAATATTTCCATAGCTAGGTTTATTGCAAGGATGATAAAAATCGAAAAAAAAATTGTTAGCTTCTTTCTGATAGTTGTGAGATATTTCAACATGTTTTTCAGTATAGTAGAGAAATATTTCCAATAATCTCTTGAATAAATGTTTTCAAGGTAAGTTTATGTAAGGAGACTAAACAATAAAATAACTGAAAAAGAAAGGTTACCAAGTAATTTCTTGTACATAAGTATTGTTCACGCATTTATGTAACATTATTATTAGATCTACCTATTTTACAGGTTAGTTGAAGTTAATAAAATAACCCGCAATCAAAGAATACATCCGATCGAAAACAAAAGGTATGTAAACAAGTTAATAATGATGTGAACAAAATACCAATCCAACACCACCAATTAATTTAAATTTAGTGCCGTCAACTAGAAAAGTATATCGACAACTAATTGTGATATAAAATAGTTGTTAACCGTTATGTTGAAAATCGTGGTTCTTGAATTTAGATCGTGTCAAATTGGAATTATTATACGACGTTTCGCCTATGATTGCACGAGGCATCTTCAGGGATCTTTACTCCACAAGATCAGAATACTGACTTATCATCGAGGAGCAACAGCCCGGTATTTATACCCGACTGGTGCTTAGCTAACCGTGACTTAGCCTTACAATCGATTTCCACGTGTGATGTAGACTATGACCTGCATCTCTATTAAGATTATTTGGATATTTACAAATTTCAATTGACTGTCTAATTTTACGTTTAAAGAACCCAGACACTGATGCTAGCATCTTAGTTTCTTTTACATTAAAAGTGTGACCTGAGCAATGCTGGTGTTCAGCTACTGCAGATTGTACAATTTGTTTCTTTTTTAACCGACTTCTAAAAGAAGAAGATTCCTAATTCGTCGACCATGTATTTTTTTTTATGTATGTACACCGATTTTTCCGGAACGGCTGCACCGATTTGAATGAAATTTTTTACGTTATATAAAGGAAGTTGCTGCGGTGGTTCCATATTTTTTTTTATGAAATTGAAGCAGTAAAATCCAAGATGGCGCTGACAATATGGCGGCCAGAAAAATTAATTTTATCCGATTTTCTCCAAAATTGGTATGGAGGAATTTTCGAGATTGTACCTAACGAATCCGAAATTATTTAAAAAAAAATTCAAAATGGCGGATCGAATATGGCGGACAAAATTTTTTTTATTTTATCCGATTTGCTCCAAAATTGGTATGAGGAAGTTTTCGAGGTTAAACATAACGAATTCAAAACATTTTTAAAAAATTCAATATGGCGGATCCAATATGGCGGACAAAAAATCGATTTTGTCCGATTGTCTCCAAAATTGGTACGGGGGAGTTTTCGGGGTCGCACATGACGAATCTAAAATAATTTTTAAAAAATTCAATATGGCGGATCCAATATGGCGGACGAGAAAATCAGTTTTGTCCGACTTTCTCCAAAATTGATATGGGGGTGTTTTCGGGACCTCACATAAAGAATCTGAAATTATTTTTTTTAAATTCAATATGGCGGATCCAATATGGCGGACAGAAAATCAATTTTGTCTGATTTTTAGCAAAATTGTTACGGGAGAGTTTTCGGGGTCACACATGACGAATCTAAAATTATTTTCAAAAAATTCAATATGGCGTATCCAATATGGTGGATAAAAAATTAATTTTGTCCGATTTTTTTCATATTTGAAAAAAAAATTGAATTTGGCGGATCTAAGATAGAGGATTAAAAATTCTACACATCTCGATTTTGTCTAAAGTCAGTATTGGGGGATTTTTGTAAGTGTTAATTGCGAAATTTAAATTATTTTTTGAAAAACTTAATCTAACGGATTCAATATGGTGTTCTAAAAATTTTACATGTTTCGATTTTCCCCAAAACTGATATAGGGGGTTCTTGAGTGTGTAAATTATGAATTTAATAGTATTTTTTCTGGATTTAATATGGCGAATGCAATATAGCTGACTAAAAATTTTACATTTTTCGATTTTGTTCAAATGTAGAACTAAATCGTTGTTGAGCATGTAAATAGCGAATATAAAATTATTTTAAGAAAATCTAATATGTCAGATGCAATAAGACCGTTTAGAAATTTTAAATTTCTGGATTTCATCTAAAATTGGTAATAGAGGTATTTGAAGGGTTTGGATTTAGATTAGATTAAGACGTTAAAATTATTTTTTTGTAATTCAATATGGCAGATCCAATATGGGGGGTTGAAAATTTTACCTTATTCGCATTTTTTCAGTTTTGGTATTAGGGGATTAGGGGGTGGTGTATTACGAATATGAAGTTAATTTTTTACAACTATTAGGTTGATGAGATACAATATGAGGAACTAAAAATTTTACATTTTTCGCTTTCATCTAAAATTGATATTGCGGGGTATACAAACTCAATATGCAATAAAAAATATATCGGGCTAGGAAATTTACGTTCCAGATTCTTTAAATATAAGTATTGGAAGGTTTTGGGGCCAATATTACCAATCTAAAATTAATTCGAAATTTAAGATAGTGGATTTAATATGACAGACTAAATATTTGTTTGACACAATTTCATTGGTATTTGGGAAACTCTAAGAATCAAAGAATTTTTAGTGATTCATTTTAGGGTGATTTACAATTATGGATAAAATGGGTACTTTTTTGCCATCTTGGAGTCATTGCAAGGTACACGAATCTCGATTAGCACTTAGTTCAAATAATTTATGAATATCATAATGAATTCAAAACTAAAAATCGCAAAAAAAATTTTTATAAAAAAAATTGAACCGACTTCTAAAAGTGCGCTAAAAAGTGAAAAATAACTAGAAATTTTTATATGAAATTGAAATTTTTGAAGTCGGCGCCAAAGTATTTCTAAATAAAATAAATAACTACTGGTAGACACAAATTATGGTTAAAAAGCAATTACAAATAAAGTATTTTTAATCTCTTTATGGAAATCACATTTTGTCAGGTATTAGTTTGGCGCCGACTTCAAAAATTTCAATATCATATAAAAATTTCAAGTTATTTTTCACTTTTAAACGCACTTTTAGAAGTCGGTTCAATTTTTTTATAAAAATTTTATTATACATCTTTTGGAGGAGTTGGGTTTTTATATTTATTAACAGAACGTCTTGTATCTTCAGCGATTAGTAATGCTGGATCACGGTTCGCTGAGCACCAGCCGGGTATAAATACAGGGCTGTTGCTCCTCGATAGTCATTCGGTGTTTTTATCTCGTGTAGTAAAGATCCCTGAAGATGCCTCGTGCAATCCTAGACGAAACGTCAGATAATAATTTCAATTTGACACGGTCTAAATCCAAAAACCATGATTTTCAACTTGACAAAAGCCGTGAAAGCTTTCGTTCTTTGTTAACAGTTATATTTAAAGATTATTAGTGAACAAATTATTGCTCTCAAGAATTTTAATTTTACGATAATGAACCTCTCTAATAATTTTAGAAAAGCCTGAGCTTTCAAAATAATTTTCGACCTTAGCAATGAAACTTTATTTGCATCCAGTAACATAATATGGGAGGAATATAAAATGTTTTTTTTGGTAGCTAGTCTAAATAAAAATATCCATCATCTTTTAAATTAGCTTTTAGCTTTTACATAAAACCGGAACAGTAATTATGACTCTCGAATAAATTATTACATTTATTCAGAGCGAATGTATGCGTAGGTAGATTATACCGTTGGCTTATAGTTAAAAATTTAATTAAAAAAATTTATTTACTTAAAACAGATCTGTCTGGATGATTCCGAAAAATATTATTTTCTAGGTTTATATATTTCTAATTTTTAATTAACTTTTAAAAGAAGGAAGCCTTACATTCGCTATGTATGCCTATATTACGAATCTTAAATTAATTTCTTCAAACTCAATATACAGACTAAAATATATCGGTCTAAAAAATGTACGTTTCAAGTTATTTAAATATCAGTATTAGGAAGTTTTTGGGGTTTTGTTTATGAATTTAAAATGAATTTCTTAAAACTCAATCTAGTGGATTTACTATAGCAGACTAAATTATTTGTTTGGGCAAGTTCATTCAAAACTTGTACTTCTCAGAATCAAATAATTTGTTGTGGTTTAAAACTTTTTTGCGATCTTAGAAATCCAACCCAATTCAAAACTAAATTTCGACACATACAATTTTTATAAAAAAAAATAAAGCGAAAAATAACAATATAAACTTTTTTAGAAAATTGAAATGTTTGTAGTCAGTGCCAAAGTATTGTTAAATTAAACAAATAACCACTAAGACGATATATATATATATATATATATATATATATATATATATATATATATATATATATATATATATATATATGTTATATCGTAGATTTTCACGGATGGTAGAATGAATAGTTTGGTTATTCCGGGTTTCAATCCGTTCGTTCAAAAAATCGTTTTCACGACGTTTCGCCAAAATCTCATTTGGCATTTTCAAGTGCGGTTCGTCTCGTTACTCGCTGAGAACTGATGGTGGCCTCTGAAGAACTTCGAGTTTTGTTTAGTTGGCTCGCTGCCTGATTGGGTGGGCGGCTTCGTAGGCTCCTCCCCTCTCCCGAGTGCGATATATTTTGTTCTTGTATGCAGGTCTCTCGTGTACTAGTTGATTTTTGTTGTTTTCTTTCTTGATTTTTTATTAATGTTTTCCATGTAGATGAAAAATTTATAGCATCGTCTCGTTTATTTAGCTGTCCCGCTTTTTCGATTTCTAGGGCCTCTCTTATGACGCGTACCTTGTAGTTCTGTACTGGTGTTATTTCTTTTGTTTTTTCGAAATCGATGGTATGTCCGGTTGTTTGGTGATGTTGAAATAGGGCTGAGGTTGTCTGTTTGTTTTTGAGGCTATTTTTATGTTCTTGTATTCTTGCTGATATGCGCCTGTTTGTTTGTCCTATATAAGTTTGATGACAATCTGCACATGGAATGCTGTAAACGCCATGATTTTCAAGATTGGTCTTGTCTTTGGGATTTCCCAGGATGTTGGCTATTGTTTTTTGTGGTTTAAATATGGGCTGTATGTTGTGTTTTCTTAAGATTCTTCCGATTCTGTCTGTTATTCCTTTTATATATGGTATTATGGCTTTGTTCCTTGTTTGGTCTTGGTCTTTGGTCTTTGTTGTAGTCTTTTCTTGTCTTTTTATGGCCTTCTTTATGTCTGTTTGTGAGAAACCATTCCGTTCTAGAGCTGTTGAAATGTGTCTTATTTCGTCTTGTTTCGTGTCAGGTTCTGTTAGGCGGAGAGACCTTGATATTAATGTGTTGACTACTGCCTGCTTTTGAGAGGGATGATGATGTGACGCTGCATTGAGATATCGGTCAGTATGTGTGGGTTTCCGATATACACTGAAACCCAAGGTGTTGTTGAGTTTCCTAGTTAATAGCAGGTCTAAAAAAGGAAGTTTCTTTTCTTGTTCGATTTCCAGCGTGAATTGGATTCTGTGGTGGATATTGTTAAGATATATGAGGAAATCGTCCAGGTGTTCTTTTCCATGTGGCCATATTATAAAAATATCATCGACATAGCGTTTCCAAAATTTTGGTTTTAAAGGTGCCTTTTGCAGTGCCTCTTGTTCGAAATATATCATGAAAAGGTTGGCTATGACTGGTGAAAGCGAGGACCCCATAGGTGCGCCATCTGTTTGTTTGTATATATGGTTATTGAACATGAAGTAGGTGTTCTTTAGGCAGTGTGCTGCAAGTTCAATTGTGTAGTCTGGAAAATCCTCGTTCATGGCGATTTTGTCCAAAGCCTCATCCAGTGGTATGCTTGGATATAGCGATTTTATGTCGAGGCTTGCTAAGATGTCATTTTCTTCGAGGTGAATGTTTTTGATCATTTTAGTCAGATGCTCGGAGTTTTTCACAAAGGAATCAGCCAGTTCGACGTTTAACTAGGAAACTCAACAACACCTTGGGTTTCAGTGTATATCGGAAACCCACACATACTGACCGATATCTCAATGCAGCGTCACATCATCATCCCTCTCAAAAGCAGGCAGTAGTCAACACATTAATATCAAGGTCTCTCCGCCTAACAGAACCTGACACGAAACAAGACGAAATAAGACACATTTCAACAGCTCTAGAACGGAATGGTTTCTCACAAACAGACATAAAGAAGGCCATAAAAAGACAAGAAAAGACTACAACAAAGACCAAAGACCAAGACCAAACAAGGAACAAAGCCATAATACCATATATAAAAGGAATAACAGACAGAATCGGAAGAATCTTAAGAAAACACAACATACAGCCCATATTTAAACCACAAAAAACAATAGCCAACATCCTGGGAAATCCCAAAGACAAGACCAATCTTGAAAATCATGGCGTTTACAGCACATTCCATGTGCAGATTGTCATCAAACTTATATAGGACAAACAAACAGGCGCATATCAGCAAGAATACAAGAACATAAAAATAGCCTCAAAAACAAACAGACAACCTCAGCCCTATTTCAACATCACCAAACAACCGGACATACCATCGATTTCGAAAAAACAAAAGAAATAGCACCAGTACAGAACTACAAGGTACGCGTCATAAGAGAGGCCCTAGAAATCGAAAAAGCGGGACAGCTAAATAAACGAGACGATGCTATAAATTTTTCATCTACATGGAAAACATTAATAAAAAATCAAGAAAGAAAACAACAAAAATCAACTAGTACACGAGAGACCTGCATACAAGAACAAAATATATCGCACTCGGGAGAGGGGAGGAGCCTACGAAGCCGCCCACCCAATCAGGCAGCGAGCCAACTAAACAAAACTCGAAGTTCTTCAGAGGCCACCATCAGTTCTCAGCGAGTAACGAGACGAACCGCACTTGAAAATGCCAAATGAGATTTTGGCGAAACGTCGTGAAAACGATTTTTTGAACGAACGGATTGAAACCCGGAATAACCAAACTATTCATATATATATATATATATATATATATATATATATATATATATAAGATACGGTAAGAAAGCAATTACAGGTAAAGTATTTTTCAATCTTTTAACAGGTCAAAAATTTCAGTTTTATATAAAAATTGACATTGTTAAAATTTTTTTTTTTATCCGCATATATGTGGACGTAGACGCCATACAGTGAGCTTTATAGATGGTGAATGGGATTTCACCGAAACGTCAGCTGCCTTGCAGTCCTGAGAGGGACTCAGCACATACACGCGATACCCGAAAATCTTCGATTACATATATATATATATATATATATATATATTTATTTATTTATTTATTTATTTATACATTACTAGGTCTTACAATAATTACATAAATTACATATACCCATAGGGTGTCGATCATGTCACACGAAGAAAAAATATACTAATGCTCATTCTGCAAGCACTTTAAACAAGTCCAGAAAGATCCTTATCTTCTAGATATTCCTTTAAACTATAGTAACACTTTTCTACAATAAAAAATTTTAATTTATTTTTATATTTATTGGGCTTAGAACCCCTATAACTTTTGAAAGTTTGAGGTAGTTTGTTCCAAATTGATACTATACTATGTGTTACGTTTCATTGAACATAACTGAAATTAACTCTGTTTGGCAAAAGTACATTCCTATTTCTTGTATTATAACTATGATTACATAAGAAGAATAATTCTTAACCATGAACATTAAACACTCATATATGTACAGGCCATACAATACTAAAATCTCTCTCTCAATGAAAACATACTTAGCAATGAGTTTCCCCAAAATATAATACCATATCTTACTCTAGATTGTATATAGGCATGATACGCTGTCAGAGCGGTATCAACATTTACCATATTTGTAATAATTCTAAGGGCATAGCAATACCGTGCAATGCTACCCGCAAGCTGATCCACATGAGATCTCTAGTCCAATCTACGGCCAACTTGAATGGCCAGAAACGAAAGGCTCTCCACCGAATCAGCTACCAAATTCTTATATTGAACCGATAATTTATGTTCATTATGTACACCAAAGATGAGAAGCTTAGTCTTCGAGACATTCAGCAGCAGGCCATTCGCAGCAAACCACTCGTTCAAGCCCACAAGAGCACCCAGGACACAATCACCACACTCCCTTACATTCTCTGCCTTGCATATTACTGAGGTGTCACCAGCAAACAGCACAATATCACTATCAATGACATTTACTATATCAATTGTATATAACCCAAAACCGAGCCCTGAGTACTCCTTTCCGTATGTATAAAGGGTCAAACATCAACTGTTCCCCACTAACGCTTCTTCCAATTACAAGTTGTATTCTTTGAGCCCCATACGACTCTATGAGCTCCAAAGTAACACCCCTGATACTACATCGCTCTATTTTTGAAAAAGCACCCCATGATCCACCCTGTTAAAGGTCTTGGACATATCCAAACACAAAGTTGCTGTTATTTTGTTTTCATTTAAAGAAGAAAAAAATTCTGTATTGCTAGATAGATTACAGTCATGGTAGACTTAGATTTACCAAAGCCATTTTGTTGTTCTGTAAGAACATCATTTCTCTGAAGAAATATCATTAGTCGATCAAAGATTGCCCTCTGAAATATTTTGTTTACATTCGAGAGAAGCGAGATCGGTCTCTAGTTATCAAATTGGACCCTAGCATTTTTTTTTGTCTTTGGGTCTAATCCAGGCCTCCTTAAACGCCCCATTTTGAAAGGATAAGTTTATTATATGTTTAATCTCCGCTGCACTCTTAAGGGCATACACCAGAAACTCATGACAGCCCCCTGATTTTTTATTTTTTAACAATATTATATACTTAAATACATTATACTAAACCATTGGTTCAAAGAAAATGTTTACATGGTTTAATTTTCGATAAATTTATTTGTTTATTTTTATTTATATTTAAACTAATGTTTAGGAAATAATTGTTAAATTCATTAAAGAGATCAAGATCATCTCTGTCTGGAAAAGAATCAAATATTGAGATGTTTTTGTTATTCGTATTAGTTATTTCTTTTATAAGAGATGTTTGATTTTCCGCTGAGTGTACTCGTATTTAAAAAGTCTGACTCACAATTTTTGCCTATTTTTGTTACCTTCCTCAGATTTTTTGAGTAGGATGTGTAATAATCCTCTGACTACCTGCCCATACTTCTCCATATAAAAATCTTTTTTTCTTAATAGAAATTCTTATACCATTCGTAATCCATGTTTTCGATACATCCCCCCCCCCCCTCCCACAGCATATCTTTTTACTGGAAAAACCTGATTGATCCCAGACTGGATAATACTATTAAATTTATCATATGCCCTATTGACGTCTGCCTCCTTCAGCACATCATGTCAAGAAACATTCTGTAAACTAAGTGCGAATTGTTCTATTTTACATTTTGAGAACATTTTCTTGTTGACAAAGGCCTGCCCACTCTACTAACTCGACTCTCAATGTAATAGTCTGGGCCATATAATCAGAGAGACCAGGTGCTACTATCACACCGTCTCCAAAACCAATAAAATTTACAAAAATGTTAATCAGTAGATATTGAGATGTCCTTGTAACTCTAGTAGGTTTAAAAATTGTTTGAGAAAGATTAAAACTTGCTAGCTAATCCAAAAACCTTATTCTATCATTGCTTTTGAGCATTAAATTAATATTAAAATCACCACAAAGCACAATGTTAAAATTCACATACATTAGACAAATTTCATCCGTATAAAAGTATTAAAATCGCCCAGACAAGTTATATACATGGAAAATACAATAAATTTCCTAACTTTACTTATTATGCAAGATGTTTTTATTTCACATTCAATATTTTTTTTAATTATGTGACTAAGTTCTTGAAAGTCCTTCACATCATTTCTTATTAATATGCACGAGCCTCCATGGACAGTACTCTCCCTTGCAAACCACGAAACCATTTTATAACCCGTAACCTGAACCATATCAATTTCCCCATTTACTTCCTCTCTCATTGCGATAAAAAATATACTTGATGTTCCACAGTTCCACACAAACAAAATTGTTTACTACTTCCCTTATGATCTGAAGTCGATACTATATATATATATATATATATATATATATATATATATATATATATATATATATATATATATATATATATATATATGAAGTAGAATGCGAACAGTAAATGCAAACTTCGTTCCAACCATATCCTTTCCGTGTTAGAGGTTGCACAGTTTGAACAAATTGTTAAGAAACACAATTTATCCTATTCCACCACCATCGAGATGATGGCCTACCTGTACCACCATACCGAGAAGAAAGTCAAAACTTACCCTCCCCGCCACAGTGATACGGCAAAGGTACATGTTTCGTCTCTACTAGACTCATCAGGGTGCCGACATGCACCTGGCTGTGCAAAGGACAGATCAGAAGGAAGCATGCAAATACTGAACGCGGCTTCGCCGACCTCCCGCCGGATGGCGTATATATGTGTTTCTTAACAATTTGTTCAAACTGTGCAACCTCTAACACGGAAAGGATATGGTTGGAACGAAGTTTGCATTTACTGTTCGCATTCTACTTTATTCATAGACGGAGCCGCATATAGTTGTACGTTTGCTGAATGTGATTTCAGCACTACAACGGCACAATGTGGATATATCCACTGCTATTGCATCTCACACGGAGGTATCCGTGAAAGCCGCATAAACATATATACGCCATCCGGCGGGAGGTCGGCGAAGCCGCGTTCAGTATTTGCTTGCTTCCTTCTGATCTGTCCTTCGCACAGCCAGGTGCATGTCGGTACCCTGATGAGTCTAGTAGAGACGAAACATGTACCTTTGCCGTATCACTGTGGCGGGGAGGGTAAGTTTTGACTTTCTTCTCGGTATGGTGGTACAGGTAGGCCATCATCTCGATGGTGGTGGAATAGGATAAATTGTGTTTCTTAACAATTTGTTCAAACTGTGTAACCTCTAACACGGAAAGGATATGGTTGGAACGAAATTTGCATTTACTGTTCGCTTTCTACTTCATTCATAGACGGAGCTGCATATAGTTGTACGTTTGCTGAATGTGATTTCAGCACTACAACGGCATAATGTGGATATATCCACTGCTATTGCATCTCACACGGAGGTATCCGTGAAAGCCGCATAAACATATATATATATATATATATATATATATATATATATATATATATATATATATAGTATTATTTTCTATTTACGTTTAAAATCGCTACTTCCTTGGAAACAAATTTTGTTGCAAAAAATGATAGTCATAAGAACGCATCTACAAATAGTAGTATTTTCGTTTATAATAAACAAGTTCCTCTTTTTCTCAAAAGCACTATTTCACGAAAGTGCAGCGATATCGAAAAACAAAAGCCGAAATACCGGACGAATAATGGGCGCTGTATACTCCTGACGAGATTTCGTAAAATTACTTTTTCGGAAAGACAAGGAGCAAAGCAACAAATAATTACTCGTTTTTCATTCGTTTGAAAGCGGAAGAAAGTTTTACATTTGAACAGGCGACGTTTCAAATAGTTTTCTTTTATGGAACTAAAACCATTGGTGCAGTGAAACATTTTTTGATTTTTTAGTCGCCTTTAAAAAAGAGAAGTACCGTGATCTTAAAAATTATTAACAGAAATTGAGACGCCAAAAAAGCATATTAAACAAATGTCCAGAAGAATTCTAGTGTATCAATATTATGACAAATGATTACTGAATGGCAGTAATGAATTTTTGACGTATAATTAAACTTTCTTAGTAGGTAAAATAGCTACGTTATTGTTATAATTTTTTGTTAATAATTAAATTCCTCATTTTATTACTTTTAAATAACGCCTCTTATAATGAAATTGAATTTCGTTCTTAATTACGTCCTAAAATTATCTTTAAAATACCGAACTTAATTTATGTACTGAGTAATTGAACAATGCGAGACAATAAACACTTCATTTTGAATAACCTCTAAATAAACTGACAGATTGGCGTAAAGCCACAAAATTGTTTCAGAATTGTTCCATTTTACCTGTTTTCGCTTGAAGCACTAATAATGAAATTAGCATTAAGCTTTTATTTAACTTCTCATAGACGCCTGCATAATAAAATTTTTTAACACATATTTAACACACTTCTCCTGTGTCAGATGGAACTAAAATTTTATCGGTATATAAAGTTGTGACGTGTCAATACAATATTATGGTTACCATCAAGCTTATCTGATACTTGTTTGTAATCAAATTTTCTTACAGGTGTTTAAATACTTTTTCCATCACGGTGTAAGCTGAACTTCTCCTGGCAAAAGAATATTATGGTATCATGTAGTCTGTTTCTCTGTATGTAACGATTTTTGTAACCCACTTGTGCTTCATATCTTCCACTTGTTGGATTAAGTTGAAATTTTGAATTTATAAATAGTTCCGAGGTAAAACAATATTTTAGTTCCACCGAACTAATTCGAACTTTGTCTGTCACATATTCGAAACGATTGGAACTATGACGATAATGGTAAGGCACCAGGACCCGATGAAACACATTCAGAATTGCTAAAACTAATTTTAGAAGAGTAATCACTCAATGTTTTGGTAAGGCTGTTTAATTGAATCTACAAAAGTGGCAAAATTCCTAAAGTTTGATTAATTTCTACCTTCAGGACAATACTAAAGAAGCGGAACGCCAAATGCTGTAATGAATGCCGCACAATTAGTATCATGAGTCATGTGTTAAAGATATTCCTGAAAATTATTTGTGCTCGTATTTACAGCAAATGCGAAGAGAACATGAGAAACGCACAGTTTGGTTTCAGAAATGGGATGGGTACACGTGAGGCTTTGTTCAGCCTGCAGCTGCAGAGATATCGAGATGTGTCTGTAGATATGTTTGCGTGTTTCATAGACTACAAGAAGGCTTTTGATACCGTCTAACACGGAAAACTTATTGAAATATTAAGAGAACAGAATCTGGATGCTCGAGATATAAGAATAATAGTTAATCTCTACTGGTACCAGAAAACAAAAATAACAATAGACAGAGAGATGTGAGATGAGATACAAATAATGCGTGGAGTCCGATAGGGATGTGTACTATCACCTCTCTTATTGAAGTTGTATTCTGTATAAATCTTTCAAGAGGCGCTATATGAACAACACCAACACATTTATTAACGGTATAGTTATAAATAATCTTAGATACGCAGACGATACTGTATTTCTCGCGACTGCATTTGAAGACCTACAAAACTTTTAAACTGCATGGCAGACAAGACTAGAGAGATGAGGTTTAAGTTGAATATCAAGAGGACAAAGTGGCTGGTAGTAAGCAAACAAAAAGATGTGTTCGGTCGCTTAGAATATGACGGAAAACCCATAGAACGTGTTCAACAATACAAATATTTGGAATGCACACTCAATGAAAACGGGAACAACACACAAGAGATAAGGTTCCGAATAGAACAAGCTCGAAGCGCCTTTATCAATATGAAGACCGTACTACCCAGCCGTGATATTGGTCTACCCTTAAGGATACGTATTCTTAGATGACGTATCTTCTGTATACTCTTAAACAAAGCTGAAGCATGGACACTCACAGATGTCATGTATAGGAGACTGGAGACCTTCGAAATGTGGACTTACCAGCATATGATGCGAATTTCGTGGATGGACAAAATCCAAAATACAGAAGTACTAAACCGAATGAAAAGACAAACAGAAATCATATACACCATCAAAAAAAGAAAATTATAATATTTTACGTAAAGCACAATACCAGATGCTTCAACCCTTTATGCAAGGTAAAACTAATGGTAGAAGAGGTCCAGGCCGTCGTAGAACATCTTGGCTGAAGAACTTACAGTAATGGTATGGAGCCAGCACAATGACGCTTTTTAGAAGAGCGGTGAACTTAGTTCAAATAGCACTGATGATTGCCAACGTTCGATAGCACAAGGCAGTTAAGAAGAAGAAGATAATTTTCGATGGATTCGGACCGTGATTATGGGAACTCTATTACTTTTGGATCCGTTTAAATGATCTCAAAGAGACATTTGATAAGAGGCCTTGATCACGGTTTGATGGCGGTGGTCTATGGATGACACTAAACTCACCACATTTGAGTTTATTGGATTTTTCTCAAATAGTGTGGACTAAGTTGGATTGAATCTTTAAAAAGCCGTCAAAATCCAGAAGTGAATTATTCCAAATCGACCTAAAAGAAAGTCAATATGGTAAATAAAATGAACAGCAAAAGCAGCAGCTACAACACTACAAATTGAAACATTAATTAATTAGAGTGCTACTGTTCTAGGCATTGTTAATTCTCTTGTATCTTTTTTATACCAATCAGTTTTCTGATTTGAAATTATATAATTTTTCTGAAAATCAATTAAAGCCTTGGAAGTTTATTTTATTTAATTTATTTCCTTCAAATGAGATAACAATCTTATATTCAACTTTCGAATTAATTAGAAGCAGATGCAATATTTTAATCCTCAATTTTTCTAAAAATTTAGAGTTAGAGAAGTTCCTACGACTCTGCAAGTTGTTTTCGAAAGTAATTTCCATTGAAATTTCAAAACAAAGGGGCACATCTTTCAGTTTAGGTAGACATTAAAGAAGAGAAGTTGAGCAAACGAAATTCTAACTTTGAAAGGAGAATTTCAAAAGTGCCTGTCTTTTGGCAACGAAAAATTTGACGTTGAGAAAAGTGTTTAAAAGCCTCATTGTGGGTTACATTATTATGTATGTAATCGCTAATTCTAAATTTGAACAGCGCTAAAGAAAGGAAGTAAGGTAGGAAGTTCACTTATCAAACTACGCCGAAATAAATATTTTAGATAAAAGATTTTGCATCCTGATGTCAAATGATGGAGCTCTTATGTTAGAGAAAAAGTTATGACTGGATGGGGAAAATAGTATAGGCTCCCTTAGGTGTGGTTATGAATACTAGTATTTATGACACAATTTCAATTCGCTAGATATTAAATCAAATTGAATTAAAAATAACTACGTAGTTGCAAAAGTGAATAAAATAAATAATTTTTTTTAAAGATAAATTATTTTATTTGTATGAAAGTCTTGCACTAAATGGTATATCTAAATATATGATGAAAATATACCAAAAATAGTGATATGCAATAGATTCATATTTTGGGTAACTAATTTGATAATTTATTTTGGTTATAAAATCGTGAGCGCTTGATTTGTATGAATCAAATTGTGCTTTCAACTGTTAACCGTATTTAACTTTGACAGCTATATGCGAGTGGAAGCTACTCAAATTGAGAATTATGTACCTTGATAACTTTTTAGTCATACATCACTATATTAGGGAGCCGTCAATTTAAAAACCAAAATGAATTATCAAATTAGTAATCCAAAATATGAATCTATTGTATATTTTTCACATCAAAATTTTTCGTATATTTCCCATATTGATGTAAAAAGGTATTTTATAACGTTTAATGCACGAATTTCATGAAAAAAGAATCATTTTCTTTAAAAAAGTTTATTTTTTATTAACCGAATTTTAAAATTCATCAACTATTTTTATTTATTTATATATATATATATATATATATATATATATATATATATATATATATATATATATACATATATATATATATATATATATATATATATATATATATATATATATATATATATATATATATATATATACAGGGTGATTCAAAAATCGATCACGAAACTTAAGGGGGTGATTCTACTTGACAAAATAAGGCTAGAGCTTCATAAAATTTTTTTTCAAAATGTCATTCGTTTTCGAGTTACAAGCCGTCCAAGTTCAAGTTTTTATTTTTTGTTTTTTGAATTACTCGCTTACAGGAAAACCGATTTGACTAATATTTGAAAGATAGGCTAAGTCTTCTGCGCTTCATCATTTTAGTAACAATTCACATTGATTGTTTGCCGCTAGAGGGCACTTTACCTACATTGAAAATTGTTTTTTTGTCATAATTTTTTAGTGTTGACAGCTACAGTAGTTTTTGGCATAATTTCTGAAAGACTGATGCCAGGCCTTTAAAGAAGGTGCTCTTTATTTACATCGCTAAACCCAACGGTTTAAACATAAATCACCCTTAAAAATTAAGTGGTAAATTTACTCTTCTCATTTCATTACCACCAGCTACCAGGTAAATAGCTATCAAAGTATACTAGAGCTGTCAGTTTAACATCAAATAAATTCGCTTTTTAAACTATTTAATTTATAATCTTAAAATAACTAATAATGGCTAATCACCAATATTCAAATATCGAATATTGTGATATCCATTTTTGTTATGGAAAAGCAAATGGTAATGCAGAGTTGGCAAGAAGATATTATATGGAGAGTTATCCGGAAAGAAATATCCCTCATGCTCAAACATTTTCCAGTGTGCACAGGAGGCTTGCGGAATGTGGTTCCTTTAAAAGTTGTAATGGAAATAGGGGAAGACCTAGAACTGCTAGAAACGTGCAACAAGAAGAAAGAGTGCTTGAAATTATTGAAGATAATCCAGGTATTAGTACTAGAAAAATTGGGAATGAAGTGCGGCTCTGTCAGGCTAGTTCATGGAGGATACTAAGAGAAGAACAACTCTACCCGTTTCATTCAAAAAAGGTGCAGGCCCTTTATGACGATGATCGGCCGAGACGGTTGGAAATGTGCAATCAGATCCTAGCTAAGTATGAACACGATAATCGATTAATTGGCGTCATATTATTCACTGACGAAGCTGGTTTCACTCGTGATGGCATAACAAATCTACACAACATCCACACATATGCTTACGAGAACCCAAACAATGTGGTAGAAACGAAACATCAGCGTAGATTTTCACTAAATGTGTGGGCAGGGATAATAGGAGATTACCTTATTGGTCCTCATTTCTTTGATGGCCCATTAACTGGTGACGTATACTTAGATTTTATCCAAAATCGTCTCCCATTGTATCTGGAAGATGTGCCATTGGAAGTAAGGGCCAACATGTGGATCCTCCAAGACGGAGCTCCGCCCCACTTTAGTATACGTGTCCGACAGTATTTGAATGCAACGTATCCTGAGCGATGGATAGGACGAAGTGGACCATTGGCATGGGCAGCGAGGTCACCAGACCTTAATCCTATGGATTTTTTCTTTTGGGGTCATTTGAAACAATTGGTGTACGATATTCCAGTAATCAACGTCGAGGATCTTCGCTTCAGGATAATCGAAAAGTGCCAAATTATTAAAGAAACACCAGAAATTTTTCATCGAGTTAGGCGACATTTTTTGAAGAGTGTTAGGAAATGTATTGAAGAAAATGGGGGACATTTTGAGAATCTTTTTTAGTTTGTTTAGTACTGTTTCATTAATTTTTATCAATTAAATGTATATCGCAATAATCCATAATATGAATATTTACTGATTAGCCATTATTAGTTATTTTAAGATTATAAATTAAATAGTTTAAAAAGCGAATTTATTTGATGTTAAACTGACAGCTCTAGTATACTTTGATAGCTATTTACCTGGTAGCTGGTGGTAATGAAATGAGAAAAGTAAATTTACCACTTAATTTTTAAGGGTGATTTACGTCTAAACCGTTGGGTTTAGCGATGTAAATAAAGAGCACCTTTTTTAAAGGCTTGGCATCAGTCTTTCAGAAATTATGCCAAAAACTACTGTAGCTGTCAACACTAAAAAATTATGACAAAAAAACAATTTTCAATGTAGGTAAAGTGCCCTCTAGCGGCAAACAATCAATGTGAATTGTTACTAAAATGATGAAGCGCAGAAGACTTAGCTTATCTTTCAAATATTAGTCAAATCGGTTTTCCTGTAAGCGAGTAATTCAAAAAACAAAAAATAAAAACTTGAACTTGGACGGCTTGTAACTCGAAAACGAATGACATTTTGAAAAAAAATTATATGGAGCTCTACCCTTATTTTGTCAAGTAGAATCACCCCCTTAAGTTTCGTGATCGATTTTTGAATCACCTTATATATATATATATATATATATATATATATATATATATATATATATATATATATATATATATATGAGTTTATGTTTATCCGGGAATACATCCGTTCGTTAGCTATTTCCATAGTTGGAATTTGCAGACGTTTCGCCAAAGTCTCATTTGGCATCTTCAAGTGCTCGTGTCCGTAGTTGACGATGTTCATCGTGGTTGATTTTAGGATGATTTACAACTTTGGATAAAATGAGTACTTTTTCGCCACTTTGGAGTCATTGCGAGGTACACTAATCTCGATTAGTACTTAGTTCAAATAATTTATGGATATCATAATGAAATCAAAATTAAAAATCGAGAAATAAAATTTATATAAAAAAAATTGAACCGACTTCTGAAAATGCGCTAAAAAGTGAAAAATAACTATAAATTTATATATGAAATTGAAATTTATGAAGTCGGCGCCAAATTATTTCTAAATGGAATAAATAACTACTAGTATGTATAAATTATGGTAAGAAAGCAATTACAAATAAAGTATTTTTAATCTGTTTATGCGAATCACATTTTGTCATCACCTGGTACCGATCAAATTACGAATGAGATGCTAAAGTACGGAGGCCCTAGCCTTGTCACAGAGCTCACTGTTCTATTTCAAAAAATGCTCCGCACAATGTCAGTACCCAACGAATGGTGGAAAAGCATCACAATTCCGATCCACAAAAGAGGATTAAAGAAACAACCTGAAAACTACAGGGAAATCAGCCTACTGAACAGTTCAGCCAAATTATTAACCAAAATACTCTCACAACGGATCGTAGACAAGTTAGGGGCGTGCGAAGAACAGCAGGGCTTCCGGAATAACCGCTCTACTATCGACGGTATATTTATTATCAGACAGCTGGTTGAAAAATCTATCGAATACGATAAACCGCTGTTCATTGGTTTTGTGGACTTTACACAAGCGTTCGACCGAGTCAAACTGGAACACATAACAGAACTACTGCGAAGAAAACAAGTAGACGAAGCAATCATACTCACAATATACGAACTGAATTCCAAAAACATCATGGTAATTAAAACAAATAACACTCTAACAGAGGAAATCCCACTATCCATAGGAATAAGACAGGGTGATAGCCTAAGTCCAATGTAATCATGGACGAAATCATTGGTGAGGTAAAAGCACAAATATTGGGTACCCAATGGGACACAACACCGTTCAGATTATATGCTTTGCAGACGATGTTGCCTTGACAGCAGATAGCGAGGACAACTTACAAAGAATGCTTTTCCATCTCAATCGAACAGCCAAACCGTATAATATGAAAATATCTGTGGAGAAAACCAAAGCAATGGTAATAGCAAAAGAACTGGTAAGATGCAAACTAATGGTTGATGACAAACGTATCGAACAGGTTGGGAAGTTTAAATACCTGGGAGCACATATGACAACTAATAGGGCAGTAACGGAAGAAGTACGCACACAAACCAACAAAGCAGCCATGATATCAGGCCAACTAAGAGACATAATCTGGAACAATAAACATATGACGGTTGAGAGCAAAGCAAGAATTTACAAGATCTGTGTAAGATCGATACTGACCTACGGCGCAGAAACAAGAAATGAAACAACAAAGAAAAAACAAATTATGAGAACCACAGAAATGAAAACGCTGAGAATGATCACGTGAACAAGTGAGATAGAATAAGAAACGCAAAAATACGCGAGGACAGCGGAGTGGGGGATGTTGTGAAATGGGTTCGAAACCGTCATAGGCAGTGAAGAAGTCACGTGGAATGAATAGACGATGACAGACTAGCAAAAACTGTGATGAGAGAGAAACCAAACACCAAACGGCCGCCTGGACGGCCCCCCAAAAGATGGAGAGACAGCTGGATTTCGACCTCAAACGAGGATCGATGAGGCATTGTGTAGATAACAGAACTTGGTTCTACCTAGAAGAATAAGAAGAAGACATTTTTTCAGGTTAATACCTGGTGCAGCCTTCAAAAATTTTAATTTCATATAAAAATTTATAGTAATTTTTCACTTTTTAGCGCACTTTTAGAAGATTCGATTGTCAATTGAGAGCCCATAAGCATCAATGATAGGTTAAACTATAGCTGAAGTTATGTATTCGGTTCTTCCCTAAGAATTATGATACAAAAAGGCCTTTCGTCATGCATAATTTATTGAAGTACAATAAAAACCTTGAATTATAAAAACACTAAAACAACAAACACTTTAAACATAAACCTTGATCAAACTAATTTAGTTTGCATTTAAAAATTCCATTTGCGGACTTTCTCATTAATATGTAAAATTTTACGCTCTTTTGCAGACCTTATTGCTTGTTATTGCTTAATTCTTTTAAATTAAAATGCAAAAATCGAGTCAAACCGTCCTTTAAATGAAACTGTTATCGTTATGGAAAATTTTAAATTCGCTTTTAAATAATCGTTTGCTTTTATGGATAGACATGAGCAAATGAACTACATTTTTAATAACTTTTTAACAAGATATTTTAATTTTTTCGTTGTTTATTTCTTTATAAGTAGATTCTTTGTCGCAAGAACAGTAAAAACAGGCAAAGTAATTTTTATCAAAATTAATGAGAACTTTTTTCAAGCAATAGAACTTCCTTGTTTCTTCTTCTTCTTCTTCTTCTTCTACCTTCTATAATAGGTCCCTGACCTGTTCCTTCTTCGATTTTCCTCATTCTGGACTTAAATTATCGCTCCACCTTTTCCGTGGTCGACCTCTACTGCGTGTACCACTAGGTGATTTATCTCATGCGATCCTTACCAGTCTATCCTCTGTCATTCGGCTTATGTGTTTGTCCCATTGTGTCTTACGCTGTAGGACCCACTCATTAACGCAGTCTCTGTTATCGCTTCTTTCTCTGTCTAGTAGCGTTTTTCCTGTTATTCGTCGAAGTATTCTCATTTGTGTAGTCTCCAATAGTTGTTTCGTTTTTGTCGTCTCTGGCCATATTTCTGAGGTGTATGTCATAATAGGTCTAATTGTGGTTTTGTAGATCCGAACCTTTGTTTCTTGTTGTAAGTGTTTGTTTCGCCAGATCACATCGTTGAGGCAACCCGCCACTTTGTTTGCTTTGGCCACTTGCCCTCTTACTTCATCTTCGATGTTGCCATAACTAGTTATGTCGATTCCTAGATATTTGAAACTCATTTCTTGTTGTATTATTCGACCGTCTATTTCTAGTTTGCATCGGAGGGGTTCTTTTGAGGTTGTCATACATTTAGTTTTTTCGGCTGAGATAATCATATTATATTTTCTTCCCGTAAGATTAAAGGTATTTAACAATCTCTGGAGGTCGTCTTCATTTTCGGCACATATCACAGCGTCATCAGCGTAACAGAGAATTTTTATTTCTGTATCACCCATTTTATATCCTCTATCAAGTCGCACCTCCTTTATTATTTCGTCCATTATCATTTGCTTACTTTCGTAACGAGTTTCAGAGTTGTGTCCAGTAGATTAATACCCCTGTAGTTCCCTGGTTCTTGTTTGTCACCTTTCTTAAACATAAGCATTATTGTGCTGGTTCTCCACTTATCTGGTACTTTGCATTGTGTCAGGATTTTTCGAATGAAGCTTGTGAGTTCCTGTGTTAGTCGCTGTCCTCCGTATTTCAACAATTCGTTATGAATTCCGTCTTGTCTGGGAGGCTTTCTATTGTTTAAGGATTTTATAGCTTTCTCTACTTCTTGAATGGTGACTTCCACATTATTCCTTATTGCTGGTATGTTGTTTTTTCCAATGTTAGCATCTCCCTCAAATAATTTTGTTAGATAGTCTATCCATTTCTCCTCTGATATTTTGTTTGTTTCGGAGAGTTCGGATATTCCTTTGCGCTGTTGTCTTAACAGTCGCCACATTTGTTTTGGTATACTATAGAAGTCTCCTTCTATTCTTTTAGAGAACTGCTCCCAATGTTCACTTTTTAGTTGCCTGACTAGTAGATTAGTTTCGTTACGAATTAGTTTGTACCTATTGTATGCTTCCGGCGTTTTTAACGTTCTATATGCTAAATATGCTTTTCTTTTTTCGTTACACTTATCTTTAACTTCTTTACGGAACCATGGAGTTTTATTAGGATTTTTGTTGTTGATTGTGATTGTATGTGTGGCCAATGACTCATTTGAAGCATCTTCTATGTTTCCCTTAATTTTTTCCCAGCTATGATTTATATCTTCCTCTTCATTTATTGGTTTTCTTTCAATTTTTTCCATCAATCTTTTTTGATATAATTCTTTCGTTGACGTATGCCACAGAGAGTCTATGTTCTTTTTTTGTATCCTAACCTTTTCCAGCTGCTTTTCTTTGTTTGTTTAGTCTATTATTATAATTTATTGTGACTTCACATGTTCCACGATTCCAATTAAAATTTTCTATTTGTGTATAAATACAAAAAATATTGCATGACGGGAACACAAAGAATTTTTATAGTTTATCTAGTGACTAAGTAAGAACAATTTTCAAAAACTTTAACAGCAGCGTTAAGTATCACTTTTCATCAACAAAAATCGCTAAGAGTAAACATTTTTAAATACTGCCATTCAAAGGCTTATTTGCTTATTCCAATACCATCCTTGTTTATGTCCGTTTACTTGATACGTCCGATACTCAAGGTTCTAAATTACTCAGCACTATACATTGATATTCAATTGATCGATATTTGTGAACTCTCTCAGGCGTGCGAAATATCATAAAAGATTTGAAGCAGTTCTTCTTTTAGATAAGGGGAAGGTTAAAATATAACTCATGCTGTCACTGAAAAATATCACATTGATCAAATATAAACTGAATTCAGTTAATACTTGACAACGATTAGAGATACAACCTAATCGAAACGTCGTAAAAATAAAGAAAAATAAAGATAATGCAAGTCCGACAACCACATTTTAGTCAATCTTCAATATGGTATACAACGTTCAAACAAAAGTCGAAAGGATGTTAGCATAGTACTAAACTGGTTGTATTATTAAATTCAACTTCTTTTTATATAAATAATATATATATATATATATATATATATATATATATATATATATATATATATATATATATATATATATATGAAGTAAAATACGAACAGTAAATGCAAACTTCTCCCCATCCTATCCTTTCTGTGTTAGAGGTTGCACAGTTAGAATAAATTGGTATAAAACGCAAATTTATCCTATTCCACCACCATCGAGATGATGGCCTACCTGTACCACCATACCGAGAAGAAAGTCAAAACTTACCCTCCCCGCCACAGTGATACAGCAGAGATACATGTTTCGTCTCTACTAGACTCATCAGGGTACCGACATGCACCTGGCTGTGCAAAAGGACAGATCGGAAGGAAGCATGCAAATACTGAACGCGGCTTCGCCGACCTCCCGCCGGACGGCGTATACATGTTTATGCGGCTTTCACGGATTCACCCGTGTGAGATGCAATAGCAGTGGATATATCCACATTATGCCGTTGTACTTCATTCTATATACGGAGCTGCATATAGTTGTACGTTTGCTGAATGTGATTTCAGCACTACAACGGCATAATGTGGATATATCCACTGCTATTGCATCTCACACGGGTGAATCCGTGAAAGCCGCATAAACATGTATACGCCGTCCGGCGGGAGGTCGGCGAAGCCGCGTTCAGTATTTGCATGCTTCCTTCCGATCTGTCCTTTTGCACAGCCAGGTGCATGTCGGTACCCTGATGAGTCTAGTAGAGACGAAACATGTATCTCTGCCGTATCACTGTGGCGGGGAGGGTAAGTTTTAACTTTCTTCTCGGTATGGTGGTACAGGTAGGCCATCATCTCGATGGTGGTGGAATAGGATAAATTTGCGTTTTATACCAATTTATTCTAACTGTGCAACCTCTAACACAGAAAGGATAGGATGGGGAGAAGTTTGCATTTACTGTTCGTATTTTACTTCATTCTATACACGGAGCTGCATATAGTTGTACGTTTGCTGAATGTGATTTCAGCACTACAACGGCATAATGTGGATATATCCACTGCTATTGCATCTCACACGGGTGAATCCGTGAAAGCCGCATAAGCAAATATATAAAGGGTTTTCCAATAAGAGGTGTCATTTTGAAAAGCCCGCTATTTCGGTAGATGTCACTTTTGAAGCTGTAAGTTTTTGACGTTTGACAAGTAGAAACTACGCCATAAATAAAGATGGAACGATACACGCTTCAACAACGCATTGAAATTATTAAAATTCACTATAAAAATGGTGAAAATTTGGCAGAGACGGTTCGTTTCGTAAAACTCGAACATTTTTGGGTCGTCATGAAGCACCTTGTCGGAGCGCAATAAAGAAATTGGTGAAAAAATTCGAGCTGTTGGGACAAGTTAGTTATGTGAAGAAGAAAACCCGTGCTCGCCGCTCAAGGACAGCCGAGAATATTGCTGCTGTAGCCGAAAGTGTTGAAGAAAACCCAGGTTTGTCCATTCCTCGTCGTTCTTTGGAATTAGGGATTCCACCAACGTCATTACACCGTATTTTGCATAAAGATTTGGGTCTTAAGGCTTATAAAGTTCAGTTAACGCAAGAACTCAAGCCGGCCGATCATCAACAACGTCGTGCCTTTGCTGATTGGGTTCTTGAAATGCATGAAAATGATCCGGAATTCCATCGAAAAATCATCTTCAGTGATGAGGCCCATTTCCACCTCGGTGGCTTCGTCAACAAACAAAATTGTCGCATCTGGGGCTCGGAAAACCCAAGAGTTATTGTTGAAAAGCCTCTCTATCCTGAACGTGTGACTGTTTGGTGCGGTTTATGGTCCGGCGGGGTCATTGGACCTTACTTTTTCGAAAATGAGGCTGGAGCAACAGTTACGGTGAATGGATTGCGCTATCGAGAGATGATTAATGATTTTTTATGGCCGGAATTGGATGGTATTTATCTGGACCACGTTTACTTTCAACAAGACGGCGCTACGTGCCACACAAGCAACGAAACCATTGATCTTTTACGGGAAAAGTTTCCGGGCCGTGTTATCTCTCGAAGAGGTGATCACAATTGGCCACCGAGATCTTGTGATGTGACACCTTGCGATTTCTTCCTTTGGGGCCACGTGAAAGACAAGGTCTACGCCAACAGCCCAGCGTCGATTCAAGACCTCAAAGATGGAATTCGTGAGGCTATCGAGGACATAGGGCAGCCACTTTGCGATTTGGTTATGGAAAATTTCATGAAAAGGATATGGTCCTGTAGGCATGGTCGTGGTGGTCATTTGGCTGATGTTATTTTCCATCATTAACAGCATACCTTCCTCTTTATAATGTAATAAATATCCGATCATTTATCTTAAAAAATGGCATTTTTCTTTGAATATCAAAATAACACCTCTTATTGGAAAACCCTTTATATATATATATATATATATATATATATATATATATATATATATATATATATGTATATATATATATATATATATATATATATAAATCCTTTATTTAGTTATAGACTAATATATAATTACACACATATCTTAACAACTAAATTCATATTTTAAAATTAAAAACAACAAACAAGCATCGTCAAGCTTTGCAGAACAATGACATACTAAACTAAACTGACACAAATTTAAAAAAAAAAATAAATAACTGAAAGTTCATGTCCCTCAAGGACAGACCCTATTAACAAAATATTGCTTCAGACCCTGCTTAAACTTATTTAGAGATTTTAAACATTTAATATTTGTGGGCAATTGATTAAAACTGTTTAAACCTTTAAAAAATACAGAGGCTTGTGTTTGTCTCTTTAATACTGGAGGAATATAAAACTCATCCTTCGATCTAGTGTCATATGCATGTATATTTATTTTATAATTAATATGATTTTGTAAATATATAGGAGAACTACCCGATCTGATTTTAAAAATGAAGATTAATGTTTGATCGTGAAAGAAGTCCTCCACCGACAACCACTGCATTTCTCTCAACATGTAGTTAATTGATGTTCTTCTTATACATGACAGTATAAGTCTCATGGCTCTATTTTGCAATTTTTGAAATCTTGATTTTTCATTTTGATTAAGAAGGAATAAAATTGTGGAGCAATAAACAAAGTGCGGCAATATCAGAGTGTTAAACAGGATTGTTTTAGTCCACCTTGTCAAAAAATTTTGAATATAGTTAATTTTATAAGAAATTATTTTTATTAAGTTATTCGCATGTTCTTTAAATTTAAGTTGTCTATCTATGATTACTCCTAAATATTTAAACTTTTCCACCATTTCAATTGTTTCATTGCCTATTTTAATAATAAGATCTCCACGAGAAAAAGTTCTGTAATGATTCTCATTGCAGATTATCATAAATTTAGTTTTTTCCACATTTATTTTCAAATTGGTTACAAGAACACCACCAATATTAATTTTGTAATGTAGAATTAAGTGTGTCAACCAATTGAATACCATCAGAACATGCAAAATATAAAAGAACATCATCTGCAAAAAGATGTATAAAACAATCACCAGCTGTATTCACTATATCGTCAATATATATAAGAAATAATAATGGACCTAGTACACTATCCTGTGGAACACCCATGCTGCTTTCAATCTCGTCAGATACCACGTCATTCAATTTCAGTCTTTGTTTTCTATTAATTAAGTAAGTATTCATAAATTCCAACACTTCGCCCCTTTTACCGACACTTTCTAATTTTTTAAGTAGTAAGTAGATAGGGAAAGATCTAAAGTCTCAAAGGCTCTCCTCAAATCCAAGAATACAGCACCCGTAATAAGATTTTGATTGAAACTATGTTTCCAGTCATTAAGGACATACTGCACTGCAGTTTCACAGGTATGCTTAATCCGAAAACCCGATTGCATACTATTTATAATTTTTTTGCTTCTATAAATTCTAACAGTTGTTTCATCACTACTTTTTCCACGATTTTTTCAACACAACTAAGCATGTTAACAGGTCGCAAATCAACAGCCCTGTGAGAATTATTTACTTTAGGAACCGGAACAATAGTCGATATTTTTAATTCATCGGGAATTTTACATGCTAAAAATGACGAATTTATTAAATTAAGAAGTGGTAGAGCTATGTTATCAAAACAGCTCTTTAAAAACTCAACATTGATATCATCTGATCCATTTTTATTTGGTAGGTCAAAAACAATCTCCTTAAGTTCCTCAATAGTAACAAGCTTAAAGTTCTCCAAATACACGCTCCCATGTCTAGGTAAAATTGGAAAATCTGGTCCAGATTTATCTATGTCCCTGACTATTGCTCCAATACTCGTAACATAAAAGCAGTTCAATGAACTTGCCATATCATTTGGATCTGAAATTATTTCATCATCGATTTTCAGTTGCAAATAACTGTTAGTTTTACCTTCATTAGGAAGCAAAGTTTTTAAAATATTCCACAATGCACGGGAATTACTTTTATTTTCGGTTATTCTATCTTTATAATATTCTCTTTTTTCCTGGCGCATAACTTTCACAGCAATATTTCTTTTTTGTTTGTAGATCTTCAAATCCTCAGATGTTCCAGAACTGACATACCGCTATAACTAACATCTCTGGCATTTGTAGCAGCTTTAACTCTGTCATTCCACCATTCTTTGCATTTTGGATATATTTTAACATATCTTTTTGGTGCAACATCATTAAAAATGTTCTTCAAAGTTGAGTAAAAATACTGGTATTTGAGGTATATCGAAAAAAAATTTAATTGTATGATGTGTATTTTAAATTTGTCATGCCATTATTTGTAACTACCCAAGAATTAATATTTTAGCTTGTTTTTATATGTATTAGAATAAATATTGTAGACAGAGTTCATCATACTATTGTTACATCTTTCAATATAACTAGTAGCTATCTTAATCTTGAATTGCGTAACTGCTGTCTATTAATACTATTTGACTGAAAATATCGATACTTAAAAAGATTTGTAAATTGAAGTGCTTGTGTTAATTCTGAGGGTGCTATTGACTTGACCCCATCTGATATCTCGCTAATTTTTGTTAATGTATTTTCGATGGTATTATTTATTCCATTTAAAAAGTTTAGAAAAGGTATCCCAATTTTTATGTTTGCCCCTCTAATTAATACTCTTTTTTTATTATTTGTTGTTAAGCATAATTTTCCAACCTTGAAATTGAAATTTTTGAAGTCGGTGCCAAACTAATACCTGACAAAATGTGATTCGCATAATCAGATTAATAATACTTTATTTGTAATTGTTTTCTTGCCATAATTTGTATATATTAGTGTTATTTATTAAAAATTTATAGTTATTTTTCCCTTTTTAGCGCACTTTTAGAAGTCGGTTCAATTTTTTTATAAAAATTTTATTTTTCGATTTTTAGTTTGGAATTCTTTATGATATTCATAAATTATTTGAACTATGTGCTAATCGATATTAATGTAGCTCGCAATGACTCCAAGGTGGCAAAAAAGTACCCATTTTTACCAGAATTGTAAATCACCCTAAAATGAACAACTAAAAATTCTTTGATTCTTAGAGTTCTCCAAATACCAATGAAATTGTGTCAAACAAATATTTAGTCTGTCATAGTAAATCCACTATCTTAAATATCCAATTAATTTTAGATCGGTAATATAGGCCCCAAAACCTTCCCATATCGATACTTAAAAAACTTGAGACGTAAATTTCTTAGTCCGATATATTTTATACTGCATATTGAGTTTGTACACGCCCCAAGAACCCCATAATATCCATTGTAGATTAAACTGGAAAATATAAAATTTTTAGTCCTTCATAATGTATCTTATCAACCTAATAGTTGTAAAAAATTAACTTCATATTCGTAATACACTGCCCCTCAATGCCCTAATACCAAATCTGAAAAAATGTGAATAAGGTAAAATTTTCAACGCACCATATTGAATCCGTCAGATTGAGTTTTTCAAAAAATATTTTAATTTAGTAATCAACACTAACAAAAATCCCTCCATACTGACTTTAGACAAAATCGAGAAATGTAGAATTTTTAATCAGCCATATTTAATTTTTTTTTAAATAATATCTGATTCGTAATGTGATATCCCAAAAACTCCCTCATATCAATTTTGAAAAAAATCAAACAAAACTTTATATTATCTACCATATTGGATACGCCATATTGAATTTTTTAAAAATAATTTTAGATTCGTCATGTGCGACCCCGAAAACTCCCCCGTACCAATTTTGGTGAAAATCGGACAAAATTGATTTTTTTGTCCGCCATATTGAATTTTTTAAAAATAATTTCAGAATCGTTATGTGAGAACCCGAAAACTCCTCTAAACCAATTTTGGAGAATATGGGACAAAATTGATTTTTTCGTCCGCCATATGGAATTTTTTAAAAATAATTTTAGACTCGTCATGTGCGACCCCTAAAACTCCCCCGTACCAATTTTGGAGAAAATCGGACAAATTCGATTTTTTTTGTCCGCCATATTAGATCCGCCATATTGAATTTTCTAAAAATGTTTTGAATTCGTAATGTGCGACCTCGGAAACTCCCCCATACCCATTTTGGAGAAAATCGGACAAAAATAATTTTTTTTGACAGCCATATTGGATCCGCCATTTTGAATTTTTTAAAGTAATTTCAGATTCGTTGGGTACAACCCCGAAAATTGCTCCATACCAATTTTGGAGAAAATCGGACAAAATTAATTTTTTTGGCCTCCATATTGTAAGCGCCATCTTGGATATTACTGCATCAATTTCGTCCAAAAAAAATATGGGACCACCACAGCAACTTCCTAAAACATAACGTAAAAAATTTCGTTCAAATCGGTTCAGCCGTTCCGGAGTAATCGGTGTACATACATAAAAAAAAATAAAATTATATATGCGACGAATTAAGAACCTCCTTCTTTTAGAAGTCGGTTAATAACCCGAACTTTACAAGTACAAAACCTACGATAAAAAGACTAAAATCCTTAAAAGGGAAATTAAAAAAGAAAACCAGCTTTGCAGGCAAATGTCTGGAAATTGCTTTTTCCATTCGAAAGTTTCTTGTTTGTAAATAGTGGCTGGCAAGGCCGGTAAAAAGTTTTACTTTTTGTTTACGTCTTGTGATAAGACAGACTCGACTGTCTAAAGCAGTTAAAAAGTTACTTTTTCTTTAAAAAAATGTCCTAGAATTTAAAACTCGTCAATAACGGCAAAAAGTTAGAATAAGACAAAATATGGTAGGACAAGATCATCCTTAGAATTAATTACTACTACTACTAGTTTGTTATTTAAAAAAAAAAAGAGACGAAAATAGTAGAGATATTGTATTAAATAACTAAACGGCGTGGTAATATGAAAAAATGTGAATTAATAAATAATATGTACATCACTACATAGTATAAAACAAAGTCGCTTTCTCTGTCCCTATGTCCCTTTGTATGCTTAAATCTTTAAAACTACGCACCGGATTTTGATGCGGTTTTTTTCAATAGATAGAGTGATTCAAGAGGAAGGTTTATATGTTTATATGAAATGTGGTTCGCATAAACAGATTAAAATTACTTTTTTTGTAATTCCTTTCTTACCATAATTTGTATATATCAGTAGTTATTTATTTCATTTAAAAATAATTTGGCGCCGGCTTCAAAAATTTCAATTTAATATAAAAATTTATAGTTATTTTTCACTTTTTAGCGCACTTTTAGAAGTCGGTTCAATCACTACATAGTATAAAACAAAGTCGCTTTCTCTGTCCCTATGTCCCTTTGTATGCTTAAATCTTTAAAACTACGCACCGGATTTTGATGCGGTTTTTTTCAATAGATAGAGTGATTCAAGAGGAAGGTTTATATGTATAATAACATCCATTAAATAGTGGAGAAATACTGTTATTTTTGAGGTTTCTAATGTGATGTCGTTAATTATCATATTTTTTTCCGCTTACATTGCAAACGCAGGCTGAACCCTACGAGATTTATCAAAATAATGTACTAATTATTTGTACACATTGAAAAGGTCTACAGAAAACTCCGCGATGGTATATGTCTATCTCTCATGGATATCCCACAATAAAATTTTTTTGTCATTTACTTTTTACGACAAATAATGGCAAATTTTGAAGCGATTTTAACCAATACAGCATTAATCCTTATCCAATTAAACAGCTTAAATACATTGTTGATTTAATATAGATCTATATGGTCCTTTACAGCACAAGATTTAAATGAATATTTTCGAAGATATTACAGATTTAAAATTGCGGGAAGTAGCGCTTGCGGCGGTACTGGCCGACCGGGGCGGCGGCGGCGTGCCTATAAATAGCGCGTCGGAGGCCGATGTAATAATTGTTGTAAAAATAAAATAAATAGTCACAGTTTTTCTGTAGTGTATTTAGTATCAGCATTGCACCCGTGCGAAGCCGGGGCGGGTCGCTAGTCATTAAATATAATAGACACACATACACCAAACAAGCTTTTTTCTAAAACCAGTAGACCACACGTGCCAAAAGTGGAACTGCATAAAAAATGAAAATCGACAGGATACCATGTCCATACGTTAATCATGCAACTATTTTTAGTTCGTTATATTTATTTAGATACGCTTTATCTTTCAGCAGCTTATTTAATCACAAGAACTATAAAGTTCGTTGATTATATGAAATAATTTCAAATTCTAAGTAAAGTAAATAACAAATAAACAACTTTTTTGTGGTATGGTTTATTTAATAGTTGCAGATTTACTTACTACTAAAAGAAGTTATTTTTAATACAATTTTATATCTATCGATATTTTCTGCACATCATAATTATGGTGCTTTTGATTTGTATATGTTTTCTATTTGTCTTAGTTGAGAGTATATTTGTATAATTTATAGATTTTTTTTATAAATTTTAAATTTGACTTTGAACTCCAAAAGGTGCTCAGCAAAAAATAAATTTGCCAATGACAATATAAAATAGTTAATTTCAAGTCCAGTTTTTTTAACTAAGTTTATTTTGTTTTGTAAAAAAAAAATTATTAGATTTTAGAATGTATGAATGAGAAGAAATTTTCTTCATATAAGATGAAAACGGCCATAAATTGTCTTTCACTTACCTAAACGGGTTATGAATTTATTGAAGACTAATCTAGTGCAATTTCACTGATGTCAAGGTAAAACATCACTATAAAAATGTCCGTGGTATAATCAATATCAGCTTATTTGCTATTTGTGAATTAGTGAGAAAAGTCCACATATCTTCTAGAGATTATAAAATGTGAATTCCCATGTAACAAATATTATAAAATGTATGCAAAGGTGCAAGATAGAATGGTTCAAGAAAGTTATAAAAATATACCAATGAAAAAATAAGACGATTAAAAAAATATGAGAATTAAGAGCAACTGCTAAAAATGAACGTGAGAATTGTTATATACAACTTAGTCATCAGAAATTAATAGAGCCCATCTACTTTTAAGAGATTCTTTGAGAAAACCAGATATTCTAGAAATAAGACAGATCATTATCATTGCTGATTATATTTTCAGTTACATATATAAATAAGTGATTCTCAAGAAAGAGCAATAGGTAAAATAGAAATAAATCAACTATAAAATCTTGTTATGACATTGTTAATCTTACCAACCCATTTTTTGAAGAAGTAAATATCTTTTTAAAAATATTTATCATAAGCCAAAGTACACCTTTCCTCATTACGTTAACTTCAAATAAATATAAAATGACTTTTAAAATATAGCACTCGTAATAATTACTACTACCTTATTATGCAGCCTAAAAGAGCTAATTTGAAATTTGATGTTAATTTTTATTTAGACTCTCTAGCCACGTAAAAATGTTTTATGTTCTTTATATTTTACGCTACAATATGGGAAAATTTTTTAATTTATATATATAAACAGAAGGTCTACTAAAGAGTACACTTTTTTGTTTAATAATTTAATATATTATAAATAAAAAATGGTTTTTAGCCTGTAACCCTTCACTTTCATGACATCTACGTAAAAATATTTATTTCTGTATCAAAATGTCCAGTATTACACAATCGTCTGATATTTCGATAGCTGATATATAAAAGGTAGAAAATTTAATTAGTATAAATTTAAAACCAAATAAAATTTTTATAAAAAAATTGAACCGACCTCTAAAAGTGCGCAAAAAAGTGAAAAATAACTATAAATTTCAATATGAAATTGAAATTTTTGAAGTAGGCGACAAACTAATACATGACATTCGCATAAGCAGATTAAAAATACTTTATTTATAATTGCTTTCTTACCATAAGTTGTATATATTAATAGTTATTTTTTTCATTTATAAATAATTTGGCGCCGTCTTCAAAAATTTCAATTTCATATAAAAATTTCTAGTTATTTTTCACTTTTTAGCGCACTTTTAGAAGTCGATTAATTTTTTTTCATAAAAATTTTATTTTTCGATTTTTAGTTTTGAATTCATTATGTTATTCATAAACTATTTGGACTAAGTGCTAATCGAAATTAGTATACCTCGCAATGACTACAAGGTGACAAAAAAGTACCCATTTTATCTAGAATTGTAAATCACCTTAAAATGAACCACTAAATTTGATTCTTAAGAGTTCTCCAAATACTATCAAAATTGTATCAAACAAATATTTAGTCTGTCATAGTAATTTCACTATCTTAAATTTCAAATTAATTTTAGATTGGTAATATAGGCCGCAAAAACTTCCATTATCGATATTTAAAGAATTTGAGACGTAAATTTCTTAGCCCGATATATTTTATAGTGCATATTGAGTTTGTATACGCCCCAAGAACCCCTCAATATTAATTTTAGATACAACCGGAAAATGTAAAATTTTTAGTTCCTCATATTGAATCTTATCAATCTAACAGCTGTAAAAAATTAACTTCATATTCGTAATACGCCAACTCCCAACCCCCTTATACCAAATCTGAAAAAATGCAAATAAGGTAAAATTTTCAACCCACCATATTGGATCCGCTATATTGAATTTCAAAAAAATAATTTTAACGTCTTAATTTAATCTAAATATAAATCCTTCGAAGCACCCTAGTACCAATTTTAAATCAAATCCAGTTTCACATTTGAACAAAAACAAAAAATGTAAAATTTTTAGTCAGTTATATTGTATTCACCCAATTGAATCCTGAAAAAATACTTTTGAATTCATAACTTACACTCTCAAGAACCATCTATATCAGTTTTGGAAAAAGTCGAAAAATGTAAAATTTTTAGGACACATATTGAATTCGCCAGAATGAGTTTTTCAAAAAATATTTTAATTTCGTAATTAACATTAACAAAAATCCCCCAATACTGATTTTAGACAAAATTGAGAGATGTCGAATCTTTAATCCGCCATATTTAATTTCTTTTAAATAATATCAAATTCGTAATGGGCTATCCCAAATACTCCTTCATACAATTTTGAAAAAAATCGGACAAAATTAATTTTTTATCCACCATATTCGATACGCCATATTCAATTTTTTAAAAATAATTTTAGATTTATCATGTGTGACCCCGAAAACTCCCCCGTACCAATCTTGAAGAAAATCGAACAAAATTGATTTTTTGTCCGCCATATTGGATCCGCCATATTGAATTTTTAAAAATAATTTTAGATTCGTCATGTGCGATCTCGAAAAATCCGTCGTACCAGTTTTCATCCGCTATATTGAATTATTCAAAAATGTTTTGAATTTATGTACGCCCACGAAAATTCCCTCATACCAATTTTTGAGAAAATCGGACGAAATTAACCTTTTTTGTCCGCTATATTGGATCCGCCATTTTGAATTTTTTAAAATTAATTTCAGATTCGTTGGCTACAATCGGACAAAATAAATTTTTTTGGCTGCCATATTGTAAGCGCCATCTTGGATTTTGCTGCACCAATTTCATCTAAAAAAATATGGGACCACCGCCGCAACTTCCTGAACATAACGTAAAAAATTTCATTCAAATCGGTGCAGCTGTTTCGGAGTAATCGGTGTACATACATAAAAAAAGCATAGTCGACGAATTGAGAACGTCCTTCTTTTAGAAGTCGGTTAAAAAACAAACCATTTTTCTCAATAGATGGATTAGAGGAAAAGGTGGGATTAAGTGGCTAACAATATCACCAGGTGATAATTTTTTAGATTTTTTATTATATACTTTGAATGAATATAGGTTGTTCAGACAGGTTCTGAAAAACCAAACTTATACTATAGATACTTTTTATGTATTGTATACATAAAAATACAAATGGTGGATTAAGGCAATTCCGACCAATTAAACGTTGTATCTGAAATGATTCTGAAAGACGTCGTTTTAGCAAATTATGATTCTTTTACGACTGATTTTTAACTCATTCTATATTATTTTATGTTTATGCTCAGCATATCAATTTTAAAGGTTAAATACTTCAGCAAAAAGGGTAACTTGGTCATAACTATATGAAATATATTTCAAATTTTATGTTTTAAATAGCTTCTTTGGTGCTTGGTATGGAAATTTAATTTTTTATATTTGAATAAACAGATATATGAAAACTTAATACATTTTTATTCGATAAATTAAAAAAAAGAAGAAGAAATTTAAAATTGCTTTATACGAAACCCACGGAGAATTTTAATTTCTACCTATATATTTCTATAATTTTTGATGATTGCTTTAATACTTTCACTGATAACTTGTCAAGTAGTTTAAAACCCTTCTATTATATACTTCCTCTAAAAATATTATGAGTTTGCACATTTGATTATAACAATATGGTTAAAATATATAAAGAATGAGAAGATAGCCATACATAATATTTTCCTCTAAAAAGCCATGGTCACACACTGATATCGTAAATGTTTTAAATGGTTATAAGGGATTTCAAAATCAATAAGTTTTGAGACGACAGAATGAAACATCATAAAAGGAAACAACACCGAGAGGGTTCACAATAGAAACTTTATATGTATGTATAGTATCTCAAGTAAAGTAAAAGGTTACGTAGAATATCACGTATAGTATGAGATTTTAAGATAATGGAAAGTAAAAAATAAAATGTAAAAAATAATTTTATGCTAATGTCACGTGAATATTTTTCGTTAAGACTAGATTTTAGTAACAAGTATTGTTCGAATTATCCCCAGATATTGATGTGACGGATTGTTGAATATTTTTTGTGGTTTCTGATCCCCTTTTAGATAAGGGCTCGGAATTAACCCGGACAAGGCCAAGGTGGTACTATTTACAAAAAGGATTAAATCGGGGAGACTTCCAAGGTCATTTGTACTTTTTGGACTTGTGAATAAGCCTTTCGGTGCACATGAAGCTAGTTTAAATATACACTATGGTGAGCCGCCCCATGATCACATACACTACTATTGTATGGTGACCTAGTACAACAAAGCGGAAACAGCACCTTCAATTTGACAAAGTTCAAAGAATGGCTTGTGTGGATGTAATGAGTGTGATGAGTAGTGCTTCCACCAGAACCTACCTCCTCTCCACTTTTACATAGAAAACAAGGCTCTGAAAGTTGTTTATCGTCTCAATTTCCAGCGGAACAGGAATGGGCGACGACTCGGGTGTCTGAAAACTGTGGTGGAGAAATGTCCATCACTCATCATGGAAACAATTTATATAATGGCGCCTTAGAAACCCAACCACTTTATTGAGATATTTTTGCATGCGAAAAGAGAGAGAAACCATGAGGTCCATTAAAGAAAGGAAGTTAGCACACTTTGAACTTATAATGCGTAACCAAAAATACCAACTGTACAATTGGTTATGCAAGGCAAGATGGACAGTAAGAGAGGCCCCGAAAGACGACGAATTTCATGGCTGCATAATTTGCGACAATGGATCTGCTGACTTCTACTGAATTATTTAGAACCGCTGTCAATAAAGTGATATGGGCCAGAATGATCGCCAACGTCCACTGAGGATAGGGCACAGGAAGAAGAAGAAGAAAAAAAAGGGAAGATTGGAAGGAGGAACAAATCTTTCGAAAAATAGATCCTGATGGTTTACAGATGGATCTCGACAAAATGAAAGAGCTGGAGCGGGAATGTTCAGCAAGAGGCTGGGTGTCGGAGTTTTTTTTCTCTCGGACAATGTGCCACGATCTTGACACTATTCTGCAGTGTGAGAGGGAGAAATGGGATAATAAGGACAGTAAGTTTGAGATATTAGCACCGAAGTCTAATATCGTAACTTCGCTACTGGTATCTGAAGGCAAGAATATACTGAATAGTCTTATAAGAAAAAACTGCGTAGTCAGACTCATGTAAGTTCCGGGTCACTCGGGTATAAACGGGAATGAGGAGACGAACCGCCTGCAAAGATGAGGATTGAGCCGCATGGACCCCAACCAATTAATTATGATTGATAAAGGGAATTAAAATTGTTGCTAGAAAGTATATTTATTGAATTTTGGAAAGAGGCTCCTGGAATGAGATGTGTCAAGGAACATATATCTGGACTTAGCGCACAGCTTACTAGGAAGCTTTTCTCTTTAGAAAGAACTGCGAAACGTGATGGGACTGTTGATATCACATTGTCACCTGAAAGGCCATCTTCATTAAATTTGTATCATAGATGACTCGATGTGCAGGTATGTCTAGGAGGATGAAACTATTGACAATATCCTCAGAGAATGCCTTGTACTGAACAGACAAAGACTTAGATGTGGTTGTCGGACTTGCATTTTCTTTATTTTTATTTATTTTTAGGACGTTTCGATTAGGTTGTATCTCTATTCGTTATCAAGTATAAACTGAATGTTTTGTCTTAACACTACGAGCTTATATAGGGACTGCGTCCATTGAAGCGCAAAGTTTCGCTTCACTGTACACACCTCAATGATTTGATGTTACAAAGTAGTGGTTGCCAAAAATTAAGTATCTCAAAACTCGGTTTACTGAAAATTCCATTGTTGTTTTTAATGTAAACTGATTCTATAAATTTTCTTTTTTTCATGTTGGGTTCCATATATATTGCCGCAGCCTCACACCATTTTATATGGTGTTGTTTATCCCAAGCGTATCCTGCAATACCTGATCTCGACTTTTCCCCTTCTTGTGTATGAGTTTTATGTTCCCTTATTCTGACTTGTAGTGGTCGTTTGGTTTCTCCAACATACATTTCACCACACTCACATGGAACTTTGTAAGCACATTCTTTCTTATCGGTACTTTTTGGTTTTGTTTTTGTTAAATGAGCTCTATGTGTATTTCCTGATTTAAAATTTAAACTACTGGCAATTTGTTTTATTTTCTCCGAAGTTCTCTTAATGTACGGAATTGTGAAGAAGGAACATGTTTCTTGCTGTACAATGTTCGTTGTCTAAAGGTATTTATAACATCGTCAATTAGATTCAAAGGATAACCATTCTGTGGTAAATCGGATTTAATATTTGCTACATCTTTTTCCAATAAATCGGCATTATTGCATATAGCTATAGAGCGATTATAGAGATGGCGTATAATTCCCCGTTTTGTTACAACAGAATTATTGGAACTATGATTAAGATATTGTCCAGCAAGTGTTGGCTTTCTGTATTCTCATGTTTTAATAGTTTCATTTGAGCGATTCACCATGACATCTAGGAAAGGCAATTGATCATTTACCTCTTTTTCCATGGTAACCTTAATTGTAGGTCGAATGTTATTTAAATGTTTCAAGAAATCATTAAGTTCTTGATCATTGCCCTTAAATACGATGAAGGTATCTCAACCAGACTTTCGGTTTTACCGTTGCCGTTTCTATGGCATGAGTTTCGAATCATTCCATATATATATATATATATATATATATATATATATATATATATATATATATATATATATATATATATTGGCGACGACTGGAGAGAGTGAAGAAGCAATCGGAAGCCCGTCGTCCTGAGCGTAGAACCTGTCCTTTACTTGAAAGTAAGCACTACGCAGGCAACACTCCTCTCATCATATCGAAGGGCAATGATCAAGAAGTTAATTATTTCTTGAAACATCTAAATAACATTCGACCTACAATTGAGTTTACCATGGAAAAAGAAGTAAATAATCAATTACTTTTCCTAGATGTCATGGAGAATCGCTCAAACAAAACTATTAAAACTTCAGTATAAAGAAAGCCAATACATACTGGACAATATCTTAATCATAGTTCCAATCATTCTGTTGTAACAAAACGGAGAATTATACGCAACCTCTATAATCGCGCTATATCTATATGCAATAATGCCGATTCATTGAAAAAAGAGGTAGCAAATATTAAATCCGATTTACAACAGATTGGTTATCCTTTAAAAATTATTGACGATGTTATAAATAACTTCAGAACAACGGCGATTGGATCGTAAGAAACACATTCCTTCTTCATAATTCCGTACATTAAGGGAACCTCACAGAAAATAAGATGAATTGCCAGCAGTTTTAATATAAAAACAGTCTTTAAATCAATAAATACATTTAGAGGTCATTTAACAAAAAGAAAATCAAAAACTACCGATAAGAAAGAATGTGTTTACAAAGTTCCATGTGAGTGTGGTGAAATGTATATTGGAGAAACCAAACGATCACCAGAAGTTAGAATTAAGGAACATAAAACTCATACACAAAAAGGGAAACGTCGAGATCAGGTATTGGAGAACACGCCTGGGATAAACAACACCATATAAAGTGATCTGAGGCTGCGACAACATATATGGAACCAACATAAAAAAAATAAAATTTATAGAAGCAGCTTACATTAAAAACAATAATGGAATCTTCAGTAAACCGAGTGTTGAGATACCTAATCTTTGGCAACCACTACTTGGTAACATTAAATCATTGAGGTGTGTACAGTGAAGCGACTTCAGTGGACACAGTCCCTATATAAGCTCATAGTCTTAAGACAAACCATTCAGTTTATACTTGATAACGATTAGAGAGACAACCTGATCGAAACGTCGTAAAAATAAATAAAAAAAAGACAATGCAAGTGGGACAACCACATTTTAGTCAATCTTCAACATTGTCTACAACCTTCAAACAAAGACTTAGATATTTCGCAGATTTAATTTTGTCAAAGGAAGCCGTTAAGTCCTGCTATGGTGGGATATAAAGGACCCAACGAGGCCTAGGCATCCATGATCAAGTATCATTATCTAATATTCATTCATTCATTCATTCATTCTCCCATTATAGAAAGAAAGTGGTTCACCATTGTCGTCAGTTTTCTTGAAAAAAATATTTAAATTTGTCTGGCGACCATTTGATTCAGTTTTCATAGTGTATCATCTACATATCTGCACCAAAATTTAGGTTTTAGAGGAGCAGAAGATAAGGACTTTTATTCCAAAGCTTCCATGAAGATGTTAGCCACCACAGGTGATAGCGGAGATCCTATGGCCGCTCCCGAAGTCTGCTCGTAGAAAGATCCTTGAAAAGTAAAATGAGTGGAAATCAGACATGCTTTAATTAATTCTAGTTGGGTGGAATCCATGTTGTTGTTTCGTAATATGTCAGATATTATGGAAACTGAATTATCTATAGGAACATTTGTGTACAGGGATTCTACATCAAAACTGACCAATATGTCTCCGGGCTCCAATTGGATGGTTTTTAATCTTTGGACAAAGTATCAGAGTTTTTAACAAAGGATTCGGTTTTTCCTGTAAAGGGATGTTAAAGTTTGGTCAGATATTTACTTATTTTGTAAGTTGGTACATTTTCTTTATATATTTTAGGCAGTCCGTAGAGGCGTGAAATCTTGGAGCTGTTTGGTTTAATGGCTATCTTTTCCTCTGGAGTGAGGCTAGATTATTTGATAAGATTAACTGACACAAAACGAGACACCTACAAGCTACGATAAGAAAACAATTACAAATAAAGCATTTCCCAATCGTTTTAGATTTTGTCAAGTGTTAATTTTGCACCGACTTCAAAACTTTCAATTTTATATAAAAATTTATATTGTTATTTTTCGCTTTTAGCGCTTTCTTAGAAGTCGGTTAAATTTAAAAAAAAAATTGTATTTACTTTCTGGTGATTTTTTTTAACTCGATTTAGTTTTTCTATGAAAAAAATAGTAGAATTTAATTTAGGCCGGATGGTCTAAAAAGTGATAAAATGATTATTTTAATTAATTCATATTCCTGTTCATTTTTTAAAAAACCATTAAACCATCAAACACATTCCAATATATTGATTTATTTATAACAAAAAACCATACATTGAAAAAAAAACAGTAAATTTCAATGTAAGTGAATAGCTGTAGAGACGAATTTGATTTTACACATTCTTGCAACGTAAGGATAAATTTTATAAATATATGTATTGTTAGTTAATTCTAAATAATACAAAAGCTTAAAACGTTTCTAAATGTTTTGTAACTATTGCAATACATCGACTGTTATAAAGTAAGCAGTAAAGTTGGAGGGAAACAGACCAAAAATAAAAATCATCGTAAAAAAACTCGTAAACTACCAAAACGACTAAACGGGGTCAATCTAAAATGGTGCAAGAATGCATGGGTTGTAAACTAATATTATGTGTTTTAGGTGGGTTTATAGTTCATAGTAATAAAATAAGTTTTAAATTATTGTAATGACAATAGCACTTACTAACAAAATAAGGACATTCTTAAAGAATTGTTTAAAATATGAGAAAAAAAATGAAAACTGCGATTGGCAACAATATCCATAGCTATTTTAATTTTTTATTTTCGGATTGAAATTTCAATCTAAATTGAAAGAAGGCCATTGGAATACAGAAAATGTCACATTACTTTCGTAAGAATTTAATTTCGGTTTTGTAGTGTGAAATAAAGCTATTTTTAACCGACTTCTAAAAGAAGGAGGTTCTCAATTCGTCGATTATGTATTTTTTTAAGTGAAAACTTCTTTAGACGCGCTGAGCACTTTATTTTATGGGTATTGTATGAGACTGAGTCGTTACGCTCGGCTATATAACGCTCGTTCGGATAAAGTCGGCTCGAGTCGACTAAGGGAGCGAAAGAGATATAGTCAACGCGTCAACCTCGCTTTGATGAAGTTTTCATCAGGGCCGTGTCACTAGAATATGAGTGTACGGCAACATCGAATTTGAGGGGGCGCGCGCCCACTTCAACGGCGGGAAAAAATCGATATCATCTATGATGTTTCAAACTCTAGGCTTCAAACACTAGAAATTTTCTATTTACCACTAATAATAGAATTTTTTAGCCCATTTAACGATATTTACAAATATTACATCAATAATATTGTGTTTTCTGTAATAAATTATCAAATAATTGATCTGTTTTTAATAAAAATGCCAAGAAAAAACATTTATAAAAATTAATTCTATGTTGGCAACAATATGTGACGTTGTGTCAGTTATCTCCGAAACAGGTGTTGGAGTTTTGCTTCGAGTGTTTTATAAAATTTTCACCGTTTTTCAGTATTTTTTCCAAAATTTTTGGTAAGTAAAGACATTATTCTTTTATACTTTTCCAATCACTTACTTAATATTTCGTATTTTGTTGTAGAAGACACATGGTAATTCATACGTGGCCCCAAATTTTTGCATCGTGTTTTTATGCTTGGGTGGCGAAAGGCAGGTATTGTAAGTATGATCTGTAAGTTAATTTTTAACTAGTAATGAATATAACTTGTAATAACAATCATCCGCGTCAAAATCTTGCTCTGTTTTGTTTTTATTTTTGCTCGCATAATGCGATACAAAACAAAAAAATGTAGATTTAACGTTAGAAATACTAATGCTTTTCAATTTTTATTAAATAAATTATAAACTTACATATTAAATTTTAACTTTGGTGAGGTACAATGAATTATAAATATTTACTTTGTTTGGTGGTTTTCGTAGATGACTCTGTAGAGTAATGGTTTCTAATCAGTTATAGAAGTTTCAAATTTTGCCTCTAGAGTTTATTTTATTTTTTTGTGTTTAGTAATATATGAGCCCAAATTCACCTTATCTGAAACAGTATGAACATGAGAAAAACTAGTTGATGGTATTTTACAGTCGTAATTTTAGAAAAGTAACATAGTTTTAGTCTATATGAGACTTGTCACGATAAATAGTAGGAGAGAAATTTATTCTTTCTTGGTAAAATCATCTTGTTTTCTTCTCCTAATTTTTAAGTCGGAGGAATTTATTTTAGAATTAAAGTAAAAAATCAGTACCTTTTCCAAAGGCTGCTTTTTTAGAGAAATTGTAATGTCAATGTTCATTATATTTTGCATTTTATTCTGTTTAAATAAATATTGTTTAATGCTATTGTTATGTTTTTTTTACTTACAAACAAACTTAGTCAACTAAGATGAATTTAGGTTCGTAATGTGTGTCTTTTTTTAAAGTGTTACACATATAGTTAAATTTTAATATGAACATTTAAAAAATATACTCTGAACAAGATAAATTTTTATTATTTTAGACATAAAAGTGTGACTTTTGAATGTGAAATGTTGCTAGTATAACTATTATTCATGAGTCTCAGTAGCCCAATAGGAAGGGTGCCAGCCCTGAAGGCATGAACATGTGTGTTCGAGTCCCAGCTGAAATGGAAAACTTTATTTACCTTACCTAAATGTTCTCAATGTAATAACAAAATTTTTGCTTCTGCTTTTTTCTTTTTAGATTCTTCAAGCTGTTGTATTTTTTTGTAATCTTTATTCTTTTAAAATGATATTTCAGGACCTTCCAACTGAGAAAAAGTCGTCGTGTAGAAAATCACTCTTTTAACTGTTTAAATTGTTGAATATGTATTGTAAGTAATGTATAAATTATTTTAATTTTTAAACTTGTTATAGAACCTTTTATATTAATGGCTGAAGTTTACTACTGTCATTTTTTAGTTTAAAATGATTTGTAGTAACATTCAGCCAATAAAAAAATTATCTTGAATATCTCAAGTAATTATTACAGTTAGTTTCAAGTGTAAAAAGGTGTTTTAGGGGTAGGGAGAGTTCTTATCATATAAAAGCAAACAAAATTTTTCATTTCCATCTATTTAAAAACAAAATATTTTTTCAATTAATATATAGAAAAGTGTTAATTTAAATCCGTACCACCTAATTCATTAAGATAGTGTAACTGTAAAACCGGTCTAAACTCGCAGTAGAAAGTTGGAACTGACGAGAATAACAATCAGTCAAACAAGTTTTGAACCTTAAAAATAATTTTCTTTTTGTACTGAACCTGCAAAAATGGAGAATTTTATCATTTTCGGACACAACTATTTCTCTTAGATATTTCAAGGTTTTATCGCTAGGTTTTTATTCTTGATCTCCCTATATAAGTGTTGTATTTGTTGACATATGTAATATAAATTATGACAGAATCATAAACAAAAGAAAATTGGTCTACTAGATCTAACTTCTGTGGGTGTAAATCTTAAACCTTCTTAGTGAATCTAGCTGTTAGCAGTTTAGACTGGGTTTAAATTTAATTCACCCTGGTAAATCACAGTTTCAATTTTTATTGATATACTTTTTTTTACAGGTATAATATGGAAATGATCAAGTATTGCAGCTTGGTTATAAAGCTCTACTAAATTTAATATTAATATATTGTATGTATATTATTATTTCAGTAATATAAATAAATAACTTTGGGTACTTATGTTATTTTTTGACATTGCTGACTTTGAATAGAAAAGGATATTATTTTCAATTCGTTAAGCTGTATTATTAGTTTTAAAAAGAGAAAATATTAGGTATTTATAAATATTACATAGTTGCAACTTTAGAAGAACTGGCAGAATTCTTTATTTTTTTATGAAAATACTATTTGAAATGAAATTTTCACGATAACAAAAATCAATTAGTTATTATTCATATAAAATTGTTCAAAGGAGAATTAGGTATTTTTAGTTAGTTTTAAATACTAAATTCAAAGATTTGTAATAAATTTGAATATTTTTAGCACCTTCAAGGGAAAAACTTGTTTAATAGAATATTTTGTTCAAAGAAACTTCACTAAAGAATGGAAATGAAATATAAACCATATTTTAAAAGTAAATATGGTTTTTATGTATTCCTTTTTTTTAGTATAATGTTTTTTTGATAACGTATTCTTTTAAATGGGTTTTTTCTTGGAAGTTGCTGAACGTATTTAAATTTATTACAAAGCCTTAAATAATTACTTAGTCTAGCTGCTAGGAGAGGGCGCTGTTATCTAAGTATTTCTAGCTGCTACGAGAGGGCGCTACTATCTACAGGGTTCTCTATTAGGTGTTATATTAGGCAATTTCAATACACACTTCAGCAAGTGCGATCGCCCACTTCATCAAGGGATGGCCTTGTGTGACGTTTCAAATACATGGTTGCGACATTTCTCTAACATTCTTGTTCTGGGGTTTTCATTTCTGTCGTGTGGTCTTAAGCACACACAATTTTTTTTGTATACACATATTAGCCAAAAAAAGTAATTTTTTCTGATTTTCTCCAAAATTGGTATGGGGGAATTTTTGGGGTCGTCCACAACGAATCTGAAATTATTTTTAAAAAATTGAATATGGCGGATTCAATATGGCGCACAAAAAAATTTAATTTTGTCGGATTCTCTCCAAAATTGGTGTGAGAGAGTTTTCGGGATCGCACATAACGAATGTGGAATTATTTAAAAATAATTAAAAAGATGGCGGATTAAAGATTCTGCATCTCTCGATTCTGTCTAAGATCAGGATTGGGGTATTTTTGTTAGTGTTAATTACGAATTTAAAATATTTGCACATCTCTTTGTGAGTCTCAGCAGCTTTCCTTCCTTTACGGAAATAAAAAAGTAAAATATTGCGAAAATATTCGTTCCTACACTCCATGTTAAAATTGACCCTAAACTAACAGCTACAAACACAATTGCTTCCAAAGTGACCTAAACTTAATAAATATCCAATATCAGAAGAAAAAAACGATAATATTGGCAAAGATCCTTCAAAACAATTACAACGCCCTCTATCTGTAACCACCATAAATAATTTTTTCGTTCTTCACAGAAATATCTTGCAATAGTATAGAAAGTTGATATTACCGTACATTTAAATGATAAATAAATATGATCTTATTAAAATAAAATACCATTAGTTAGCGTTCCTATCAATGTTAACTGACTTTCCGTGTAACTAGATCCGGTTCCTTTAGCTGCCTGCAACCACAACTTGAGCTTTGATCTTGTCTATGAACTGTATCTATTGAGCTAATTAATGTTGTTTAATTGGAAGCAACGGAGGTTAAAATGGTGTCTACTAATGAAATAAATTGCTTAAAAATTAGATGATTAAAATGACTTAAAAATGACAGATTATAAAATATAAATAATGTATTTTATAATTTGTAATTATTTTCTGCAGTAAATTCTTTAGTCCGATATCTTTTGTCCTGCGTATTGAATTTGAAGAAATCAATTTAAAATCCGTAATATAGGCCCCAATATCAATTTTGGACAAAGTCGGAAAAACGTAAAATTTTTAATCACCTACATTATATCTGCCATATTAAATTGTAAAACATTAACTTCAGATTCAAAACCTACGACCTCCTTATACCAATTTTAAAGAATTTTAATAACTTAAAATTTTCAACCCACCATATTGGATCTGTCATATTAAATTGCAGTAAAATTTTAATAAAAAAAAAATTGAATCGACTTCTAAATGTGCGCTAAAAAGTGAAAAATAACTATACATTTTCGGGAAATGTTTAAAAGGAACTACTATGTTTTATACCACTAAATTTATTAAGAAAATAGTGACTGCAGTTTCAACTCACAGAGTCATTTTCAAACTGAATAACAAAGGTAGACTACCTTTGTTATTCAGTTTGAAAATGACTCTGTGAGTTGAAACTGCAGTCACTATTTTCTTAATAAATTTAGTGGTATAAAACATAGTAGTTCCTTTTAAACATTTCCCGAAGATGATTAACTACCACATAGTAACGGCTACCAGCATCAACTATACATTTTTATATAAAATTAAAATTTTTGAAGTCGGCGCCAAACTACTACCTGATAAAATGTGATACTTTATTCGAAATTGTTTTCTTACCATAATTTGTATATATTAATATTTTTATTTATTTCATTTAAAAAAAATTTGGCACCGACTTCAAAAATTTCAATTACATATAAAAATTTATAGTTATTTTTCACTTTTTAACGCACTTTTAGAAGTCGGTTCAATTTTTTTTTATAAATATTTTATTTTTCGATTTTTAATTTGTAATTCGTTATGATATCCTTAAATTATTTGAACTAAGTACGAATCGAGATTACTGTATTTCGCAATGACTCCAAGGTGACAAAAAAATTCTTTGATTCTTGGAGTTCTCCAAATACCAGTGAAATTGTGTCAATCAAGTATTTGGTGTGTTATAGTAAATCCACTATCTTAAATTTCAAATTAATTTTAAATTGGTAATATAGACCACAAAATCTCCCAATATCGATATTTAAGGAGCTTGAGACGTAAATTTTTTAGCTCAATATATTTTATACTGCATCTTGAGTTTGTATACAACCCATAAAACTCCGTAATATCAATTTACGACAAAATAATAAAATGTAAAATTTTCAGTCCCTCATATTGTATCTTATGAACCTAATAATTGTAAAAAATTAATTTCATATTCGTAATACACGGCCCCGAAAACCCCCCTAATACCAAATCTGAAAAAATGCGAATTAGGTAAAATTTTCAACCCATGATATTGAATCCTCCATACTGAATTTAAAAAAAAATAATTTTAACCTCTCAATCTAATCTAAATTTAAGCCCTTCAAACCCTGTATTACCAATTTTGGATGAAATCTTGAAATTTAAAATTTATAGACCGTCATATTGCATCTAGCATATTAGATTTCCTTAAAATAATTTTATATTTAGTTCTTACATCCTCAAAAACAATCCAGCCCCACCTGTGAACAAAATCTAAAAATGTTAAATTTTTAGACCACTATATTGAATCCATTATATTGAGTTTAAAAAAAATATATTTGAAATTCGTAATTTACACTAACAAAAATCCCCAAATACTGATTTTAGACAAAATCGAGAGATATTAAATCTTTAATCCGCCATCTTGGATCCGCCATATTTAATTTTTTTAAATAATTTCAAATTCGTAATGTGCGATCCCAAAAACTCCTCCATACTAATTTTTAGAAAAATCGGACACAATTATTTTTATCCGCTATATTGGAGACACCATACTGAATTTTTTTTAAATAATTTAGATTCGTTATGTGCATTCCCAAAAACTCCCCTATACCAAGTTTGGAGAAAATCGGACAAAATTGATTTTTTTCGTCTGCCATATTGAATTTTTTAAAAAATATTTTTAGATTCGTTATGTGCGATCCCGAAAAATCCCTCTTATCAATTTTGGAGAAAATCAGACAAAATTGATTTTTGTATCCGCCATATTGGATCCAACATAATGAATTTTTTTAGAAATTTTTAGATTCGCTATGTACGATCTTAAAAACTCCCTCACACCAATTTTGGAGAAAATCGCATAAAATAGAAATTTTTTGTCCGCCATATTGAATTTTTTTAAAATAATTTCAGATTCGATGTGTGCGACCCTGAAAATTCCCCCATACCAATTTTGGAGAATATTAAATTTTTTGGCCGTCATATTGTCAGTGCCATCTTGGATTTTACTGCACGAATTTCGTCCAAAAAAATATGGGACTACCGCAGCAACTTCTTGAACATAATCTAAAATATTTACATACATAAAAAAATACATAGTCGGCGAATTGAGAACTTCCTTTTTTTAGTAGATACGGACATACACCGCCCGTCCACCCTCGATTATTTAAGCTCGTCAATGTTTGTAATGAATTATTGAGTATTTGAAATGAATTTATCTTGTTTTCAGTTGCTACTGTTTCGATGTTATTATAGGTTCATATATTGCTTTCTAATTTAATTGATACTGATTTCGATGTTTATTTGACTGGATTAATTAAAGCATATGTGCAATAAAATTTTTATAAAAAAAATGAACCGACTTCTAAAAGTGCGCTAAAAAGTGGAAAATAATGCTTTCTTACCATAATTTGTATATATTAGTAGTTATTTATTTCATTTAGAAATAACTTCTCGCCGACTTCAAAAATTTCAATTTCGTATAAAAATTTATATTTATTTTTCACTTTTTAGAGCCTTTTTAGAATTCGGTTCAATTTTTTTTATAAAAATTTTATTTTTAGATTTTTAGTTTGGAATTAATTTGGATATCCATAAATTATTTGAACTAAGTACTAATCGAGATTAGTGTACCTCACAATGACTCCAAGGTGGCAAAAAAGTACCCGTAAATCACCCTAAAATGAACCACTAAAAATTGTTTGATTCTTAGGGTTTTCCAAATACCGATCAAATTGTGTCAAGCAAATATTTAGTCTGTCATGGCCCCAAAACCTTTCAATATCGATATCTAAAGAACTTGAGACGTAAATTTTTTAGCCCGATATATTTGACACTGCATATTGAGTTTGTATACGCCCCAAGAACAGACAAAATTAGAAAATGTAAAATTTTCAGTCTCTCATATATCTTATTAACCTAATAGTTTTAAAAAATTAATTTCATATTCGGAATACACGACCCCGAAAACTCCCTAATATTAAATCTGAAAACATGCGAATAAGGTAAAATTTTCAACCCACCATATTAGATCCGCCGTATTGAATTTCAAAAAAATAATAAATAGAATAGAATACTTTTAAATTCATAATTTACACCCTCAAGAGCCCCCTATATCAGTTTTGGAGAAAATCGAAAAATGTAAAATATTTAGGACGCCATATTGAATCTGCCAGATTGATTTTTTAAAAAAATATTGTAAATTCGCAATTATCAGTAACAAAAATTCCCAATATTGACTTTAGACAAAATCTAGAGATGTAGATCTTTTAATTCGTCATCTTAAATCTGCCATATTTAATTTTTTTTTTAATAATTTCAGATTCGTAATGTGCGATCCCAAAAACTCCCCATATCAATTTTGAAAAAAATCGGATATCAATTTTTATCCGCCATATTAGATACGCCATATTGAATTTTTTTAAAATAATTTCAGTTTTTTTATGTGGGACCCTGAAAACTCCCCCATACCTATTTTCGAAAAAATTGGACAAAAATGATTTTTTCATCCGTCATATTGAATTTTTTAAAAAGAATTTTAGATTCGTTATGTGAGACCCCGAAAACTCCCTCATACTAGTTTTGGACAAGTTCGGATAAAATTTAATTTTTTGTCGGCCATATTGGATCCGCCATATTAAATTTTTTAAAAATAATTTTAGATCCGTTGTGCCCGGCTCCGAAAACTCCTCTGTACCAATTTTGGAGAAAATGACACAAAAATTATTTTTTGTCCGCCATATTTTGTCCGCCATATTGAATTTTTTAAATAATTTTAGATTCGTCATGTGCGATTCCGAAAACTCCCCCATACCAATTTTGGAGAAAATCGGATAAAATTAAATTTTTTTTTGGCCGCCATATTGGATCCGCCATATTGAATTTTTTAAAAATAATTTCAGTTTCGTTGAAAATTTCACCGTACCAATTTTGGAGAAAATCGGACAAAATTAATTTTTGATTTTACTGCACGAATTTCGTCCAACAAAATATGAGACCAACTTCCTGAATATAACGTAAAAAATTTCATTGAAATCGGTGCCGCCGTTCCGGAGTAATCGGTGTACATACAGAAAAAAACCTACATACTCGACGAATTGAGAATACATGAACAGGAAAGAATGTATTTCTGCCTGAAATACTGTGGTATGCCGCCCCAATGCTTCACTAACGTTAAGTCTTCGTGTGTCCTCATGTATTCCGGCATCTGACCATGGTCAGTTTTGAACCTGTCCGTGTACCAGACGAAATTTCCTGACTGACTCACTGCTTGGTCAGAGCCTACCTTCCAGTCAAGCTGAATGAATCATTATTGAGATAAATTCTAGTTTACTTTATTTCCTGATTTATATCAAGATCGCTAACACCACCGCAGCAATTTCCTGAACATAAAAAATTTCATTCAAATCGGTGCAGCCGTTCCGGAGTAATCGATATACATACATACAAAAAAAACACATAGGCGACGAATTGAGAAACTCCTTATTTTAGAAGTCGGTCAAAAAATGATTTAAATCGACTCATGCGCTAGTTCTGAACCAGCTTTCTGCGAAAACTCAAGTATTAAATCTTAATTTACCTGACATTTTATATTGTTATAACAGTTTTTAACTATTTTCGTATGTTACTACCATTATACTTTCTCATTATAAAGATTATGTTTCTCTTTCTCCAAAAAGTTTGTTCCTATAATCCAAACTGGATATCTAATCAAACAAGAACAATTAACTTAAGATTGCCCTAAGATTGCTTTAAAGAGAACTAGTGCCTACTGAACTGAGAAGTTTGTTAACGAAGGCGTTAGTTAAATGCATCAAGAACGATCGGTCTGAATAACTTGGGATATTCTGGATGGCGATCGATCTTACGATCCTGCACCGTACATCATTGTCCTGCTGGCTGATTTATGGACTACTGGTCAAGACAAGAAGTCGACCGGAACTCTTAGCAGGAATAAGGACGTGTGGAAGACGCATAGGAATTTTGATATTTATTATGTGTCGCTTAAGATAAATTTCGAATGTTCACAGGGGCCGTATGTGATTTTCGTTGGGTCAGATTTTCCACTTCAGTTAGATTAACTTTGCTTATTGGATATAAATTGATGTTTACGATAGGAATAACTTGACAACAACGAATTTAAGATCATCTTGAAATACATAACGATTGCAATCTTGAGGTGTTACGCGAACAAAAATTTGATTGAAATTTTAGGAAGATTTAACTTTAGGTAGCACTATGAATATATCAATTTAAGAGTATCTAAGTTAGAAGCCCTGTGGATTTTCGAAGCTGGTGCCCTATCCTCGAACTGGGGAACGTGAAGTGAACGGTGAAAAGGTGACGAACGCGTATTCTTGAAATGTTCATCGCTCATATCCTCGTTCGCCCGGTGGAAGGTAAGCGAACGGTGAAACATGCGCAAATGAAATATCAACTGCTAAATGACATATTTAACGCACGGATTTCAAAAAATAAAATTGAATTAAAAATTTTTATTTTATTTTTGGTTCTTCAAAATAACTCGCATTAAAAAAAAATAATATGTTGATGAACCGTTTCTTTATTAAGACGTTTTATTTTCTGAATGAACAGTTGAAACGTTAATTAGGTGGTACCCCAATATTTTTAATATTTTCAAATTTTTTAATAAAATATCCTTAGAAAGTTGAATATGTCTCGCAAATATTAAGCAAATTTGAGATTACAGACATATAAAATTATTACAGGAAATTCTGTTCATAACTCAATTCTATGAGCGTGGTATTTAAAAATGTTTTTCTAGGGCCAGTTCTGCTTATGGATTTAACATAAATACTTTGTCCTGCCGAGTATCTTAGTTTTAAACAGTTAAATCTAACATAATTCTTTTCACGGCGCAACTTAAAATAAATTTGAGAAATCACAATTTGTAAGCTATCTGAAACTTTTATTTAAATAAGTAACAAATTTTATATTTAAATTATGTTAACTGCAGCACTTAACCTAATTAGACTGTGTTAAACACTATACGACACTACAATTAAATAAATATTAAGATTATAATTTATCATACAGACCAACGAATGAGGTTCTTCAGCATAAAAACCTTATTTATGGTACATTTGATCTTCAAGTCTCTACAAATCTTTATAAAATAAATATATATATATATATATATATATATATATATATATATATATATACATATATATATATATATATATATATATATATATATATATATATATATATATATATATATATATATATTTAAAGTTGAATGTGAGATCCGCTAGTATTTTTAATGGACGTCTTCTGTCTGGCCTTTGGTTTCGGTTCCTGGTCATAAACAGTTTCACTATCATTGTTCAAGTTTCAGGTTTTCTTTCAAATTTATTTGTCAGGGCAGAACATCTTGCAGTAAGAGGCTGGACACTTTGTGAATTAATACAATAAATAACTGATTGGATAGTTTCCGTAGTGGATTGGGATGATGGCTTTTAGTCATACTACGTAGAGTTGTAATTTCCACCGTTTCAAGGTTTATCAGTGCTAACTTTATGCAATTAATGTCAGTATATTACTTTGTATATATGATTGCTGCTTTTCTTGATATCCCTTTTTCTTTATATATTAGAATCTTAAAATACTTGGCTCTTTGTATGCATTTTTGTTTAACAGTTCTAGAGTGTCAATTTAAGATAAATTTAATCCAGGCAAAGTACAAATATTTTAATGGCAATCAATAACTTCACAAAAATAACAATAGCACTATTTTTTTTACTTTTGACGATTAATTAAAAGTACCAAAACTACTTTTTGCCTAAAATGACAACAAAATATACTACGGACCTTTTCGGTCTGACAGCTCAATTCAATCTGTCATCCATTTTATTTTTTCAAATTCTCGGGTTTTAGCTCGTTCATATCTGGTAACATTGGCTTTTCAAGAATACGGCTTTTACTGTGAAAAAGTTCACATCGCCATTCACATCACCTTTCACATCACACTTTAGACGATAGGGGCCCTGATGAAGAGACATGGTTCCACCAAAGTTTTTTGCATGTATTTTGACCGTCTGATTATGAATGTCGATGGTGAAATCTAAAAAAATGGCCGGGTAATTTGTCTTAAACAAAAAAACTGTTAATAATTAAAAAAAATGTTTTTTTGTAAAATAAAAAATATCTTATTCCTCTGCTGATTCTAAGGAAAAATTGTCTGTCGTGATTTTTTCTGCCCACGCATGGTTTTTAAGTTAAAAATCGTTAAACATTTAAAATAAGGCATTTTTTGTTTGAAGATTGTAGACAATGTTGAAGATTGACTAAAATGTGGTTGCCGAACTTGCATTGTCTTTATTTTTTTTATTTTTACGACGCTTCCCGTCGGATGACGTATATATGTTTAGGCGGCTTTCATGGATTCCGAGAGTCTTAGTGGAAAAAGAAAAGTATTTGAGTCTCCTGGACAATATATCTCCAGATGAATACGTTTTTCCATTAAATTCTCTTATATCATGTAAAAAATATCAAATAAGTAATAATTTTTTAAATTTTTTATTCTACTAGCGACCCGCCCCGGCTCCGCACGGGTGCAATGCTGATACTAAATACACTACAGAAAAACTGTGACTATTTATTTTATTTTTACAACAAATATTACATCGGCCTCCGACGCGCTATTTATAGGCACGCTGCCGCCGCCCCGGTCGGCCAGTACCGCCGCAAGCGCTACTTCCCGCAATTTTAAATCTGTAATATCTTCGAAAATATTCATTTAAATCTTGTGCTGTAAAGGACCATATAGATCTATATTAAATCAACAATGTATTTAAGCTATTTAATTGGATAAGGATTAATGCTGTATTGGTTAAAATCGCTTCAAAATTTGCCATTATTTGTCGTAAAAAGTAAATGACAAAAAAATGTTATTGTGGGATATCCATGAGAGATAGACATATACCATCGCGGAGTTTTCTGTAGACCTTTTCAATGTGTACAAATAATTAGTACATTATTTTGATAAATCTCGTAGGGTTCAGCCTGCGTTTGCAATGTAAGCGGAAAAAAATATGATAATTAACGACATCACATTAGAAACCTCAAAAATAACAGTATTTCTCCACTATTTAATGGATGTTATTATACATATAAACCTTCCTCTTGAATCACTCTATCTATTGAAAAAAACCGCATCAAAATCCGGTGCGTAGTTTTAAAGATTTAAGCATACAAAGGGACATAGGGACAGAGAAAGCGACTTTGTTTTATACTATGTAGTGATTTTCGCTAAATCTCATACCTGAACTATGCCACTGTTTTTTATGGTTCCGTAATGACTCAGGCTGCCCGCGCCACTTCTCGGTTGACACATGACATTTGTCACTACAAAATGATGAAATAGTCGAGTCAGATGTTTGACAGCTTTGTGATTTTTAAAATTTGAACAATTTTTTACAAATCCATCATAATATTCTTCTAAATATAATTAAAAAGTGCTGATACTGGGTTTTCCTCCTCTTTTTCAAATATTTACTTTTTTCGTACTCAAACTACATTGCTGAGTTATTTAATAATTATAGGTTAAGTTAATACTCTAACTGTTTAATTAATAATTGAAGAGATGTTTTGAAGAAGAGATAAATAAATGCTCGAAAACTTGACATAATCAAAAAAAGGGTTTTTTCTTACCAATACTTACAATTAAATTTAAAAAGACTACATCCCCAATCACCCTAGTTGTGAATATTGTTCCTTGAATACTCAGTCGCGACTACCCATTTTATATATATATATATACATATATATATATATATATATATATATATATATATATATATATATATATATATATATATATATATATGTAATCGAAGGTTTTCTGGCATGTACTGAGTCCCCCCTGAGAGGGACTAAGCACATACACGGGATGCCCGAAAACCTTCGATTACACATCACACCCGTGAAAATATCCGACATAATATATATATATATATATATATATATATATATATATATATATATGTATATATATATATATATATATATATATATATATATATATATATATATATATATATATATATTCACCGGTATCTTTCCCAGACATCCTGTTTGTCATTCTTTCTATAAAACTTGGATTCCTATTTAGCCAAGTTTTGTCGGCAAATAATGGTGAGATGTTATGTTTCACAACACGCTCCCCCCCCCCCCCCCCCAAGGCATCTGCTTATCCGACTTTGACTATGATAGGAAGTCCAAGCCGTAGGAAAACATATGCCTGAGAATGTGAAACCACCGAAAATATATGGATGTTTCGTCCCAATAGCGGTGGTGAACTCATCAGTGGGATCCACCAGTATCTTTCCCAGACATCCTGTTTGTCATGCTTTCTACAAAACTTGGATTCCTATTTAGTCAAGTTTTGCAGGCAAATAATGGTGAGATGTTGGGTTTCACAACAATATATATATATATATATATATATATATATATATATATATATATATATATATATATATATATATATATATATATATATATATATATATATATATATACAATAGCCAAATGATAAAATTACTATACCGACATGTTTTCCAAAATTATGACAAAGAGAATATGTTTAGGAGCAAAGGCAGTCATTTGATTAAAATATATCGTTCCAGTCCAAAGTTACATGCTATGAAGTCGGTAAAAAAGAACGCAAACCAACAATTTTATTTTCAGTGTATTCAATTTTTGGCCACCTTGCAACAAATCTATTTATGTTTAAGGGACTACCTCAGAAAACTGAAAAAATGTGTGAATCGTAAATAAACATTGTACTATTTTTTAGGATTTATATACTAAACTGAAAAAGGTAGAGCTCTATCAAAGAAATTTTCAACTGAATATTTTTGACGTTCAAAAAATGTTAATATAAAAATATTTTTTAAATTTCGTTAGTTCGTAATTTCGTCGATGTAACGTGGCTAAATTTTTTTGTTATGCGTGCGTGATTACAAGTTATTGCAGTAGTTTTAGAGAAGATAAACACCATCCGCATTTTTCATTTTCGAATCATAAATTTCCACATTACTCCCTGTAATTGGCAATTTATTTTCAAATTACAGAAACGGGAAAAATGCATCAAAACAACGCGAAAAGAGCCTCTAATTTTTCCCGCCATTTATCATCGGGCCCATCGGCGAAATGTCAAAGGAAAATTAAACAATTTGTTGTCCGAGCAGAGAAAAATTCTACATTTATTATTCAAGCATCCATTCTTTTCTAAAAGTATACCGTTTTAAGTAATTATATTTTTGATTTGATATTATATAAGGTTATAAAAAATCAAGAGGAAAATTCAAAACTCATCATATATCATATATGTTTAGATATAATTGATATTTTAACATAAGAGAATTTGAATTGATACCAACTGCTGAAGCAAGCTTAATCATGACATAACCCATTAGTAATTGTTACTTAATAAATTCTTCATGACTTTAAAAATCGATCTAAACGACTTTATTAAGATCACCATGAATAATATATATATAAATTATTTCGGAAACTAACTATCCAATACGAAATTCAAATCTATCTCAATTAAAAAAAACCCAGAAATTTGCATTTCGACATCCAGATTAATTTTGCATAAGATTAATTTGAGTTCTAGATCAAATAAACACCGAAATATTGGACATCTAGAAAGTTATTAGATTACGATAGTTGTGTCCGATATTCGTTCGGGTTGTCCCGATGGACCAAGTTACTAATAACTAATGTAACATTTGGGTCTAAGTAACTTAATAAAATTAAGTAAAAAATATATAGGTTTTACCTGAATCAAAAATCAAATCAAAAATTAGTGAAATCTTATGTCTTATTATTTTTATTTGCAAACCTCTGTTAAATTTTTACATCTTAAGTTAAATAACAACAAAAAATTTTAGGCATTAAACAGGATTGAAAGATGTAACAATGATTTATTGAACTTAATCTACAATATAATAGACGAGACGGCTATATAGATATTTCTATCATTTTTGAGGTTTCTGAATACGAACTGAACTTATAATTTGCCTAGAGAAAACCAAACATAGAAAAAAACAATGATATTAAAAGCAAAAATACATAAAACATAATTTAGTTTTTTTTTCGGTTTCAACTGGCCATATATAAAGCAATTTTTAGTATTTCTATATCACATTTATACTTCATAATCTTTTAACTATCCTTCAACAAACAGTCTTAGTCTGGAATGTCCAAAGCGTTTTCGAAATTTTTCCGTACGATTTCGTACATTCTCGCATTCTAGTGCAAAAATTGAGTGATGAAAATCCGAGTATAAAAATATGAGATATAAGGAAGTTTTTGGGAAAGTTTGAGCTCTTAATGTCCAATAAACAAAGTAATGAATTTTTAAACTTCAGTGTCACGCATGCGATGGAGAGTGTCCCTAATAGGTATAACGGTGTTGGGTATTTACAAATGCGTGAATGGCATGTAGGATATACATGGAAATGGAATTTTGAGGAACTGGAAAAAAATCCTCTCGAATAATAAATATGTGTTCACTCCCATGGACTTTTTGGATGATTATATGAATGAATATTTACCTTTTTGCGACTTCATGATTCAGCACCCGATAAAAAAAGTTAATTTATCTGTCACGAACAGACGCATTTATAAAAATCAAAATTTCAGTAAGAAATAAATAAATCTGCCGTGTTTAAGTAGTTTTACGCAGAGAAAAAGGGAAGAATATATAGAAACCAGTTTATTTCCTGCAAATACAACTCTAGTCTTCTCTCCATACACGTTTCGACCACCTCATGGTCTCGTTACTGAAGCCAGTCGTAGAAGCAGGGGGGGGGGGGGAGATTGCCCCTGCCCAAGGCCTTTGAGATCAGAAAAATAGACCCAATTCTACCTCTTATACTCGTACTAGGAATGTGTATGTTGCTGGGATCACCCCTCCGTAGACTACTTGTTTTTTCTAGTCCCCCCCCCAAGAGCTTTGAGTTCAGGAAAATAGACCCGATTCTCTCTCTAGATGCTAGAAATGTGTATGCAGCTGGCATCGTCCCCCTCGTCGACAACTTCTTTTCCTTTCGATCGCCCCTTCCAAGAACTTCAAATTCAGAAAAATAAACCCGACCCTCCCTTTTACACAGGAAATGGAACTCCTCCCGCCGATAACTTGCCATGCTGTACTTTTGTGATATCACTGCTCCCCCCTCTCCCCCAAAGAGAAAGGCTGGATCCGCCCCTGAGTGGAGTTGTATTGAATCGATTATAAAATTCACAGGAAACAACTGTTATATAAAATATAAATTCCGATACGGCCAGGAGGTGATCGAATTTTATGTCTTATATAATAGTTGTTGCCTGCAAATGTTGCTCTCGTTCAATATAGCTCCACTGACGATACCATAAAGTAGTCGAAACGCTTATGGAGAGAGAACTAGGGTCGTATTTGCAGGAAATAAACTGTTTTCTATATAATCTTTCCTTTTTCTCTGCCTGAAAGGAGAATAACCTATAGATGCATTTATGATAAAAAGCCAAGAATGTAACATTAATTTGGATTTCAATGACAAAGACGTAGATACACGTATGGTCTTCCATGTACAATGCATCCACCTCAAAATGAATAAAAAACAATGTATCATCCGTGAACCTACTGATACAGATGTTTTGCTGTTATTGTCGGTACATATTTTGAAAACAGTTCTCGGTTCTGGTTTTTTTACCGTAAAAATTTTTCTTCGCACTGATTTGAGAAGATACATATCTATTCACATGCTATCACAAAAACTATGCAGTTTTATATGTTGATCTTTATTAATTACACAGCTGTGACACAACTTCATCATTATTTTTATCGGTGAAAATGCTTTTGCGCTGTTCTAAAAATGATGTCAGGCGATGAACTTTAATGCCTGTTTAGCATAAATGATTTATCTCTAGACTCTGCCCAAGAAGTTACCAGCATTTAGCGTTCGAAATAAATGCAAATCAACAAACTTCCTTCGTCCAAACCAGGTCTGCTGAAACACATTTAAAAGCTTTTTGGCAAATTGATAAATAGAAACGAACAACATATCCGACGAGTTCTCCGAAAAATATCCAAGAGTATGACTGGTTTATGGTTGATAGAAAATTAAATGTATAAGTTCATTAACGTATGAAGGCAAAAAATGTGGCATGAGTCTGTAAGCACTATACATAGCTACGCGCGACATTGAAATCTAAAAATTCATAACTTTTTTCTATTCAACATTAAGAGCTGAAGCTTTCCTTATAACCTTTTTATACATTTTTTAACCGACTTCTAAAAGAAGGAGGTTCTCAATTCGTCGACTATGTATTTTTTTTTTATGTATGTACACCGATTTGTCCGGAACGGCTGCACCGATTTGAATGAAATTTTTTACGTTATGTAAAGGAAGTTGCTGCGGTGGTTCCATATTTTTTAAGATGAAATTGGTGCAGTAAAATCCAAGATGGCGCTTACAATATGGCGGCCAAAAAAATTAATTTTGTCCGATATTCTCCAAAATTTGTATGGAGGAATATTCGGTATTGTACCTAACGAATCTGAAATTATTTTTAAAAAATTCAAAATGGCGGATCCAATATGGCGAAAAAAAAATTTAATTTAATCCGATTTTCTCCAAAATTGGCATGGGGGAGTTTCCGAGGTGCCACATAACGAATCTGATAATATTTTTAAAAAATTCAATATGGCGGATCCAATATAGCGGACGAAGAAATCAATTTTGTCCGATTTCCTCTAGAATTGATACGGGGGAGTTTTCGGGGTCGCACATAACGAATCTAAAATAATTTTTAAAAAATTCAATATGGCGGATCCAATATGGCGGACGAAAAAATCAATTTTGTCTGATTTTTTCCAAAATTGGCACGGGGAAGTTTTCGGGGTCGCATATGACGAATCTAAAATAATTTAAAAAAAATTCAATATGGCGGATCCAATATGGTGGATAAAAAATTAATTTATTTTCTTTAAATATCGATATTGAAAGGTTTTGGGGCCTATATTACTAATCTAAAATTAATTTGAAATTTAAGATAGTGGATTTTCTGTGGCAGACTAAATATTCGTTTGACCCAATTTGACTGGTATTTGTAAAACTCTAAGAATTAAAGAATTTTTAGTGGCTCATTTTAGGGTGATTTACAGCTTTGGATAAAATTTGTACTTTTTTGCCACTTTGGAGTCATTGCGAAGTACACTAATTGCGATTAGTACTTAGTTCAAATAATTTATAAATATCATAATGAGTTCTAAAACTAAAAATAGAAAAATAAAATTTTTATAAAAAAAAATTGAACCGACTTCTAAAAGTGCGCTAAAAAGTGAAAAATAACCATAAATTTTTATATGAAATTGAACTTTTTGAAGTCGGCGCCAAATTATTTGTAAATGAAATAAGTAACTACTAATATATACAAATTATGGTAAGAAAATAATTACAAATAAAGTATTTTTAATCTGTTTATGCAAATCACATTTTGTCAGGTATTAGTTTGGCGCCGACTTCAAAAAGTTCAATTTCATATAAAAATTTATAGTTATTTTTCACTTTTTAGCGCACTTTTAGAAGTCGGTTCAATTTTTTTTTATAAAAATTTTATATTTTAATATTTCAGAGGTGATATTGTAAAATTCGAAACCTCGTCATTCAACTTTTGCATTATAATGTGCAACTGTACGTTATCGAGCATAAAAATTTCAAAAATCCGCCATATTAAAAAAAAATTCCTTAGAAATTCTGAACTAGGATTTTTTTAACAGAAAAATTCAAAGATTATTCAGTATAAATTTTATAAAGAAATATTTTGAGACAGTCTTTGCTTTTTACCCCATTATATTTTATGTTTCGCTATTTTCAAACAAAAAGAAACTTCATATTTATATTTAATGGCCTCAGAAACACAACAAAAACTTAATCCCTGACATTAGAACGTCCGTGGTTACTAATAGGATATTTTAAGGGCAGTTTCTGCTCGCCTATAAACCATTAGACACAACTTGAGCAACCACGTGTTTTTGTTATCAATTAAAAAAATTATAAGGTTGTAATCTGCAGTTAATAATAATATTAGTAGTATTTTACAACATTTGGTAAACATTGACAAATATTTAGAGTTATAAAAATTGCAAAAAAGAGGTGTGACTATTACAGTAGCTAGAAGTAGAAGTTAATAGTTAATAAAATTATTTATATAATTAATAATTATTCATTAATGATTATTTATTTGGAAATATATGTATTCGAATACGCCGTTCTATTTCTTCCCACAGATTTCCAATAAGGTTAAAGTCTGGTGATTGTGTCGGCCACTGCAAAATCCAAACTCTTTCAATAATTCTTCAGTAATGTCACATGCACTTGAATGAAATCCATAAATTTCACTGTAAAAGAGTTACGAAGACCGACGCTTTATATTGCTAGTCTTTTAAAGTAAGAAGACTATTTTCTTTATTCATCAGCCATAAATAAACATTTCTTCATAAAGTAGTTTTTTTTTTATTTTACTTTATAACTTGGCACACACGACTACAAGCACTCTGCCCAAAAACATCTTTCATTTAAATGACAAATATTATTTAAATTAAATGGATAAAGAAAGCTTACTCTCAAAAGTCTCGCAATATAGAGCGTACTCTCTTATAACATCCAACTATGCTAAAATTAACACAACCAGGTAAAGTAAACTAAACGATGTGGTTTTTTCTTTAATAAATCACTTTACGTATACTTTTTGTTCATCCTAAATTTGCACTAAATTTAATTTACTTCCTGTTACTTTTCTAATATTCTCAGAAGAATTTATCTTATTCAGGTGAGTTTCGATACAGACTTTATTTTAAGGCTTAATCAATCTCAATGTCGATAACACAGAAATTAATCATTTTCAACAACGAGGAAAAAACAGAAATAGAGTTCGTATTTCAATTATTGATAGCTAGGTTTGACGCATGCTAAAACAAGATCGTAACATGATTCAAAAATAATATTTCTCTTCTTTACCACTAACTAAGGAAAATAACAAAAATATTAATCGGAATTCAGAGTATTTCGTTTGGTTTGCATCAACTACAAATAAGCTGAGATTTGTATGGGTGTCAATTTTTATTCGAAACAAATATCTTTTAAACACTTACGATTGAAACTTATTAACGCTTACTAATTTAATTTTCACCTGGAATCTTTCTTACGCACTAAGTTTCAATAGCAAGAATATTTTTAATATTTTTAGTCGTTGAACTGAATTGTAGTTAATCAAAATACATAAAACATAAAAAGTATTGAATTTTTACCCGACTTCTAAATGAAGGAGGTTCTCAATTCGTCGACTACGTATTTTTTTATGTATGTACACCGATTACTCCGGAACGGCTGCACCGATTTGAATGAAATTTTTTGCGTTATGTTCAGGCAGTTGCTGCGGTGGTACCATACTTTTTTGGACGAAATTGGTGCAGTAATATCCAAGATGGCGGTGACAATATGGCGGCCAAAAAAAAATTTTGTCTGATATTCTCCAAAATTGGTATGGGGAAATTTTTGGGGTCGTACATAACGAATCTGAAATTATTTTGAAAAAATTTAATATGGCGGACAAAAAAATTAAATTTTATCTGATTTTTTCCAAAATTGGTGTAGGGGAGTTTTCGGGGTCGCACATAATGAATCCAAAATATTTTTAAAAAATTCAATATGGTGGATCCAATATGGCGGACAAAAAATCAATTTTGTCTGATTTTCTCCAAAATTGGTACGAGGGAGTTTTCAGGGTTATACATAATTAATCTAAAATTATTTTTAAAAAATTCAATATGGCGGATCCAATATGGCAGATGAAAAATTCAATTTTGTTCGATCTTCTTTAAAACTGGTACGGAAGAGTTTTCGGGATAACACATAACAAATCTAAAATTATTTTAAAAAAATTTAATATGGCGGATCTAAGATGGCGGATTAAAAATTCTACATCTCCCGATTTTGTCTAAAATCAGTATCGGGGTATTTTTGTTAATGTCAATTATGAATTTAAAGTATTTTTTGAAAAACTCAATCTTGCAGATTTAATATGATGTCCTAAAAATTTTACATTTTTCGATTTTCTCCCAAACTGATATAGGGGGTTCTTGAGGGTGTAAATTATGAATTTAAAAGTATTTTTTCAGGATTCAATATGGCCAATCCAAGATAGCGGACTAAAAATTTTACATTTTTCGATTTTGTTCAAAGCTGGAACTCAATCGTTTTTGAGGATGTAAATAGCGAATATGTCTAGAAATTTTAAATTTCCGGATTTTATCCAAAATTGATACTAGGGGGCTTTGAAGAGTTTAGATTTAGAATAGATTAAGACTTAAAATAATTTTTTTGAAATTCAATATAGCAGATGCAATATGATTGGTTGTAAATTTTACCTTATTCGCATTTTTTCAGATTTGGTATTAGAGGGTTTTCGGGGTCGTGTATTACGAATATGAAATTAATTTTTACAACTATTAGGTTGATAAGATACAATATGAGGGACAGAAAATTTTACATATTCCGATTTTGTCTAAAATTGATATTGCGGGGTTCTTGGGGCGTATACAAAATCAATATGCAGTATAAAATATATCGAGCTAAGAAATATACGTCTCAGGTTCTTTAAATATCGATATTAGAAGGTTTTGGGGCCTATACCACCAATCTAAAATTAATTTGAAATTTAAGATAGTGGATTTAATATGGCATACTAAATATTTGTTTGGCACAATTTTACTGGTATTTGGAAAACTCTAAGAATCAAAGAATTTTTAGTGGTTCATTTTAGGGTGATTTACAACTTTGGATAAAATTCCACCTTGGAGTCATTGCGAGGTACACTAATCTCGATTAGTACTTAGTTCAAATAATTTATGGATATCATAATGAATTATAAAACTAAAAAGAGAAAAATAAAATTTTTATAAAAAAATTGAACCGACTTCTAAAAGTGCGCTAAAAAGTGAAAAATAGCTATGAATTTTTATATGAAATTGAACTTTTTGAAGTCGGCGCTAAATTATTTGTAAATGAAATAAATAACTACTAATATACACAAATTATGGTAAGAATGCAATTACAAATAAAGTATTCTTAATCTGTTTATGCAAATCACATTTTGTTAGGTATTAGTTTGGCGCTGTCTTGAAAAAGTTCAATTTCATATAAAAATTTATAGTTATTTTTCACTTTTTAGCGCACTTTTAGAAGTCGATTCAATTTTTTTATAAAAATTTTATTTACTATTTATTTTTGCAATAACAGTTTTTCCAGAGGTACCAAGAAAAGTATCAAAGGAAAAAATATTGTAAATGTTGGAAAACTTAATATACAAAAAAAAATAACAAGCAAAATATTATTTGGTAGTCAGTGTGCCCTCTTTTGCTTCTTACTTATGCATTGACGTGCCTGTGCATTGAAACAATATGGCGATTTATGATTACTTTCGAAAAATTATTTCATTCCCCTATTATTACAACGGTTAAATGTGTTCTGGATGACCCTAGCAACGAAATTTTACATGTTTCCGATGCGGTTTATGTAGGGTGAAAAATAAACTGGCCAATCTAATCTGGTGATGTGCTCTTCTCACGAACCCTTCTTGCAAGATGGGACCCGACATCTTCAAAGTTCATAGATTTTTAGAAAATGACCTAAATGAAAGCCTTCACATAAACCTAATAATATGCAAATGATTTTGCAAGAAAAAATCAGCCTTTCCCGTTATAATTAGAGAAAAAAAAAACATTTTAAAATCAATTTGAGGGTAGTAAACAATAAATTTAGATTCAGTTCAATAGAAACCATTATTAAAAATTGGTTGATGAGAACCCCTTTTGTCCTATCTAATTACCATGAAATAATCTAAAGCAGGAATTTTTTCTAATTTCAATACTTTGTCCCACTGCGGTTATAAATCGAATTTTAATAACATTTTTGGTCTATTTCGATCTCATAATAAAAAATCCCGAAGAACATAGTCGATGTATTGTTGAAGATATGAATTATTACAACTATTGCTACATTTCATTCCTTGCATATGCAGTAATAAAGAAAATACAAAATTCATTAAATTCAATATGTTGTACATACATTTATTACTGTAAAAAAGGAAGAAAAATAATATTTTCAATGCTATCGAACCACTATTTTTTCTATAATATGTTTTTTTTTGTAAATTCCATCTAACAAGATATACAAACGAAATATCTAAGCAGAGTTGTATATTATATGCTATAGCGTAATTTGCGGTATCGTTATTCTGTTTACAATGCCGAGACTATGCAGGCGAGTAAATTTTTGAAAACTTTGCCAATCTGATTAAAGTCGAATTTGGGAAAATTACGAGAAAGTGGAACCTATTTTTGTGATACTGCAGACCGAATGAACAGAATCATTTGTACAGTAGTGAATTATTATAGTGAATACTTCAATGAGATTTGAGAAAGTAGAACTGGTAGACTGGCCTAATTTATTCGTTTGACAGCCATGACAATTCAGTGAATTGAAGAATATGGAAAGCTTCTTTCTATGCAAACAGTTTATATGCAAACGGGATCTTTTGGCCTTTTTCATATCGTTAAAATTCAGTGTTACCCCTTAGAGCTGAATGCTTAGTCGTAATCGGTTAGAATGATGAAGAGAATGACAACATTAGACGACAGTATCATTGTTTTTAGGGACGAGTTTCAATTTTGTTCAAGAATTCATGACGGAAAGGTTTAGTTCAGAAGACGTAGTGGAAAAAGACTCGATATATGATTTTTTCTTGTAAGGTACATGCACTTTAATACAGGAGTCTTAGTTTAGAGCACTTTTGCTTATGGTACTAGATAAGCTGTATTTTTCGTTGGAGGCAGTATGATGACGCAAGAAACAGTGAAACTCACTATTATATTATTTTGGTATCTGTGTATATTTTGAGAACAAATTAATCTTGATAATATAAATTAAAAAATTAAAATCTATGAAAACGTGCTTCTAATTTTCAAATATTTGAAAAATTGCCAATGCTAAAGAATCAAATTGATAAACTCGCTTCTTTAGCAAGATTTGAGTTTTAGTACTCTAAATATTATTAGACAAGTGTCTTTTGAATAAAATCATCAAATATAAGCAATATTAAGTTTAACCTTAGTTATATTAATATTTTAACATGTTTGATATCTCAATAGGTTCTTTGTTTTCATTGATTTTCACTCTGGGGTGAGATATTTTAGTGCATTGTCCCCCAATCTTCTTCAGACATGCTAAATTGAAAGTTGGATCGACTGAACTGAGTCTGAGACAGATGTTCATTAATTTTGATATATTTCTAATTAAGTCAGGTGTAAAATAGTTGTGCTGCCTCGACTGGGATTTTATTAATTGGGTTTGTTCACGATTTCGCTTGAAATGGTAAACGCAGTGTAATAAACAGGTAAAGCTAGAATTTTTATCTTATTACCGCGTAACTATAGATATCGTTAAAATATCAATTTATAAAATGAAATGTTAAATGTAGCAAACGTCAAGAAAATATTTAAGAAATTTAAAAAGAGACGTCCATTACTACTACTAATAATATATCTAATAAATTCTTTATTGAAGAGTCCGTGATATAAGGTTTTTTTTATTTGGGGCATTAAAAATAGGAGAACATTAATTCGGTATGTAAATAGTTAACAATTTTTTTAACGTTTTTTCACACGTAAGTTTCGGTTGAAATGGAATATTTTGATGCAATTTTCAATATGTCTCATCGGGTTTTCTAGAGTGGATATATAAAAACATTTTTAAGATACTGTTGTATTGTAGAGCTGAAAAACTGAAAAAATCTCTAAACTATAGAGGGTACTTCCTGTAAAAATATCCCTACGGTAGGTTGATACAAGCGAGCTAAAAACTGAAAATAAAAAAATGTTGATTAGTGAAATTTTTTGCTCAAAACTTTTAATAAGGGTAATATGTATTGATTTAGTTTTAAGCAAAGAATTAAAATCTTTTCACTGCAGTTTGCTGCAAAACGATTTAAAGTTGGAAAAAGAAAAATGCAAATTTTTAACCGACTTCTAAAAGAAGGAGGTTCTCAATTCGTCGCGTATATATATATATATTTTTTTTTTATGTATGTACACCTATTATTCCGAAACGGCTTATCCGATTTGAATGAAATTTTTTACGTTAAGTAGAGGAAGTGGCTGCGGTGGTCCCATATTTTTTTAGATGATATTGGTGCAGTAAAATCCAAGATGGCGCTGACAATATAACGGCCAAAAAAATTAATTTTGTCCGATTTTCTCCAAAATTGGTATGGAGGAATTTTCGGGGTTGTACCCAACGAATCTGAAATTATTTTTCAAAAATTCAAAATGGCGGATCCAATATGTCGGACAAAAAAATTAAATTTTGTCCGATTTTTTCCAAAATTGGTATGGGGGAGTCTTCCAGGTTGCAAATTATGACTTCAAAACATTTTTAAAAAATTCAATATGGCGGATCCAATATGGCGGACAAAAAATCGATTTTGTCCGATTTTCTCCAAAATTGGCACGGGGGAGTTTTCGGGGTCGCACATGACGAATCTAAAATTATTTTTTTAAAATTCAATATGGCGGATCCAATATGGCGGACAAAATTTCAATTTTGTCGGATTTTCAGCAAAATTGGTATGGGGAGATTTCGGGGTAGCACATGACGAATCTAAAACTATTTTTAAAAAATTCAATATAGCGTATCCAATATGATGGATAAAAAATTAATTGTGTTCGATTTTATTCAAAATTGATATGAGGCAGTTTTGGGGATAGCACGTTACGAATCTGATATTATTTAAAGAAAATTAAATATGGCGGATCTAAAATGGCGGATTAAAAATCCTACATCTCTCGAATTTGTCTGAAGTGAGCATGGAGGGATTTTAGTTAGTGTTAATTACGAAATTAAAATATTTTTTGAAAAACTCAATCTGGCGGATTCAATATGGTGTTCTAAAAATTTTACATATCTCGACTTTCTCCAAAACTGATATAGAGGGTTCTTGACGGTGTAAGTTATGAATTTAATCCTAATTTTTCAGGATGCATTATAGCTGACAAAAAATTTTACATGTTTCGATTTTGTTCAAATGTGGAACTGAATCGTTTTTGAGGATGTAAATAGCGAATATAAAATTATTTTAAGAAAATCTAATACGTCAGATGCAATATGACCGTTTAGAAATTTTAAATTTCTGGATTTCATCTAAAATTGGTACTAGGAGGCTTTGAAGGGATTAGATTTAGATTAGAATAAGACGTTAACATTTTTTTTTTGAAATTCATTATGGCAGATCCAATATGGTGGGTTGAAAATTTTACGTTATTCACATTTTTTTAGATTTGGTATTAGGGCGTTGGGGGGTGGTGTATTACGAATATTGTAGGGGGTTGAGACAAAGAGTGGACTGTATATAGGTTTAATTGAGGAGATGAGAAATTATACAAAATACGGCGACAGCGTGACACAAATACTAAAATGGCCTACCTTGTAGTCGAAAGCACTTCCATAAATTCTTCTTGGTGGCCACCAGAATAATTCCAAGCTTCACCATCCAGGAACCAGGAATCGGGGACACTATCACTGTATTTTGGAGTAGTTTTGAGGCGAGAGTCAATATATTTGAGCGCAAACGATAAGCGGGAGACGTGCAATACGTCGAGTACTATACGATACGACTATGGTACTACTACTGTTCTGTCCCTTTTTACATTGTCCAAAGGCGCAAGGGCCAGTAAAATGTGTCACGTGTGAACACGAGTAAAATTGAACTAAAAAGTAATGAAACCTAAACATACCGCCCACCTAAAATGAGACATTTTATAAACAAAAAGAAAAAAAATATTTCTGTACCATCCAAATAAAAAAAAACTTAAAGTAGAGTAATAAACCAAAAAAAAAAATATAATTTTAATTTTGAGGTAGGGGACATATTTTAGTTACAGGTCTTTTGAAATTACCCTGCGCGCTACGCACAGTCACAACGCGCGTAACTCCGTCCGCACCCGGATGCACCTCTAACACCCGGCCTAAATGACATTTTAAGGGCGGCGCGTGTTCGTCTTTGAGCAACACGAGAGTATCGTTGAGAATAGGAACTGACAACTCAGTCCATTTGCTGCGTTGCATCAAAGTGTGTAAATATTCTTTGTTCCACCTTACCCAGAAATGCTGATGTAAGGCTTGTAGTAATTGAAAGCTAGATAATCGTCCGAGCGTAAACGAGATCAAGTCCGGTTCCATAAAGGAGTTTAAAGGTTCCAAATTTAAAAAATGTACCGGTGTACGAGCGTTAAGATCGTTTAAACCTAAACTTAAAAGGTGTCGGAAATTTACCAACGCTTCAACTAAGACTAAAACCGTGTTACACTCTGTGTAAGAGAAAATCTGTGTACCAACAAGGAGAGATAAATTAAAAATAAAAAGAGCCTCCGGAATACTTTCCATAGTAAGCTGAGAAGGCTCGAGATTAGTTGTTATATACTTGTAACAACGAGAAAGCAAGCGAAGAGGTTTCTTAGGATATAAAATCCACAATTTTTGAACGAGCGAATACGGAAGGGTTTGTTGACCGGAATGTAACTTTCTAAAAGATAGATGGGAGTACGATTGGTATCCGCCCACCCTCAGGATACCCGGTTCAACAAGAAATATAACATTTCGAATGTATTTAAATAAGCACACGAGAGGTCCATTTAGCTTTGAGAGGGAAAATGGTTCCGAAAGAGTATCTTGCGTTTTCTTATTCGAGATAAAACGTAGAAATCCACAAAGAATGCGCGTTATTCTATCCAAGGAGGAAAATTTATCAAGCAGATCTAAAAAGAAGTCCCTAGGTGGAACTAAGGTGGACAAAAGGGTCCTTCTTTGCTCCAAAGCAGTTTCCGTGAACTTGAACGTTCGACAAAAATCTGGCCAAAGCTCTTCAGATTCAGAGAGCAAAAAGGGCCCCGCCCACCATAGCGAATGGTCAAGCAATTGAGAGGGTAATAAGCTTCGAGAACCACAATCTGCCGGATTGTGTTCGGAAGGAATATAAAACCAACGAGTAGGAGTAACCTTTTCTTGGATGTGAGTAATACGATTGGAAACAAAAGTATTATACTTATGAGGAGACGATTTTATCCAGGATAGAGTTACAGTCGAATCTCACCACGCATAAATCCGACGAAAATCAATCTTGTCTTCAAACGCAGACAAAACCGAAATCAAGAGATCTGAAAGGAGTACGGCTGCACACAATTCTAAACGAGGAACAGAAATCGTTTTCAATGGCGCAACACGAGATTTTGCAGCTACAAAAGAAGTTTTTATTTGATTTTGGGACGTTTCGTATCGAAAATATATAACGGTTGAATAGCCGTAAGAGGAAGCGTCACAAAATGCATGAATATCACAAAACAAATAATCGAGAGAGAGGAGAATACGAGGTAATTGAAAATTAGACAGTAGAGGTAATTCACCCTTAAATTTGCGCCACTTAATTCCAATGTCTTCAGGTGGGATGTCGTCCCACTGAAGCCCAAGGGCCCAGAGTTTTTGTATTATAAGTTTACCGAAAAGGACAACTGGGGTTAAAAATCCTTCAGGGTCAAATATGCGAGCTAAATCTGACAAAATATTACGTTTTGTACAGGAGGTTTCACTAACACTTACGTTATACGTGAAGATATCCAATTTGGGTTGCCATTGAAGTCCCAGAATTTTCATCATATTTTCCTGATCATTATCAAATGAAAGAGGATCAATTTGCAGCCAAGATTGCGGTAAATGAGTCAATAACTGTGGATTGTTACTGGCCCATTTTCTCAGCTCGAAACCACCAAGTCGCAAGAGCTCGACGAGCTCCTGTTGAAGCTGTACAGCTTCGCTAAAAGTATCGCAACTGCAGATCAAGTCATCAACATAAATAGAATTTTTCAATGCTTGATAGGCTGGAGGATAATTTGCCTGGTAATCACTAGCCAGTTGCTGAAGAGTACGAATCGCCAACAATGGAGCCGAAGATACACCGTAAGTCACTGTTAGTAAACGATAATCTTTAATAGATTCGTCTTGGGAGAAGCGAAATAATATTCTTTGACAATCACAGTGACTTTTAGTAACCAAAATTTGACGATACATCTGCTTGATATCAGCTGTAAACCCTAAAGCGCAGTAGCAGAGTGAAAATATCTAACTGAAGCTTGGGGCCAATTAAAAGAGTGTCATTCAATGATATATGATTTGCATCTTTAGTAGAGGCGTCAAAAACGACCCTTAATTTAGTCGTCTGACTCTCTGGCCGTAAAACACAATGATGAGGAATATAGTAAGAGTGGGGTGCTTCTAAGGGATCTTCAATAAGTTCCATGTGTCCAGCTGATAGATATTCTTGCATAAAATTGCAGTAGTCTTGATAAAGCGAGGGATTATTTTTCAGACGACGCTCCAAGTTCACAAATTTACGAAGAGCGATGTCGCGAGAATCACAAAAATTAGGAGAAAAGGAATTTTTGAAGGGGAGAGCTACTACGTATCTACCAGTGTGAGTTCTATCATGAGATTCAACAAATATATGTTCAGCAGCGTTCTCCTCGGGAGAAAGCTTGGGGGTTTGAACTACTTGATCAAGCTCCCACAATCTTTTTATACAATTTTCAATTTGAGTTAAAGTACAAAACGTTCCTATGCGATAATTATTTTCAAGAGATACTTTGCCCATAAGTATCCATCCAAAAGACGTATTAACAGCGGAGGGTTTGTGATGATCAAAACAAATTGATTCACCTTTCAATAAAGAGCCAAAAACTTCAGCACCGATGAGCATGTCAATCGAAGAAGAAATATTAAAATTTGGATCAGCTAAGTTTAAATTCAAAAATTCTTTAAAATGTTTTGCTGATAAGTCAGCGCATGGCAAATCGGCACAGATTTGCGGTAAAACAACAAATTCTAAAGTTAAACAAGGTTCACAATGAAAATGAGGACGAATTGTGCAAGCAACACCTAGCGTGGCCTTGGTAGCCATAGGTCCTAACCCACCTATGGAAATATTTAGAGAATAAGAATCCAAACCCAGTTTTTTACAACACTTTTTAGTAACGAAATTAGCCTGACTTGCGGAATCCAGTAATACACGGACCTTTTGAAATTGTCCCCACGCATCTTTGACTTCTATGACCGCGGTGGACAAGAGAACAGTATGGTTACGAGGTAAATTAGCAACGTAAGAGTTAACATCTGGAGAATTATTGTTAGGCAAATTGTCTTTATCTGAATGTGACTGCAATGCACCTGTACCGAGAGAGCTTTCCGCCAAATGGGAAACTTGAGTAGGCGCATGCGTGGATGTATGAGAAACAACTTGAGAACTCTGAGGATGAGAAACAACATTTTGAGAAGATGAGGGCTTAAATTCTGAACCAAAATGTAAAAGTGTATGATGTTTTAGAGAACATTTACGACAAGTGCGAAGAGAGGTACATGAAGGCGAAAAGTGCCTTGTACCTAAACAATTTATACACAATCTTTTAGTTTTAACAATATTATACCGTTCCTGAGTGGATTTTGATAAAAAGTCTTGACAACTATAAATGGGGTGCAACTTATTACAAAAAGGGCATTTTTCTTTGCGATCGATATTATTCAGAAATGTTTTTATTCTATTTTTAGGAGGTTGTGCTTTTACCGAAGAAGAAGTAATAGAAACAGCATCTAAAGCGTCACAATGTTTTTGTAAAAAGTCCTTCAAAATACCAAAATTATTTGAGCGATTTGCTGGGATTTTTAATTCAGTATGACAATCAATTTCAAAACGTGTAGCTAAACTGTGATTTAACCGTTCCATTAATATATTAAATAGCACAAAATCCCATTGTTTGACTGGGTAATGCAAATTATTTAAAGCAGCCAAGTTTTCTTCAAACTTGTCTACGAGATTTCTCAAAGAGCTGACCGAATAATCATCAGACAGTTTTTTAGTACCCTGTATTTCTTGCCAGTGAGTTATAGCAATAAGTCTAGGGTCTTCGTATCTATTAACCAGAGCATTATATGCAATTAAATAATTTGCATCACATAAAGGAGTACATTTAACTAGAGCAAGAGGGGCTTTATCGAGAGAATTTATCAAATAGCTAAATTTTTCCACGTTGCTCAAATTGGAATTAGTATGTATGAGCGAGTTAAATAAATCATAGAATGCTTTCCATGTTCGAATATCACCAGAGAAAACCGGTATTTCCAATTTGGGCAACCTACCATTATTTTGGGATGGCGCAGAATGAGAGACATTTAAGTTGACAAGGGGTTCAGATTCAAAAATACTATAATAAATAGCCTGAATTTCAAAATAATCAAAATCGACAAGTTCCCTAAAAGTGGCTTCGGTTTTTAAAAGAGCATCTTTGTTTTCCACGCTTGCTATTAAATCAACGATATTCGAATGATTTTTATCAAAATCATCCTTAATATTTTCTAACATTTTATAGCGCATTTTAAAATGTAAACGTACATTTTGATCTGTTTGAGCTTTTTCCGCGATATTCAATAATTCTTTAATGCGAGAATTAGCAGCATTTCTGCGAGCAATGTATATATCCAGTTTTGACATTTTCAAATCTATTATTTGCTTTTCTAATCGATCAATATTCAATAAACAACAAATCAATAAACGATATTGTTATCTTTCCAATTGAGAGCCAGTTAATAAAATAAATCAACAAAAAATATTACTATTTTTTGTTCTTTAAAAGTACGCAATTTCAGTAGTTTCCAATGTGTTAAAAATTCAAATATTTTATGCAGCGGTATGGAGGGAGTACGACCATGAAATTGCGTGTGACAGGTGCGCCTTCGAGACTTTAAAGGGCCAACGATAAAATTCTAAAAATGGTACATTCTCAAAGAAAATTTTGCAAAATGTTAATTAATTAAAGAAAAATTTTAATTTTTTGAATAAAACAATTAAAATCCGGCACGAAGTGGCCAAAAAATATGTAGGGGGTTGAGACAAAGAGTGGACTGTATATAGGTTTAATTGAGGAGATGAGAAATTATACAAAATACGGCGACAGCGTGACACAAATACTAAAATGGCCTACCTTGTAGTCGAAAGCACTTCCATAAATTCTTCTTGGTGGCCACCACAATAATTCCAAGCTTCACCATCCAGGAACCAGGAATCGGGGACACTATCACTGTATTTTGGAGTAGTTTTGAGGCGAGAGTCAATATATTTGAGCGCAAACGATAAGCGGGAGACGTGCAATACGTCGAGTACTATACGATACGACTATGGTACTACTACTGTTCTGTCCCTTTTTACATTGTCCAAAGGCGCAAGGGCCAGTAAAATGTGTCACGTGTGAACACGAGTAAAATTGAACTAAAAAGTAATGAAACCTAAACAAATATGAAGTTAATTTTTTACAACTATTAGGTTGATAAGATACAATATGAAGGACTAAAAATTTTACATTTTCTGGTTTTATCTAAAATTGATATTGCAGGGTTCTTGGGGCGTGTACAAACTCAATATGCAATATAAAATATATCGGGCTAAGAAATTTACGTCTCAAATTCTTTAAATATTGATATTGGAAGGTTTTGGGGCCTATATTAGCAATCTAAAATTAATTTGAAATATAAGATATCGGATTTACTATGACAGACTAAATATTTGTTTGACACAATTTCATTGGTATTTGGAGAACTCTAAGAATTTTTAGCGGTTCATTTTAGGGTGACTTACAATTCTGGATAAAATGGGTACTTTTTTGCCACCTTGGAGTCATTCCATGGTACATTAATCTCGATTAGCATGTAGTTCAAATAATTTATGAATATCATAAAGAATTCAAAACTAAAAATCGAAAAATAAAATTTTTATAAAAAAATTGAACCGACTTCTAAAAGTGCGCTAAAAAGGGAAAAATAACTAGAAATTTTGATATGAAATTGAAATTTTTGAAGTCGGCGCCAAATTATATCTAAATGAAATAAATAACTACTAATATATACAAATTATGGTAAGAAAGCAATTACAAATAAAGTATTTTTAATCTGTTTATGCGAATTACATTTTGTCAGGCATTAGTTTGGCGCCGACTTCAAAAATTTCAATTTCATATAAAAATTTCTAGTTATTTTTCCCTTTTTAGCGCACTTTTAGAAGTCGGTTCAATTTTTTTATAAAAATTTTTTATTACCAAACTTTATGTGTTTCTTTTCCAATCGTCCTTTTTTCATTTTAGCTCGAAGAAATATCTTTTCACCTTTACCTTTTTTTAAAAACTTACCCATTTTAAAGACCAATTGAAACTAAAAAAAAACGATATAACTTTTTTTTTACAAAAATTACATTAAGAAGTTAGAAATAAATAAAAAGCTGCACTTTACCTTTTTTTACTTAACACTTAATTGAAATCGTAGCAAAATTTAAATATACAAAAAATACTTGTAAATTACATAAAGAATCTCTTAAAGTAAAAAGAAATAGAACAAAACAAAAGCCCTATAGATAATACAAAAATGAAGCCGCTTCAAAAAAAAACAGATACACTTAGAATTAATTTATAAAAAAACTCTTTTAACTACCAAGGTGTCAACTCTAAAAGATGCCAAGGAAAAAAGGAAATATAAAATAATTAAATTAATTGTAGTAATTTCAATTAATTCGTAGTGCAATTTTTTTAGTTGGTTTGTTCTTTTGGAAAAATAAGTTATTTTGCTAAAATAATACACAGAATACAATACATTTTAAAACACAAAAGTCTACTTACTTCAATATTTTTTTAGAAAAAAATTGTCAAATCGCCAAAATGTGCTTAACTGAGAACAACGTAGCAACAAGAATATTTTAATTTGGATTCAAATCAATAAAATATATATATATATATATATATATATATATATATATATATATATATATATATATATATATATATATATATATATATGAAGTAAAATCCGAGGAATCGGTGAAAGCCGCATAGACATATGTATATATATATATATATATATATATATATATATATATATATATATATATATATTTATATATATATATATATATATATATATATATACATATATATATATAGTATAGGAATTAATTTTTCTTGAACCATTAAATACATTTTTAGTTGGTTATTTTCTTGGGAATATGGTTCATTTTATATTAAAACTACATATATAAAGTAGTCATACTTATTGTATATATATATATATTTTTTTTTATTTTTCAGAACGTTTCGATTCTTTCGAATCTTTTTCAACTGACGGTTACGGCGAATACTACAAAAATGTACATTTTTAATATTATTATATATGGCATAGGAGTTTAAAAACTTACCATTAAGAACAGAGATTTTTGTGTTACACAAAAATTAATTACATCATAAACCAATTATAATCACTCACTCTTGTGTGTATTCACTTTTCAAAAAAATTTTTAACAGTCCAGTTAGAAGAATGGACACTACATTTTTAACCCTATAACTGCCTTGACTTGACTGAATGTGGAACCCAGATGGTGTATGTTTTAGGTACTTTAAGTGGCGTAAAAAGTTTGGGTCTTTTAATTGAAGTGATATTTTTCTGAAAAAATATCGTGATTCAATTTAGGAGAATTGAAGGCGGAGAATTGTTCTTATTTATTACTTTATTTATTTTAGAAATTCCCTTATATTGGTTTATTTTAATATGTTGAAATAAATTTGATTTAGATTATTGATATCTGTTTTGTCGTAACGCCGTAAACGATAAAACAGACATCAATAATCTAAATCAAATTTATTTCAACATATTAAAATAAACCAATATAAAGGAATTTCTAAAATAAATAAAACAATAAATAAGAACAATTCTCCGTCTTCAATTCTCCTAAATTGAATCACGATATTTTTTCAAAAAAATATTACTTCAATTAAAAGACCCAAACTTTTTACGCCCCTTAAAGTACTTAAAACATACACCATCTGGGTTCCACATTCAGTCAGGTCAAGGCAGTTATAGGGTTAAAAATGTAGTGTCCATTCTTCTGACTGGATTGTTAAAAAATTTTTTGAAAAGTAAATACACAAAAGAGTGAATGATTATAATTGGTTTATGATGTAATTAATTTTTGTTTAACACAAAAATCTCTGTTCTTAATGGTAAGTTTTTAACCTCCTATTCCATATATAATGATATTAAAAATGTACATTTTTGTAACATTTGCCGAAACCGTCAGTTGAAAAAGATTCGAAAGAATCGAAACGTTCTGAAAAATAAAAATATATATATACAATAAGTATGACTAATTTATATATGTAGTTTCAATATAAAATGAACCATATTCCCAAGAAAATAACCAACTAAATATATATATATATATATATATATATATATATATATATATATATATATATATATATATATATATATTTAAAATCTCGAACTGTAATAATGACATTAGCTTTAGAGATGTACCTATATATTTCTATCTGTGAGCCAGCTGGTATACATACTTTCACCTGCGGCTTCCTGATCCCTTTTATCTGAGTTTAATAATTCGTACACAAGGAATTTTCTCGAGATATCCACAGGGCAACAGTGAAAAGTGCATCAAAATATTTCCGGCGGTTCTGAGATTATAAAAGGAAAAGTCGTAGAGATGTGGTTATTATCAATGTTTAATATTTTTAAATGTGGTTGTAAGACTTGCATTGTCTTTAGTTTTTTTTTGTTTGTAGGATGTTTCAATGATTGTATTTAAACGTCGAACAAATAGGCAAAAATAAAGCCAACCTTTAAACAAACATTCAATATTTTCCTATTCCTATACGTACATATTGTTACGATTCTCTCTCTCCTTAAATCGCCCTGTGTTCAAATAAAACATTTTGACTAATAAATAATAATTATTTAATCAAGACTTTTCAATGCTTTAACATTCAAATGCAAACAAAATATCCCTTAGTTGTGTCTGTTCCTGCCAGTGTTCGGTAATTAGGAGTAAGTGAAAACAATCCATGATTGTGCAACAAGTTCTCCTTCCAAATCGATATTTAAAGAATTTGTGACGTAAATTTCTTAGCCCGAGATATTTTGTATTGTATATTGAGTTTTTATACGCCCCAAGAATCCCGCAATATCAATTTTATATAAAACCGGAAAATGTAAAATTTTTAGTCTCTCATATTGTATCTTATTAACCTAGAAGTTGTAAAAACTTAACTTCATATTCGTAATACACCACCCCAATATAAATAAATAAATCTATTCGTTTATTATTTTCATTTATCGCATATGAAATATAGTCGTAGTGTCTGGCGTTAGCAACCCACGTGGGGCTTTGTTCTCCTCCGCTACTTGTAACCTCCCACTACCACTGCTTCCATCAGCTTCCGACGCGAGTTCAGCCCACACTACGTTGAAAAGCATTTTTAACATATTTCAACAAATTTTTACGAAAAATCTAAAATAAAAGACTTGTGGTTCATAGTCTCTATTTCTAGACTTCTTTTGGTAAATTCAAATCGGGCCTATCAAATTAATACGGTACCATTTTCAAAAAATGCTCAAAATTTTTTATATTGCAATTAGACAAAAACTACTTATGAGACAAATTTTATCTCCTCCATACATAATAAACTATTATTTCTGGAAAAATCTTTGCTTAATGTTGTTAATTAACCACGATATGAATTTTTTAAAAATTAGTCGTTTTCCGGCATTTCTCGGCAAGAAATCGTCTAATAGAGGTCTATATAAAACTATTTTGTACATTTTTTGATTACTTACAAATAATCTATTGAAAGTAATGCTATTCAATAGTTTCTATAATATTAACAAAAAAAAAACAAAAAAGTAAAATTTTTTTACATGAAAAAATTAATTGGACTGACATGATTCTTAGCGAGAAACTCCCATTTTAAAGTTTTGAAGGAAATACACAATGTTAATAAAGTTAAAATTTTATAACCTCAGAAGCCGAAACTAACCATAAACAGTGATGCAAATTCTTTGTTGAGGCGGAACATTTCTAAAGAGATTAACTCTCTTAATAATTTTTAAATATTCACTTCAACTTCTTTAATTATTTTTGCTAACCAACTCCAGCCACTCTTTTCTACGAATTCAGCAAATGATACAAGTATATATATATATATATATATATATATATATATATATATATATATATATATATATATATATATATATATGTTATATCGTAGATTTTCACGGATGGTAGAATGAATAGTTTGGTTATTCCGGGTTTCAATCCGTTCGTTCAAAAGAAACTTCCTTTTTTGGACCTGCTATTAACTAGGAAACTCAACAACACCTTGGGCTTCAGCGTATATCGGAAACCCACACATACTGACCGATATCTCAATGCAGCGTCACATCATCATCCCTCTCAAAAGCAGGCAGTAGTCAACACATTAGTATCAAGGTCTCTCCGCCTAACAGAACCTGACACAAAACAAAACGAAATAAGACACATTTCAACAGCTCTAGAATGGAATGGTTTCTCACAAGCAGATATAAAGAAAGCCATAAAAAGACAAGAGAAGACTACAACAAAAACTAAAGACCAAGATCAAACAAGGAACAAAGCCATAATACCATACATAAAAGGAATAACAGACAGAATCGGAAGAATCTTAAGAAAACACAACATACAGCCCATATTTAAACCACAAAAAACAATAGCCAACATCCTGGGAAATCCCAAAGACAAGACCAACCTTGAAAATCATGGCATTTACAGCATTCCATGTGCAGATTGTCATCAAACTTATATAGGACAAACAAACAGGCGCATATCAGCAAGAATCCAAGAACATAAAAATAGCCTCAAAAGCAAACAGACAACCTCAGCCCTATTTCAACATCACCAAACAACCGGACATACCATCGATTTCGAAAAAACAAAAGAAATAGCACCAGTACAGAACTACAAGGTACGCGTCATAAGAGAGGCCCTAGAAATCGAAAAAGCGGGACAGCTAAATAAACGAGACGATGCTATAAATTTTTCATCTACATGGAAAACATTAATAAAAAATCAAGAAAGAAAACAACAAAAATCAACCAGTACACGACAGACCTGCATACAAGAACAAAATATATCGCACTCGGGAGAGGGGAGGAGCCTACGAAGCCGCCCACCCAATCAGGCAACGAGCCAACTAAACAAAACTCGAAATTCTTCACAGGCCACCATCAGTTCTCAGCGAGTAACGAGACGAACCGCACTTGAAAATGCCAAATGAGATTTTGGCGAAACGTCGTGAAAACGATTTTTTGAACGAACGGATTAAAACCCGGAATAAGCAAACTATTCATATATATATATATATATATATATATATATATATATATATGGCTGTTCGCTCGTAGACGCCATACAGTAAGCTTCGAAAATGGTGAATGAGATTTCACCATAACGTCAGCTGCCTTACAGTCCTGAGAGGGACTCAGCACATACACGGGATGCCCGAAAACCTTAGATTATTAAGAAATAAAAATGTAACTAAAAATTATAATTGATTTAATAAATATAAATTTAGTTAAAAATGTCTTCTATTCTCATACTAAATCGTGTTTCACTTAACAATATTTTATTATAGTTATATAGTTAAGTTTATGGAAATATTCTTAACGACTCCGTATCAAATTAAAAACTTCGCTACTTTGCAATGTAATTTGAACTTCCTTCTATTCTTGCAAGTTGCATGCATAGAATTAATTAATTTTCTATAATTATCTGCTTGAACAAACTTCCAAGATTGTTTGTTGTTTGTAGAAATGTCACGATGTCGGAAGTTCCTCGTTTGTAGAAACTTTACTTAATTTGTTATTACTTGAGATTTTGGTTAGAGTCGTGTTCAGGTGGCTTTAAGGTGTGTTTTATTTATCAGAATTAACAATGATTATTTCTTTAGTAGAGCGTTTGTTATCTTTTTAATCAAATAGAAAGCTGTGCAATTTTAATTTAAAATTAAAACAAGGCAACATTAATGGAAAGAAAGCATTATTCGGTACCAACAGACTATTGAAAATATAAATTTAGACCTCCAAATCCCCGCATATATAACTTTTAAAAAAATGATCAGATTTTCATTTACAAATCTCTAAGTCTCTACTTTTTGAGTTAAATAACATTAAAGGACTTTTGTTTGAAGGTTCTAGACATTGTTGAAGATTGACTAAATCTTTGCGCTTCATTGGTTGATGTTACGAAGTAGTGGTTGCCAAAGATTAGGTATCTCAACACTGGGTTTACTGAAGATTCCATTATTATTTTTAATGTAACCTGATTCTATAAATTTTCTTTTTTTTTTCATGTTGGGTTCCTTATATATTGCCGCAGCTTTAGACCATTGAATATGGGCCCCTATCCTCGAAAGTGTGATGTGAAAGGTGATGTGAATGGCGATGTGAACTTTTTGACAGTAAAAGCCGTATTCTTGAAAAGCCAATGTTGCCAGATATGAACGTGCTAAAACCCGAGAATTTCAAAAAATAAAATGGATGACAGATTGAATTGACCTGTCAGAGCGAAAATGTCCGTAATATATTTTGTTGCCATTTTAGGCAAAAAGTAGTTTTGGTACTTTAAATTAATCGTCAAAAGTAAAAAAAAAAATACTGCTGTTGTTATTTTTGTGAAGTTATTGATTGCCATTACAATATTTGTACTTTGCCTGGATTAAATTTATCTTAAATTGACACTCTAGAACTGTTAAACAAAAATGCATACGAAGAGCCAAGTACTTGAAGATTCTAATATATAAAGAAAAAGGGATATCAAGAAAAGCAGCAATCATATATACAAAGTAATATACTGACAGTAATTGCAGAAAGTTAGCACTGATAAACCTTGAAACGGTGGAAATTACAATTCTACGTAGTATGACTAAAAGCCATCATCCCAATCCACTACGGAAAATATCCAATCAGTTATTTATTGTATAAATTCACAAAGTATTCAGCCTCTTACTGCAAAAGGTCCTGTCCTGACAAGTAAATTTGAAAGAAAACCTGAAACTTGAACAATGATAGTGAAACTGTTTATGACCAGGGACCGAAACCCAAGGCCAGAGAGAAGACGTCCATTAAAGATACTGGCGGATCTCACATTTAACTTTAAATATATATATATATATATATATATATATATATATATATATATATATATATATATATTATTTTATAAAGATTTGTAGAGACTTGAAGATCAAATGTACCATAAATAAGGTTTTTATGCTGAAGGACCTCATTCGTTGGTCTGTAGGGTTCATATTTATATGTCTCGATAAATTATAATCTTAATATTTATTTAATTGTAGTGTCGTATAGTGTTTCACACAGTCTAATTAAGTTAAGTGCTGTAGTTAACATAATTTAAATATAAAATGTGTTATTTAAATAAAAGTTTCAGATAGCTTACAAATTGTGATTTCTCTAATTTATTATAAGTTGTGTCTTGAAAAGAATTATGTTAGATTTAACTGTTTAGAACTAAGATACTCGACTATTATGGATACAAGTATTTATGTTCAATCCATAAGCAGAACTGGCCCTAGAAAAACATTTTTAAATACCACGCTCATACAATTGAGTTATGGATTCTAAGGATATTTTATTAAAAAATTTGAAAATGTCGGGGTACCACCTAATTAACGTTTCAACTGTTTATTCAGAAAAAAAAATTTAAAGAAACGGTTCGTCAACATATTATTTTTTTTTAATGCGAGTTATCTTGAAGAACCAAAAATAAAATAAACATTTTTAATTCTATTTTATTTTTTAAAATCCGTACGTTAAATATGTCATTTAGCGGCTGACATTTCATTTGCGCTTGTTTCACCGTTCGCTTACCTTCCATCGGGCGAACGAGGATATGAGTGATGAACATTTCAAGAATACGCGTTCGCCACCTTTTCACCGTTCACTTCACGTTCCCCAGTTCGAGGATAGGGCCCATGGTGTTGTTTATCCCAGGCGTGTTCTTCAATACCTGATCTCGAAGTTTCCCCTTTTTGTGTCTGAGTTTTATGTTCCTTAGTTCTAACTTCTAGTGGTCGTTTGGTTTCTCCAATATATATTTTACCATACTCACATGGAACATTTTAAATACATTCTTTCTTATCGGTAGTTTTTGGTTTCATTTTTGTTAAATGAGCTCTATGTGTATTTCCTGATTTAAAGGCTGTTTTTATATTATAACTTCTGGCAATTCGTCTTATTTTCTCCGAAGTTCCTTTAATGTACGTAATTGTGAAGAAAGAATGTGTTTCTTGCTGTCCAGTGTTCGTTGTTCTAAAGTTATTTATAACATCGTCAATTAGTTTCAAAGGATAACCATTCTGTTGTAAATCAGACTTAATGTTTGCTACCTCTTTTTTCAATGAATCGGCATTATTGCATAAAGATATAGCGCGATTAGAGGTTGCTTATAATTCCCCGTTTTGTTATAACAGAATGATTAGAACTATGGTTAAGGTATTGGCCAGTATGAGTTGGCTTCCTGTATACTGAAGTAAAAAAGTATCATACTTAAAAATATTAGTGCTACTGACTTGGATAACTTATTGATTTTTATGACAATCACCAAATCTAACTTTGTTTTCTTATAGATATATTTGGTGAAAGAAGAGAAACTGGTGAACGGGAATAAGAATATAGACTGCAGAAAAGTATGTTGAGTTTTAATAAAGTTGAGGTTAAAATAAAAATTGCTGGAGTACTAAGTCGTATTTATACTTAAACAAAGAAATTCGAGATATTGATAATTTACTTTTGAAGGCAATTAAAAATACATTATATCGATTTATTTTCACATAGAAGCTTTTAATTAATACGCCAGCAAATCAACAAACACACGAATCTGTGAATTATTAATGTTATCAAAGCCTGAAACATGCATTAATGCACCGTAATAGCACGACAGAGGCGTGTAGAAATGCACTGCTTTCTATCTAAATATACACAAAGCTAGATGAGTATATAACTCTATATATAGTAGTTATAAAGGAAATAGTTCAACCAGATCATAGTTCAGTTATTCCAAAGGAAAAACTTAACTTATTCAACACTATGAAGATATTTCAGTTTAATTATAAAATTTAATTTTATTCCACTGAATCGAAAAGTTGCAACGTTTCCGCCTGGAAAAATTACAAGATAATAAAATTTAAAAAAATTAACCGACTTGTGTGTGTGTGCTAAAAAGTGATAAATAACTATAAATTTTTATATGAAATTGAAATTTTTGAAGTCGGTGCCAAACTAATACCTGACAAAACGTGACTCGCATAAACAGATTAAGTTAGATAGTTATTTTTCACTTTTTAGCGCACTTTAAGAACTCGATTCAATTTTTCTATAAAAATTTTATTTTTGGATTTTTAGTTTTAAATTCATTATAATATACATAAACTGTTTGAACTAAGCACTAATGGAAATTAGTGTACGTCGCAAAGACTCCAAGGTGGCAAAAAGTAGCAATTTTATCCAAAGTTCTAAATCACCCTAAAATGAACAACTATACATTTTTTTGATTTCTAGAGTTCTCCAGATACAAATGAAATTGTGTCAAACAAATATTTAGTCTGTCATAGTAAATCCGCTATCTTAAATTTCAAATTAATTTTAGAATGGTAATATAGGCCCCAAAACCTTCCAATATCGATATCTAAAGGACTTGAGCGTATTGAATTTATATGCGCTCCAAGAATTCCGTAATTTCAATTTCAGACAAAATCCGAAAATGTAAAATTTTCAATTCCTCATATTGTGTCTTATCAACCTAATAGTTGTAAAAAAGTTTTTAGGGTCGTGTATTACGAATATGAAATTCGTAATACGTGATCTCAAGAACCCCCTAATACCAAATTTGAAAAAATGCGAATGAGGTAAAATTTTCAACCCCTCATATTGAATCCGCCATATTGAATTTCAAAAAAATAATTTTAACGTCTTAATCTAATCTAAATCTAAACCCTTCAAAGTGCCCCAATACCAATTTTGCATAAAATCCAGAAATTCAAACTTTCTTGACTGTCATATTGCATCTGACTTATTAGATTTTCTTAAAATAATTTTATATTCGCTATTTACATCTTCAAAAACGATTTAGTACCACTTTTGAACAAAATCAAAAAATGTAAAATATTTAGTCTGTTATATTGGACTCGCCATAATGAATCCTGAAAAAATATTTTTAAATACACAATTTACACCCTCAAGAACCCCCTATAGTTTTAGAGAAAATCGAAGAAGGCAAAATTTTCAGGACGCCATATTGAATCCACCAGATTTAGTTTTTCAAAAAATATTTTAAATTCGTAATTAACTGACTTTAAATCCTCCAATATTGACTTTGGACAAAATCAAGAAATATAGAATCCTTAATCCGCTATCTTGGATTTTTTATCCGCCATATTAGATACGCCATATTTAATTATTTTTAAGTAACTTTAGATTTGTAATGGGCGGTCCCAAAAACTCCCACATATTAATTTTGAAAATAATTGGACAAAATTAATTTTTTATCCGCCATATTGTATACGCCATATTGATTTTTTTTAGAATATATTCAGATTTGTTATGGGCAATCCTGAAAACTCCCCCATACCAATTTTGAAGAATATCGGACAAAATTGATTTTTTTGTCCGCCGTATCGTATCCGCCATATTGAATTTTCTAAACATAATTTTAAATTCGTTATGTGCGACCACGAAAACTCCCCCGTACCTATCTTGGAAAAAATCGGATAAAATTTATTTTTTTTGTCAATTATATTGGATTCGCCATATTGAATTTTTTAAAAAATAGTTTAGATCTATTATGAACGACCCCGAAAATTCTCCTACACCAATTTTGGAGAAAATCGGACAAAATTTATATTTTTTGACCGCCATATTGTATCCGCCATATTGAATTTTTTAAAAACAATTTCAGATGCGTTGTGTACGACTCCGAAAATTTTCACGTATCAATTTTGGAGAAAATCCGACAACATAAATTTTTTTAGCCGCCATATTGCCAGCGCCATTTTGGATTATACTGTATGAATTTCGACCAAAAAAAATAGGGGACCACCGCAGTAACTTCATGAACGTAAAGTAAAAAATTTCATCATATTAGTGTTGCCGTTTCGGAGTAATCGATGTACATACATAAAAAAATATTTTGTCGACGAATTGGCAACCTCCTTCTTTTCGAAGAAAAATTCCTAAAGGTATCAATTTGCTGAATTCGCAGAAAAGAGTGACCGGAGTTGGTTGGCAAAAAATAACTTGAAGTTGTGAATATTTAAAAATTATTAAAACAGATAATTTCTTTAGAAATGTTCCGCCTCAACGAAGAATTTGCAACTCTGTTTATGATCAATTTCAGTTTCTGAGGATATAAAGTTTTATTAACATTTTTCATTCACTTCAAAATTTTAAAATGGGAAATTCTCATTGGCTTATAGCGTATTAGACCAACGAATAGAGATTTTTTCATGAAAAAAAATTTTACAGAAAACTTCGTGCATCATGATTTCAAGGGTAGTTCATTGATGACTGAAAAACACAAAATCTAACTTCAACTGAGCATTTTTTCAAAAAAAAAAGAAGAAAAAAGATTAATTTTAATTTTTTGCTTATATAATAGAAACTATTAAATAAACCATATTATTTTCAATGGACTATTTATAGATAAGTAAAAAATCTTCAAAATGGTCTTTTATAGACCTCTATCACACGATATTGAAAAGTATTAATGTTTAGTTACTTTTTGGAAAATAATTATATATTTAATTATTCCTCATTGTTTTGTCATCATTGTCCAACATTTGCTTCACATTATTTTATACATTTCAACTTTTTATTTGTTTACGCCGTTTATGAAATTGTTTCGGCTACATTTGTAAACAGCAGTTACAAGTTTTTGTATACATAATACTAGCGCTTCAAAGAAATGCCACGAAAAAAACGTAAAACTTGGTTTATTATTTGTGTTGCATATGTGTTTTCATTATACTTTTTACTAGATATTTAAATTGTTTAATCATTATGATAATGATAGTTGATAACTTATTAGCTATAATATTTACATGAAATAACATATTCACGATATACAGTGAACAAATTAATATATATATATATTTATATATATATATATATATATATATATATATATATATATATATATATATATATATATATATATATATATATATATACGACAGATATATACTTTGAACCGGGTTTGTAAATAAATGTATCCGTTTATATACCTATTTATCTACTTAGAGTGTGACAAAATTTGATCATAGACTCTTTCCAACGATATATTGTGGTAACGTCAACCCTTTCATCTATAATCATTTTCTGCCCCATACTAATTAGTAACTATTTTAATAACCTATAATTGAATTTCATAGTAATAAAGACACTCTGGAAGTCTGGTCGTTCAACTTCTCTCTTGCAGCTTTAGTACCAAACACTACGGTTATTAAAGCTTACCACAACCATGACTCAGATCTTCAGGACTCAGGAAAGGCTGCTAGTTAATTGGTCAGTAGACATCTCTTGTTTTGTAGGTCTCGCAACAGCGCGCCGCCCGCGAGTTAATTCGCGTGAAGGTTTTAATTAAATTGAATAAAACAAGTTTCTCAAAACACTTAGTCTATTAACAAAATAAATAGAATAAAACGAACTATTTACAATGAGAAACTTAAAACTATTAACAATTACGAAAAACTAACATAATTGCTCTTCTCGGCCGTTATTTTAATCCAAAAACGAAAAACCCAATTTTGAAAAAACACGTATAAATAGCTTAATAAAATATTAAACAAAAAAAAATAAATAGAACGCGAAAAACAGCTATTTATATTACTTAATCAAACCGTATGAAAATCGCGAGATGTCCCACTAAAATAACACACGATAATTCCTTAATTTCCCAATTTAAACAAAGATAACCATCTTTCCCGGCGATTATACCCGTGACGTAATTATTCTACGGCACTGGTAGTCACGGTACCGTTCTAACCGATATTCAAATTGTGACTAAAATTTACTATTCCTTAAACGAGTGTCTTCGATTCTTACACCCCTTCTCCCTTTGTTTCCCGTTTGTACCCAAATTACAAGATGGAACCCGGTAAACGTCAATTTCTTTCCCTTAAAGTTCGAAGGTTTCGATCGTTACATGCTGAGGGCGTTAGCTATTCTATACCGGATGCTTGATTTACGAATTGACCTGTGAGCGTATTAAGCTTAATTTTTATATAAACACTATTCTATTTCTCTCTATAACTAAAAGAATAAGATAATATAACGTCTGTGAAAAAACCTGAGTGCCCTTTTATTCATATTGCTGGTATTTAATTCGTTTTTTCTTGCAATCAGGAAAAACAGTCGCCATATTAGATCCCTTACACAGGTCAAACGTTATATTACAGTATAATGAGTTTATTTGATTATTCTTTTGTTTCCTAATAATAGGAAAATCGTTCAATATTTTAATATATTTTAACGGTATTTCATATACCATATGTTAAAAACTACCCTTATCACGTCTGGTTTTATTTACTTAACCAGGGCAGGATTACTTAGACAGATTTATAGGCAATTCTAAGAGAGGGTTTTTTAGGTCTTCATAAATTAACTGTATTGTATTTCTTAAGAAAACATTTAAATGACAAAGATCATAAAAGTTAAGCTTGATAACTGATTTATTTTTCCTTTAGACTTTCGTGGATAATGATAAAAAATATAACTACCCTGTTCCCACGGAATATCTATTCACAGAGTGATTATTTAATTATTTATTTTAACAGAATATAGTTGACATTGAACAATGAAAAATAATTAACGTTTGTTCCATTACAATAGGTGCATTATGCGATGCATGTCCACATATGAAAAGTAATCGTAGCACCCTACGACTCTCCGTGATTCTCTTCTTCTCCGCTGCTTGTAACCCCTCACTACCCCTGCTTCGCTCAGCTACGGACGGCAGTTCACATTTTCCTGGGAAGCATTTTTAGCATGTTTCAACAAATCCCTATGAAAATTTAAGATAAATGAATTGTAGTTCATAACATCCACTTTCAGAATCCGTTTAGCATTAACAAAAAAATGCTCTAAGTTCTTTATATTGCAATTAGACAAAAACTACCAAGGCGACAAGTTTTATCTCCCGGTTAGTCAAATTACACATAATAAGCTATCATTTCCTCAAAAAGCTTCGCTTAATATTGCAAATTTCCAAAAATATAAATAATGAAATTTTTATAAAAAAATTGAACCGACTTCAAAAAGTGCGCTAAAAAGTGAAAAATAACCTTAAATTTTTATATGAAATTGAACTTTTTGAAGTCGGCGCCAAACTAATACTTGACAAAATGTGATTTGTAAAACAGATTTAAAATACTTTTTTTGTAGTTGCTTTCTTACCATAATTTGTATATATTAGTAGTTATTTATTTCATTTACAAATAATTTGGCGCCGACTTCAAAAAGTTCAATTTCATATAAAAATTTATGGTTATTTTTCACTTTTTAGCGCACTTTTAGAAGTCGGTTCAATTTTTTTATAAAAATTTTATTTTTCTATTTTTAGTTTTAAAATTCATTATAATATTCATAAATTATTTGAACTAAGAACTAATCGACATTAGTGTACTTCGCAATGACTCCAAAGTGGCAAAAAAGTACAAATTTTATCCAAAGTTGTAAATCACCCTAAAATGAACCACTAAAAACTCTTTAGTTCTTAGAGTTTTCTAAATGCCAATCAAATTGGGTCAAACGAATATTTAGTCTGTCATAGAAAATCCACTATCTTAAATTTCAAATTAATTTTAGATTGATAATATAGGCCCCAACACTTTCCAATATCGATATTTAAAGAAAATAAATTAAATTTTTATCCACCATATTAGATACGCCATATTAAATTTTTTAAAAATAATTTTAGATTCGTCATGTGTGACCCCGAAAACTCTCCCGTACCAATTTTGGTGAAAATCGGAAAAAATTGATTTTTTCGTCCGCCATATTGGATCCGCCATATTGAATTTTTTAAAAATTATCTTAGAATCGTCATATGCGACTCCGAAAACTCCCCCGTACCAATTTTGGAGAAAATCGGACAAAATTAATTTTTTTGTCGGCCATATTGGACCCGCCAAATTGAATTTTTTAAAAATTATTTTAGAGTCATCATATGCGACCCCGAAAACTCCCCCGTACCAATTTTGGAGAAAATCGGACAAAATTGATTTTTTCGTCCGCCATATTGGATCCGCCATATTGATTTTTTTAAAAATAATATTAGATTCGTTATGTAGTACCTCGAAAATTCCGCCATACCAATTTTGGAGAAAATCGGACTAAATTGAATTTTTTGTCCGCCATATTGGATCCGCCATTTTGAATTTTTGAAAAATAATTTCAGATTCGTTGGGTACAACCCCGAAAATTCCTCCATACCAATTTTGGAGACAATCGGACAAAATTAATTTTTTTGGTCGCCATATTGTAAGCGCCATCTTGGATTTTACTGCACCAATTTCATCTAAAAAAATATGGGACCACCGCAGCAACTTCCTTTACATAACGTAAAAAATTTCATTCAAATCGGTGCAGCCGTTCCGGAGTAATCGGTGTACATATAAAAAAAAACATAGTCGACGAATTGAGAACCTCCTTCTTTTAGAAGTCGGTTAAAAAGAAGCAATTTTTGAACATTTTTCCGATTTTTCTGGGTGAAAAATCGTCCAATAGGGATCAATAAAATTCATTTTGCAACTTTTTTAATTATCTACAAATGATTCATTGAAAGTAATTCAATTCGTTCAATACTCTTCATAATATAAGCAAAACACCAAAAAAGTAACTTTTTTTAAAGTTTTTATGATTTAAAAAAACCTCAATACTTACTTGGAGTTGTTTTATTCATTTATGGACTATATTTTAAGTCATGGTTCAGCCAGTTTGCTGTTAAATTTTTTTGCAATACTTGCATTTTTTTTGTTCCATTGTATGGACTATACATATATATATATATATATATATTTTACCCGTCGCGGCTTCATCCGCAAAATATTTGTTTTATTGTTTAAATAAATGGATGATAGATTGTAAAAAAGTTTCACTCATATATTCAGGATGTAATTATGTGTGTGTTTCATTTTTTATTACTTGGTGCATAATCAAACTAACAACAGTTATGTCATAGATAACCCTGGAAATTTTATATAATATACAAATAGCCAAACGTTGCCTGAAGTATCGACCAGTATATCATTATTGAAAAGCAAAATGACGAGTTTCGCAAGATTACTGCCCTGCGGATTTCTGCTCGTTGTTTTAAATTTATATAAAGAAATGTTCGCCGATATCGACATCTTAAAAACACCAAAAAAAGTATCTTGTTTTGTGTTTTGTTTGCATGTATGTTGTCCTTTGGGTGTTATTCTAAAATTAGTAATAGGTTTCTGTTTAAGCCTAAATTAGCTCATTTACTTAATGGAATAAATTGATCCACCCGAACAAATGCTTTCGAAACGTGGATATAGTTCTCATTAGTCAACATATGACACACTTATACTTTTTATATTGTTCTAATCACGTGTATCTTATTTTAAATAATTCATAAATATTTATTGTCTTCTTAAAATATCATATAGCCCAACATGCTCAACACAATGTCATAAATCTCCTATTTTCAAAACAGTGACCCATTTAGACGTATTCATCTAAAATTATGAAACAAGATCCTTACAAACTGAAAACTAACCTTCTAAAATTATATATTTGAAAGCTAATAAGTTAACGTCTGACTGACAAAGGGATAATTTTCTAGAAACACGTAACATTTAACAATTTTACATTGAAGGGAATATTACCCCGTTTAATCTGACAAAAGTTATTAGCCCATAAAACAGGGTGGATATTAAATACATATTTACATAATTTTGTTCGAGCACGCGATGCCTTTTGTTCAAATGGGAAATATTCAGATTGTCTTTAAAATGGTACACATTCATTTAAAATTCGAATTTTAGCACTAATGATAATTTAATATTCCTATCATTTTCAGATCTTTTACGACTATATTCCTAATGTAAATATAGGTTAAAAATAAAAACTGGTACAAACTAAATGATAATTTATTTTTTACCGACTTTAAAAAAGAAAAGTTCTCAATAAAAGGCGTATATATATATATATACAAATATATATATATATATATATATATATATATATATATATATATATTTATATATATAATATGGATATTGTAGATCCTTTTATAAGACTAGAGTGGCCGCCCTAAAAAACATGTTTTAAAGAAATGAATTGGAAAGAAATTATAACATAAACATTTATGTTTCAACTGTAAAATGTCGGCTAAGAAATTTGGGAGTATAAGTACGACTACTAACCAAAAAGTCTTTCATATCTGCAAAGAACAAACTTGCGCTCGCGAAACGCCAGAGAATGGTCTACAATACTATGAAGTGATGAAAGCAAATTTAAATTAATATCGGCGATAATGTGATAGTTTGGGATGTTTTTCTCATTATAAAGTTAGATCGTTAATTCGTGTTGAACGGAATATACATCGATTTTGTACGGTGATATATTAAAAAACCAACTGATATCATATGCTAAAGAACTGGAGTAGAAGTGTATGGACCCGGCACCAGACACTACGAAAGCTTGGGTAAGTCACCAAGCATTTTCCAGACAGAAATACATGCCATCCTAATATTCAATACAACAAGGAGAAAAACTATCACGGCCAAGAGATTATTTATAATCATGACGGATAGTCAAGCAGTCATCAGTGCGCTGAGCTCTCAAGTTATTAGTTCCAAGATGGTCTGGGAATGCCTAGAGGAACTGAGTGATTTGAGTAAGAATAATAAAGTCACCCTCATGTGGGTATCGGGACATACCGAGATAGAGGGGATGAAATAGTAGACAGGCTCGCGAAGAAAGGGTCTGAGATACAATTTCTGCGGCTAGAGCTTTTCTGTGGAATCAGTAGTAGCATAATGCTGGAAGAACTAAAAATGGAAGAAGAAGGCAGGAGATCCAATTATTGGACAGATCTGCAAGGAGTGAGATAAGTTGAGATACTTCTGGGAACTACGACAAGAACAGATTCAAAGAATGCATAAGCTTTAATAAAAACCAACTTAGAGTTCTGACAGGGGTCCTGACGGGGCATTGTCACTTGAAAAGATACCTGAAGAAACTCGGACTGGTAAAAAGAGAAGAGTGCAGATTCTGTGAGGAGGAAGAAGGAACTATTAACATCCTTTCAGATTGCAGCATTTTAGAAAATCCTAGAATGCGGTTCTTGGAAGCACACCAAATAGAAGAAAGGCAGCTTCCCTTGAAGCCGTACAACATTCTATGGTTCCTGAGGGAAATAAGACTGAAGGATCTGCTCTAGTTTGCAAGGTATCCTTAATGACTTGACAACAGAAGGGGAACACAATAGATCTATTAAGTCGCAGTACATCAATCCCCCTTTCTACATACGGTCCTCATTTCTATATACATACGTACAAAAGTTGGTGCACTCGATGTCTTTAACACAATATAATTATTTTGTAATGTCGACATACTTTTGATCTTTCGCTATCATAATTTTTGCCTATTCTACTGAGTTGTTAAATAGTTCATTATTAAAATCTTTCTACCTCACGGTCTATATATTTGGAAAAGCTATTTTATTCTACTTACAACCGTTAGGAAAGAGAGCAGACCATATTGTGAAATTGTTTATTTTTAGTTTTTTAGTATATATATATATATATATATATATATATATATATATATATATATATATATATATGTATATATATATATATATATATATATATATATATATATATATATGTTGTTGCGTAGTGTTTCACGGATGGGAACATGCGATTCAGTATTATTCCAGGAATACATCCAAGCCGAGTAGTCGTCGAGGAAGCATCACTTAAAAATACCAGCTAAGACGTTGGCGAAACGTCGTGATGATTCTAATATTAACGAACGGATTGAAGACTGGAAAATCCCCAGTACACATTCCAATATCCGTGAAAATCAACATTAGAACATATATATATATATATATATATATATATATATATATATATATATACATATATATATATATATATATATATATATATATATATATATATTCAGGGGCGGATCCAGCCTCTCGCTTTGGGGGGGGGGTGATATCACAAAAGTACAGTATGGCAAGAAAAACAAGTTGTCAACGGGGGGGGGGGGGGGGGGGGAGTATAAGCAGCATACTCATTCCTAATATAAAAGGCAGAATCGGTTCTATTTTCCTGTTCCTGTTCTTAGAGATTTATCTTGTTTGCGCTTGTTTTTATATATTATTTGAAATTAGTGAGATACCCAAAGGATATGGCTTTCACCTCTATATTTATTCCAAAATTGTTAAACCAGGGCATTTTTTCCTCAAGGAAAAACTTATTTCGATGAATGTTTATGATGCCTTAAGATATCAATATCTAGATAATAAAGTTAAAAGTTCTGTTGAGATGTATTCCAACATGACAGGAGTTGGAAAATCTACTATGTACCGAATACTGAAGGAGAAAAAACGACTGGAATTATTAGTATTCCCAAACCACATTCGATCACAGGTAAACGAAAAACCTCGTTGGAAGAAGAGATGAAAACTGCAATTAAAGGGGTTGTATATACATTTTATTATGAGAAGCAGATCCCAACCATCTACAAAATTCTAACTAAAATCAATGAAGATTTCGATTTACCTGAAATTAAAAGAACTGATCTCTGGAAATTGCTATGGAGATTTCTAGAAAACGAAATATATAGAAAAACCACTAATACTTAGAAACAACTTCTTGAACTAATTAACAGCACGTTAAAAAAAGTAAGAAATGTTCATATTCCTAACGCAGTAAGATCTGTACGAAAGCGATGTCAAAAGTTGTTTGACAATAAAATTTTTATAAAATAATTGACCCGACTTCTAAAAGTGCGCTAAAAAGGGAAAAATAACTTGAAATTTTTATATGAAATTAAAATTTTTGAAGTCGGCGCCAAACTAATACTTGACAAAATGTGATTCGCATAAACAGATTAAAAATACTTTGTAATTGGTTTCTTACCATAATTCGTATATATTAGTAGTTATTTATTTCATTTAGAAATAATTTGGCGCCGAGTTCAAAAATTTCAATTTCATATAAAAATTTATAGTAATTTTTCTTTTTTTAGTGCACTTTTCTGAGGTCGGATCAAATTTTTTATAATTTTTTTTAAAGTATGCAGTATAACACAAGAGGTTTTGAACACCACATTATTTATTAACATCATTTGCGAAATGTGAAACTCCAATTACGTTTGTATAGAATGCCTTCCCCACTCCTCAATATTATCTCTATTATAATTGGGCGCTGACTTCAAAAACTTCAATTTCATATAAAAATTTCTAGTCATTTTTCCTTTTTTAGCGCACTTTTAGAAGTCGGTTCAATTTTTTTATAAAAATTTTATTTTTCGTTTTTTAGTTTTGAATTCTTTATGATATTCATAAATTATTTGAACTACGTGCTAATCGAGTTTAATGTACCTCGCAATGACTCCAAGGTGGCAAAAAAGTACCCATTTTAACCATAATTGTAAATCACCCAAAAATGAACCACTAAATATTCTTTGATTCTTAGAGTTTTCCAAATACCAATGAAATTGTGTCAAACAAATATTTAGTCTGTCATAGTATATCCACTATTTTAAATTTCAAATTAATTTTAGATTGGTAATATAGGCCCCAAAACCTTCCAACATCGATATTTAAAGAATTTGAGACGTAAATTTCTTAGCCCGATATATTTTATATTACATATTGAGTTTGTGTACGCCCCAATATCAATTTTAGATGAAACCGGAAAATGTAAAATTTTTAGTCCCTCATATTGTATCTTATCAACCTAATAGTTATAAAAAATTAACTTCATATTCGTAATACACCCCCACCCCACTCCCCACCTCCTAATACCAAATCAGAAAAAATGCGAATAAAGTAAAATTTTCAACCCACCATATTGGATCCGCCATATTGAATTTCAAAAAAATTATTTTAACGTTTTAATCTAATCTAAATCTAAACCCTTCAAAGCCCCCTAGTACCAATTTTAGATGAAATCCAGAAATTTAAAATTTCTAAACGGTCATATTGCATCTGACTTATTAGATTTTCTTAAAATAATTTTATATTCGCTATTTACATCCTCAAAAACGATTCAGTTCCACATTTGAACAAAGTCCAAAAATGTAAAATTTTTATTCAGCTATATTGCGTTCACCATATTGAATCCAGAAATTTTTTTAGAATAATGTTATATTTGCTATTTACATCCTCAAAAACGATTTAGTCCCACCTTTGAACAAAATTGAAAAATATAAAATTTTTAGTCCGCTATATTGTATTAACCATATTGAATTCTGAAAAAATACTTTTAAATTCATAAGAACCCCCTATATCAGTTTTGGAGAAAGTTGAAAAATGTAAAATTTTTAGGACACCATGTTGAATCCACCAGATTGAGTTTTTCAAAAAATATTTTAATTTCGTAATTAGCACTAACAGAAATCCCCCAATACTGACATCATATTGGATACGCCATATTAATTTTTTTAAAAATAATTTTAGATTCATCATGTGTGACCCCGAAAACTCTCCCGTACCAATTTTGGTGAAAATCGGACAGAATTGATTTTGTTGTCCGCCATATTGGATCCGCCATGTTGAATTTTTTATAAATAATTTCAGATTCGTTATGTGAGGCCCCGAAAACTCCCTCATACCAATTTTGGAGAAAATCGGACAAAATTAATTTTTTCGTCCACCATATTGGGTCCGCCATATTGAATTTTTTAAAAATTATATTAGATTCGTCATGTGCGACCCCGAAAACTCCCCCGTACCAATTTTGGAGAAAATCGCAAAACATCGATTTTTTGTCCGCTATATTGGTCCGCCATATTGAATTTTTTATGGGGGGCCATATTGAATTTTTTAAAAATTATTTTAGATTCGTCATGTGCGATCCCGAAAACTCCCCCGTACCAATTTTGGAGAAAATCGCACAACATCGATTTTTTTGTCCGCTATATTGGATCCGCCATATTGAATTTTTTATAAATAATTTCAGATTCGTTATGTGAAACCCCGAAAACTTCTCCATACCAATTTTGGAGAAAATCGGACAAAATTGATTTTTTCGTCCGCTATATTGAATCCGCCTTATTGAATTTTTAAAAAATTATTTTAGATTCGTCATATGCCACCCCGAAAAGTCCTCCATACGAATTTTGGAGAAAATTGGACAAAATTAAATATTTTTATCCGCCATATGGGATCAACTATTTTGAATTTTTAAAAAATAATTTCAGATTCGTTGGGTACAACCCTGAAAATTCCTCCCTACCAATTTTGGAGAAAATCGGACAAAATTAATTTTTTTGGCCGCCATATTGTAAGCGCCATCTTGAATTTTACTGAACCAATTTCGTCCAAAAAAATATGGGACAACCGCAGCAACTTCCTTTACATAACGTAAAAAATTTCTATCAAATTGGTGCCGCCGTTCCGGAGTAATCGGTGTACATACATACATATATATATATATATATATATATATATATATATATATATATATATATATAGTCGACGAATTGTGTACCTCCTTCTTTTAGAAGTCGGTTAATAATAGGGCCCTTCTAATTTTCTTTGTGGCTAGATGGTTTTAACATGGATATATTGTTATTTACTATAAATTATGTTTTGTTGAGGTTCAAGTTTTTTAAATACTATTTTGTCATTGTCTCTTGTCATTAAATAAATAGTAAGTATGTCTGTTAAGTTTAAATATTGCAATGCCTTTTTTCGTTTTTCATTTATGGCTTACTACCATTTACGAAAAACTCTAAAATGCAGCTTGTCTCTTCATTTTGACATATAGCGTGGTATATTGTTATAAATATACTTATAAACTTTACCTTGACATCTACAAATATATTAGGTGTTCCATTTAAAATAACCAAATTTGGATGAATAACTTTTTAACCACACCTCGTGTTAAAGTCATGATTACACCATTAGATTAGGCTTAAAATATTATAGAAACAAGGTGTTTAAAATTTTTTATCTTTTCAAAGAAAAACGTTAAAGAGCATTATAAAAATTGTCAACTTTTAAATTTTACCCTGTATCTTCAAAACAAATGAAAATTTTTAAGTTCTATATGTGGCATTTTTAGTTTCCTTAAAAAACAGCTCATAAAAGCTACATTCGTTTTTTACTAACTTTAATAGTTAGTTAGTTAAACCCCATCAAAATATCGAATTTGGGATACTCTGTACAAAGTTTTTTTATACTAACACAAAGTATTTTAATAACTTATTATGCAATATATCAATTACTTTTCCTTTGGGGAATTTCTTTAATAAGAGGCAAAGTTCTGTGAAAACTGCTCCACAAAGATAAAATAATAGTGAATCTAATCTCGGTGTCACGCAATCTTTCTAAGATTTACGTTGGCGAATAATGAAAATATACGATCGTACAGCAGTTATGAGGGAAAACTTTATCCATCAAGAATATTGGATAAAAATGAAAAAATGGAAAAACTTTTTAGTTATGGCTTAAATAACTGGTAAGAAAAGAAATATTTTTTTGCAATAATTCTAGACGAATATTGTCAAAGATTTTAGTTGAATCATGTAAGTATAAATAGCCAATTATTATAAAATGTGTCTCTCACAATATAAACTTGATTTTAAATAAATTAAAAAACACAATGTTTAAGTGAAATTTTTGAAACATCAAACATTAAATAAAATGTCCTTTAAGTGGCCTCTGTGCCTCCTTTGGCAGGCATACACTCTTTCCGCTGAATTTCGTGAATCTGACGCTTAATTTCTATTTAGAGTTCTTGAATCGTCTCATGATAGTTCTTGTAGATCTTACTTTTAAAAAAATCCAAACAGTGTACGCCGCAAGTTCTTACCAAACAATTTTGATCCCAGAATAATGTATTTTGAATCGATGCCATCCCTTGCTGATGTCGACAATCTCACTCGCAGAAAAATGTATTAAAATTGCTTAATAAAACACTTAATATAGAATCCTGTTTTATTGGCTTAGAGAGTAACATTTTCTCTTACCAACCAGGATAACCAATTATTTCAAGCACGTTATTAATTTAAATATTTGTAACAGCTTCCAAATAGTACCAAAAATTATATATTTAATATTACTTAAATAATAATCAAAATAATTAAATATAAATTAATGCTGAATTAGCATTAAAACCAAGCAGCATTCAGATTATTTCCTTATTATAACTAGCTATGAAGAGTACAACACCAATAAAAATAATTCTTTGATCCACTAATGGGAATCAAATTTAATACTAGCTAAATTAACATTTATGGTTTAAACTAATATTTGAACAGGGTGAGTCAACGATTGGATGAAGTAGGTTTGTGCCTTTTCGGTGAAATTAACAAAGAAACTATATATATATATTGTTTAATACATTAATCTATTATATTTTCTATTTTTTACTTTCAATTTATTTTTTTGGACTGTGGCAATTATCTTAAATTTTGTGTTTAAAAGCCTAAAATTTGGAAAAGATAGATATATGAAATTGGTAAGTTAAATCTAGGGTTTGGTAATTTTTTTTTGATAACGTAAGTTTGAAGCTTTTACTCATCTCGATTGCAAAGATAGAGTTTTGCAAAAGTACACTGATTTGTTTCCAGTAAAAGTTGCTACTTACAATTAGATATTTCCCTTAATTATATTTTTTTCTCCTGTGTTAATGAATATTGTATTTATAAAGTTATACGAATATTATTTGTAAATAATAATACAAAAAGAAACCCTCATTAAAATATTATTTCGTGTAAAACTATTTACAATTACAAATTTTTAAACTAGTTTCTATTCTCTTATAATTTATTTGAAATAAAGAATCCTTTTTATCGTGTAATATAAATTATTTTTCTTTCCCTGGAAAATTTTCCGCTCGATTATTATTATGTTATAAGAGCAAAAGTTCTGGGAAAACTACTGCACCAGGAAGATAACATACTAGGGATCTTATCTCGATGTCACGCAATCTTTTTAAGATTTACGTCGCAAAGTAATAAAAATATATGATCATAGCGATGTTACCCGAAGAAACTTTATCCATCAGCAGTATTAAATAAAAATGGGCAACCTCTAACTTTTTCGATGGTTATTTTATAGCTTGCTAAATAATAAATATAAATTCAACTGATTTTAGTATTGTCGTATATGAAAATAGAATTTATTTAGTTATTTATATAGTTATTTAGCGTAAAAGCTCAAAATAGAGAAAGTATTTAAGGAGCAGTTTGTTAGAAATTTTAAATTAATAATGCTATAAAAATAAAAAAACTTCTAATAAATATTAAATTACTATTGTCGACAGAATTCCACCAAAAACATACTTGTAAAATATAGGGTCAAATCCCGTAACTGTTTAGCTAGATTAACTCATATCAAGTTACATCTATAGCATCCTTATTCCAAACTCTAACACTTTTCTTTACAAACCAATTCAAGTCTTAAATTGAATGATTTTCGATGGCATCATTATTAGGTAAAGCAAGAATGTGACACCTGTGAACTTTGTTCAAATATGTCTTAAAGCCTGTTTCCACTTACGAGTGTCCACCTTGAGTTTCCACCCAGAGTTAAATGTCTACAACTTTCTTCATTCACACTGGGTGAATAAGTTGGGGAGCCGAGCCTTGGATGATACATTTTTGGAAAAAATAACTTAAAAATAAGCTTGCTAGTCTGATTTCGCCATTAACCTCGCTTTTTTAATACTATTTCGTATATATCTGCAATTGTAAACGTTTTGTTTTAAAAATTTTTGCAATTATAATAGAAAAAGAGGTGTTCATTAGGGACGGGGATTAGTGTTGTAAATATTCGGATGATTTTGATATTCGAATAATACGGATGAGGATGAATGTAATATTCGGATTGTTTAACAATACGAATTGCGGAATGTTGACGAAACATTACGAATTAATACGAATCGAACTCCTCGCGGCTCTAGATAGGGAATTGGACAACAGTGGTTCAGTAAAAATTTAGACATAGGAGCCGCGTCAAGTTTTAGATTATACATCATGGCTCCCGCACAAAAATCAATTGTTTTTTTTTTGTCAATTCATCAAATAGTAAATTTCCCCTATGTCGGTTGTGTAATCGAAAATTAAAATATTTAAAACACTATTGGTAATTTAAAAAAATATATATTTCTGAAATACGTCCACTTCTATACCATGAAGAAATGAATAAAAATAATGTTACTGATGAGACTCAAGTTCATATTTCAGGTTTTGTTAAACTCCAAGCAGTAAAAAATATCCCTGAAGTTTTTTTTACCAAGGGTGCGTTCCACTAAGCACTCACAACAATCACGCTCATGATCGCAGTTTTTCCCGTTCCACTAGCTTGTGACCATTCTAATCATAAACCCAAGTGGAATGGGATTGTGGACGTCGTAAGCGTTGAGTTAAATATTACAAATGGCGGATTTGAAAATAAATCAGAAGCTTGTAATGGTTATAATTTTTAAGCTTTAATTTTAAAAATTGGTTATAATTATTGGTTAATTTCCTTTATATTAAAGAAAAATACTGTTTAGTTTCTTATATTTTATTTTAGTGGAGTCTAAGTAATTTACGTTGAAAAATAATCAAAATATTTTTGTGGCGACAGTTGGATATTTGTTTGTGGATCGTAATAATGCTTCAGAAAGTACTTCATCTAGTTCAGATGAAGAATGGAATGCAGTTTTACAAAATCGGGAAAAGCGAAAAGTTAGGCCACGTATTATTGATTATAAGAATGTTGTTAATCGTTATTCAGATAAAGAATTCAAAAGTCATTTTAGGGTAAATTTTATATAACTACTACATTCTATAAATGTACTTGTATATAATTACTACATTTTTATAAATGTATTTTTCAGTAACATCTTTTGCGGATTGGACTACACCGTGTAATTCAGTGTATTTTGATTCTAAACTAAATTATACTTATTTTTTCTCATATGCTACACTGTAATTTTGAAACTCTTACATTCAATTGTCTTTAAATTTAAAAAACCTCGCCAAAATTCTCAACGTCCACTTTGACCCACCTTTTCAGATGGGTCGTTGTGAGCTCGGCGTGAGCGAGAAGAATGACGTCATTAATGACGTTTTCACCGCGACCGCAACGACCGTAGTCGTCATGTGGAACGACTGAAGGAATATTTTGGGCGTTGTGAGCGCCTGGTGGAATGCACCGCAAGATGAGATTCCATGTATAAGCCAATCCACAGAATTAAAAAATAATCCTGGCTCTTTAATTCTTTTAACTATGAACGGAAGTTGGCAGCAAAAAATTTTGCAAAAACGATGTACCACTTCTACCTAAGTTCAAAATTATTGTTATGTTTATATATTTTACATATTATTTTCAAAGAAAACCATCTTGGATTATTTTTTGTTTATGTTCAAATTAAATATTACTAGAATGTATGTTTTCCTTGACTTATTAAAAACAATTTAAGATATGTTTTTGGAACTAACGTTAAATTTATATGTTTTTATGATATATATTTTGTTTTAATTTCTTTAATAAAACTTTTTTTTGTATATATATATATATATATATATATATATATATATATATATATATATATATATATATATATATATATATGAATTTTTATTTTATACCTTTAAAATATATTTTTATGCTCTGCGTCATCAAAAGTACTTGCATCTAAAATAATAGAATAATAATCATCTCCAGCACTGGTGAACGAACAAGTGTATTCGATGCCGCAGCGTCCGTGACATCCGTTTCCATCGGGCATCGGTCGTTATATAAAAAATCATCGGTATCATCACATTCCGTATGCCAGGGAATTGTCTAAATTAATACGTATTAATTTACTATTCGAATATTGCTCGGTTATTTCAATACGTATTCCCACATCACCCGAAACAGTACGAACTAATACGAATGAAACGAGCACCGTCCGTAGCATTCGATCTTCGTTTTCTTGTGGCTCCGAAGACCAAGACATACTTATGCGTTACTACAAACGAAACAAGGATAAAATTATTCTTATTATGGCTGTATTCTTTTGAGTATTTATCAATTGATCAAAGTGAACAAAGTGAAACTGATAACTTCATGTTCTTTTGAATATGCATTTACTTGACATCGGGTCGAAGTGATCATGATCACTTCAAGTGACAGAACTGAAAGTGATAATTACTCAAAAGAATATACCTTATGACACTATGTTTCCATTTATTTCAATAGAACCGAAGCACATCACATTCCGAATTCCGCATTCCGGATGTCAAAGAACTATTCGGTTTAATACGATTAAGTTACTATTCGAATTGTTCGGTTATTTTAATACGTATTCTCACATCACTAACGGGGATACTATGCGTGGCCCTTATATAGTTGTATAAAAAATTTCCGATCCTATTTAATTTGCAAAATAAAATTATCTAGCTTAAAGGCTTTTAAAAAATTACTAACTATAAAGTTTTTACAAAAAAAATTGAACCGACTTCTAACCTGACAAAATGTGATTCGCATAAACAGGTCAAAAATATTTTATTTGTAATTGTTTTCTTACCATAATTTGTATATATTAGTAGTTGTGTGTTTTATTTAGAAATAACTTGGCGCCGACTTCAAAGGTTTCAATTTCGTATAAAAATTTATAGTTATTTTTCACTTTTTGGCACACTTTTAGAAATCGGTTCAATTTTTTTTTATAAAAATTTAATTCCTCGATTTTTATTTGTGAATTATTTTTATTATGATATTCATAAAATATTTAAACTAATCAGTACTAATCGAGACTAGTGTACCTCGCAATGACCCCAAGGTGACAAAAAGTACCCTTTTTTCCAAAGTTGTAAATCACCCTAAAATAAACAACTAAAAATTCTTACAGTTCTATAAATACCAGTAAAATTTTGTCAAACAAATATTTAGTCTGTCCACTATCTTAAATTTCAAATTAATTTTAGATTGGTAATATTGGCCTCAAAATCTTCCAATACCGATATTTCAAGAATTGAGACCTAAATTCCTTAGCCCGATATATTTTATACTGCATATTGAGTTTGTATACGTCCCAGGAACCCCGCAATATCAATTTTATACAAAATCGGAAAATGTAAATATGTCCCTCATATTATATCTTATCAACTTAATAGTTGTAAAAAATTAACTTCATATTCGTAATAAACGACCCAGAAAACTCCCTAATAACAAATCTGAAAAAATGCGAATAGGGGAAAATTTTCAACCCACCATATTAGATTCGCCATATTGAATTTTGAAAAATAATTTTAACGTCTTAATATAATCTAAATCTAAACCCTCCAAAATCCCTTAGTACCAATTTTGGATGAAATCCGAAAATTTAAAATTTCTAGATCGTCGTGTTACATTTGACATGTTAAATTTTTTTAGAATAATTTTATATTTGCTATTTACATCCTCAAGAACGATTCAGTCCCACCTTTCAACAAAATCGAAAAATATAAAATTTTTAGTCCGCTATATTGTATTAACCATATTGAATTCTAAAAAAATACTTTTAAATTTATAATTTACACCCTCAAGAACCCCCTATATCAGTTTTGGAGAAAATCGAAAAATTTAAAATTTTTAGGACACCATATTAAATCCGCCAGATTGAGTTTTTCAAAAAATATTTTAAATTCATAATTAGCACTAACAAAAATCCCCCAGTACTGATTTTAGACAAAATCAAGAGATGTACATTCTTTAATCCGCTATCTTGGATCCGCCATATTTATTTATTTTTTTTTGAATAATTTCAGATTCGTAATGTACTATCTCAAAAACTCCGCAATATCAATTTTGAAAAAAATCGAACAAAATTTATTCTTTATCCGCCATATTAGATACGTCATATTTGATTTTTAAAAATAATTTCAGATTTGTTATGTGCGACCTCGAAAACTCCTCCATACCAATTTTTGGAGAAAATCAGACAAAATTGAATATTTTGTTCGCCATACTGCATCCGCTATATTGAAATTTAAAAAAAAAATTAGATTCGTTATGTGCGACTCCGAACCCCCCCCCCCCCTACCAATTTTGTAGAAAATAGGACACCGGCGACCGATGAGGGACTAGCAAACCCCACAACTTATATTAGACAAAATATGAAATCTAATACAAGTAGTGCCATCTATATACATACAATACAATTGCAGTAGGGCGTATAAATACATTATATAAGAAAAACTATTTTAGTTCTCAAATAACTGAAAAACCCTTTTACTATAAGGACAGACGTACTCTCTTTTTAATACTATTTTAAAATATTTATTTAATAATAGAAACAAAGCACTATCTCAGACCAGAAGAGAGAAGACTTCGACCCTCTCAAAAAGAAAAAATAATTTTTGAGCGGGCTAAACTAATAATTAACAATTTAAAAACTCCTATGTTTTTTCATATTTCGCTTTATACATCGAAAATTATGCAAAGCCAAATTATTATTGAGTGCCAAATCAGGGTGTACGATGTTTTGAGTGCTCAAAAAGTTACTGATTTGAGCTGATGTGTGACAGCTCGCATAGTCACTATGGTATCTGGTTTGATTTCCTCAATTTACCGAAGACTCCCAGCAAACAAATAGTTATATACCATTTTGAATTAAGCACTCTACGATTCTCTACACACACGGTTGCCAGTTTTTCCAAAAAACATTCCATTTGCTTCTAAATACTTCGTTCGTAAACAATATTTGTTGGTTTTGGCTCATCATTAAAGATCTATAGGGTTGGCTGCTGTTTACTTTCAAGCTCATACGCATAAATTCAAGACTTGTCATCTGTGTTTAAAGAATCGCGATCGTATTTTTTAACCGACTTCTAAAAGAAGGAGGTTCTCAATTCGTCGACTATGTATTTTTTTTTTATGTATGTACACCGATTACTCCGGAACGGCTGCACCGATTTGAATGACATTTTTTACGTTATGTAAAGGAAGTTACTGCGGTGGTCCCATATTTTTTTAGATGAAATTGGTGCAGTAAAATCCAAGATGGCGCTTACAATATGGCGGCCAAAAAAAATAATTTTGTCCGATTTTTACCAAAATTGGTATGGAGGAATCTTCGGGGTTGTACCCAACGAATCTGAAATTATTTAAAAAAAATTCAAAATGGCGGATCCAACATGGCGGACAAAAAAATTAAATTTAGTCCGATTTTCTCCAAAATTTGTGTGGGGGAGTTTTTGAGATTGCACATAACGAATCTGATATTATTTTTAAAAAATTCAATATGGCGGATCCAATATGGCGGATCAAAAAATTAATTTTGTCCGATTTTTACCAAAATTGGTAAGGGGGAGTTTACGGGATCGCGTATAACGAATCTAAAATATTTTTTAAAAAATTCAATATGGCGGATCCAATATGGCGGACGAAAAAATCAATTTTGTCCGATTTTCTCCAAAATTGGTACGGGGGAGTTTTCAGAGTCGCGAATGACGAATCTAAAATAATTTTTTAAAAATTCAATATGGCGGATCAAATATGGCCGACAAAAAAATTAATTTTGTCCAACTTTCTCCAAAATTGGTACGGGGGAGTTTTCGGGATCGCATATGACGAATCTAAAATAATTTCTTAAAAATTCAATTTGGCGGATTTAATATGGCCGACAAAAAAATCGTTTTTGTCTGATTATCTCCAAAATTGGTACGGGGGAGTTTTCGGAGTCGCATATGACAAATCTAAAATAATTTTAAAAAAATTCAATATGGCAGATCCAATATGGCGAACGAAAAAATCAATTTTGTCCTATTTTCTCCAAAATTGGTATGGGAAAGTTTTCGGAGCTTCACATAAATAATCTGAAATTATTTTTAAAAAACTCAATATGGCGGACAAAAAAAATCAATTTGGTCCGATTTTCACCAAAATTGGTACGAGAGAGTTTTCGGAGTCACATATGACGAATCTAAAATTATTTTAAAAAAATTCATTATGGCGTATCCAATATGGTGGATAAAAAATTAATTTATTTTCTTTAAATATCGAGATTGGAAGGACTAAATATTCGTTTCACCCAATTTGATTGGTTTTTGGAAAACTCTAAGAACTAAAGAATTTTTAGTGGTTCATTTTCGGGTGATTTACAATTTTGGATAAAATAGGTACTTTTTTGCCAGTTTGGAGTCATTGCGAGGTACACTAATCTCGATTAGTACTTAGTTCAAATAATTCATGAATATCATAATGAATTCTAAAACTAAAAATAGAGAAATAAAATTTTTATTAAAAAATTGAACCGACTTCTAAAAGTACGCTAAAAAGTGAAAAATAACCACAAATTTTTATATGAAATTGAACTTTTTGAAGTCGGCGCCAAATTATTTGTACACGAAATAAATAACTACTAATATATACAAATTATGGTAAGAAAGCAAATACAAATAGAGTATTTTTAATCTGTTTATACACATCACATTTTGTCAGATATTAGTTTGGCGCCGACTTCAAAAAGTTCAATTTCATATAAAAATTTGTGGTTATTTTTCACTTTTTAGCGTACTTTTAGAAGTCGGTTCAATTTTTTAATAAAAATTTTATTTAGTATGTACTTGCACTAATAGACACGGGTTTCTCTTTAACGATTGTCAAATTATACGGGATCCAACGCTGATTCCCGACCAAATGTTTGAGCGATATACTATACAGGTGTGGAAAATCCAGACCGGTATCTGGACGTTTCTTAAGTAAGATAAAGAAAATACTATAATTCATCAAATCACAATGAGACAGTCGTAAGCATCGACGTACGTGTAAATTACCAGTTTGGCCCTATGGTGAGGGGTAATACAATGCTGTCGCGGTGAGAGCGACCCCCATACTGGATCCGCCATATTTAATTCTGTAAACATAATTTCAGATTCGTTGAATATGAACTCGAAAATTCCCCTATACAAATTTTAGAAAAAATCATTCAAAATTAATTTTTTTGGCCGCCGTATTGTCAACGCCATCTTGGATTTTATTGCACCAATTTCGTCCAAAAAAATATGGGAACACCACAACAACTTCCTGAACATAACGTAGAAAATTTCATTCAAATTGGTGCCGCCGTTCCGGAATAATCGGTGTACATACATAAAAAAAAATACATGGTTGACGTATTGAGAACCTCCTTCTTTTAGAATTCGGTTAAAAATACGCTATGATAGGGCAAGAAATGAGTTTCTAATATTGATTTGAACAAATTTCCAAATTAACTAAGTGTGCTTTGAAAGACTCTTTCTATTTCCTTCCCTAGCGGCGCTGTCGTTTCAAATATATGACATTATTTTGCTATTATCAGAACATTAGATCGTATATTTAAATTATGTTTTCATAAGCATTCATTTGTTACTCGATAAAAACCAAAAAAAAAATAATGTAATCCATTTTACTCACAAAATCATGTTTAAAATTTCAAGTTGAGAATATCGTTAACTCTTGAAATGTGTCAAATTTCAAGTATACTAAATTTTACTTTACCACTTGCATAATATTTGAAGGTTCAAAAGTACAATAAACTATTTTTTGTTGGTTTTATTCTTTTAGTATCTACAGAAAACCATGTTTCTGTTTTAAAATATTTTATAAATCTAAACAATAATATCGGCAAAGAAAAATACATCTCATCATCTCGAACACAATTTATAATATTCCGAAAAAATATGATTAAAAGTACTAAATTGACAAGGGTCTAATGCTTTTATCCTAATTGGAAAAATCATTCAGACATACGCTAAAAATTAATTGAGTGTCCCGTATCGAAATTAAAATTGACACATAACCCAAAATTTAGTTAATGGAGGCATCACCAAGGGCGCTTGATATAATGTCCCAAATTAATGACAGAGTGAGTTTCTCGATGATCGAAAAGAGTTCATTTTTATTAAATGAAATCCTTTTTGTAATTAATTTACCTCTTTTAATCCTACTATATAATTAAAAAGTGGTGTGAGACTAAACTTGACACTTAATTTTTCTTGGTGGCTAAACAAATTGGTAAAAGAAAACTAAGCTCATTTTTTCTATTTTTCCTAGAGTATCAATACTTTTCGATATAAACTAAACATTTTTTATATTATTTTACCTGATCCAAATGTAAGAATTTTGATTAACAACGTTGATTTGTTTTTCAAATTTCTAATTTTATTCAAATCTTAAGACTTATTTCTATATCATAGGAAGGCATTCTTTGTTAGTCCTTTTTGAATAAAATTTTTATACAAAAAAATTGAACCGACTTCTAAAAGTGCGGTAAAAAGGGAAAAATAACTAGAAATTTTTATATGAAATTGAAATTTTTGAAGTCGGCGCCAAACTAATACCTGACAAAATGTGATTCGCATAAACAGATTAAAAATACTTTATTTGTAATTAATTTTTTACCATAATTTTTATATATTAGTAGTTATTTATTTCATTTACAAATAATTTGGCACCAACTTCCAAAATTTCAATTTCATATGAAAATTTGTAGTAATTTTTCACTTTTTAGCGCACTTTTAGAAGTCAGTTCAATTTTTTTTTTAATATTATTTTTCGATTTTTGGTTTTGAATTCATTATCATATCCATAAATTATTTGAACTAAGTACTAATTGGGATTAGTGTACCTCGGAATGAGTCCAAGGTGGTAGAAAAGTACCCATTTTATCCAAAGTTGTAAATCACCCTAAAATGAACCACTACAAATTCTTTGATCCTTAGAGTTCTCCAAATACCAGTGAAATTGTGTCATTGTCTGTCATAGTAAATCCACTATCTTAAAATTCAAATTAATTATAGATTGATAATATAGGCCCCAAAACCTTCCAATATCGATATGTAAGGAACTTGAGACGTAAAATTCTTAGCAAGATATTTTTTTTACTGCATATTGAGTTTGTATATGCCCCCAAAACCCCAATTTTTGACAAAATCGGAAATTGTAAACTTTTCAGTCCCTCATAACTTATCAACCTAACAGTTATAAAAAATTAACTTCATATTCGTAATACATGAGCCCGAAAACCCCCTAATACCAAATCTGAAAAAATGCAAATTAGGTAAAATTTTCAACCCACCATATTGGATCTACTATGTTGAATTCCAAAAAAATAATTCTAACGTCTTAATCTGATCTAAATCTAAACCCTTCATAACCCCCTAGTACCAATTTTGGATGAAATTCGGAAATTTAAAATTTCTAGACATATTGCATCAACATATTTGTTATTTACATCCTCCAAAACGATTCAGTCCCACTTTTGAACAAAATCGAAAAATATAAAATTTTTTGTCCGCTATATTGGATTCGTCATATTGAATCCTGAAAGATTACTTTTAAATTTATAATTTGCAATTTCAAGAACCCCCTATATCAGGTTTGAAGAAAGTTGAAAAATGTAAAATTTTTAGGACGCCATATTGAGGTTTTCAAAAAATATTTTAAATTCGTAATTAATACTAACAAAAATCCCCCAATACCCATTTTAAACAAAATCAAGAGTAGAATCTTTAATCCGCCATCTTGCATCCGCCATATTTAATTTTTTTTTAAATAATTTCAGATTCGTAATGTGCAATCCCACAAACTCTCTCATATCGATTTTAAAAAAAATTCGACAAAATTAAAATTTTATTTGTCATATTGAAATTTTTAAAAATAATTTTAGATTCGTTATGTGCAACCTTAACAACTCCCCCGTACTAATTTTGTAGAAAATCGGACAAAATTGATTCTTTGTCCAACATATTGGATCCGCCATATTGAATTTTAAAAAATATTTTGGATTTCCCAATACTGATTTTAGACAAAATCGAGAGATGTAGACTCTTTAATCCTCCATATTGGATCTGCCATATTTAATTTTTTTAAATAATTTCAGATTCGTAATGTGCGATCTCAAAAAGCCCCCCATATCAATTTTGAAAAAAATCGGACGAAATTAATTTTTTATCCGTCATATTGAATACGCTATATTAAATTTTTTTAAAATAATTTTAGTTTCGTTCTATGCGACCCCGAAAACTTCTTCTTTGGAGAAAATCGAATAAAATTGATTTTTTCGTACGCAATATTGGATCCACCATATTGAATTTTTAAAAAACAATGTAAGATTCGGTATGTATCACCCCGAAAACTCCCCCGTACCAATTTTGGAGAAAATCGGACAAAAATTGACTTTTTGTTTACCATATTGGATCTACCATATTGAATCTTTTAAAAATATTTTGGATTCGTTATGTAAGACCCCGAAAACTTCCTCACACCAATTTTGGAGAAAATCGGATAAAATTAATTTTTTTAACTGCCATATTATCAGCGCCATCTTGGATTTTACTACACCAATTTCGTCCAAAAAAATATGGGACCACCGCAGCAACTTCCTGAACATAATGTAAAAAATTTCATTTAATTCGGTACCGCCGTTCCCGAATAATCGGTGTACATACATGAAAAAATACCTAGTCGAAGAATTGAGAACCTCTGTCTTTTAGAAGTCGGTTAATAAAAAAAATTTTACTTTCTGATCTATAAATATAAAATATATTATAATGAGCTTGTAAAATCCGAAATTTAAGATTAAACAATAAATATTTTTAGACGAAATATATTTGTTAACGAACATCTATTTTATATTTAATTTTAGAATCTCTTAGTTTTAATATATTGTCATCAATACATTCTTAACTCAAAATTGTCCGAAGTTTTCTCCATTTAATCGTTGTTCCATCTCCTATAGTTTCAAAGGTCCCAATACATTCATCGCACTTTGAGACATTCTGTATAAGGAAAAAATAATTTAAATATTCGACGCAAAATTAATTTAATGGAATTATACATATTACAAAAATGATTGTTTTGAAAACATGAACATAATGAAAGTGCAGCCTGGAGACCTATGTTGAAGTATTTTATCCCGGAATTTTAGAAATTTTGGGAAAGGTTAATGTCGAATAAAATATTCAAAGCCTATCTATAAGAGTCGTTTTTGGTAGTAGCGAGCCAGAGAAAGGTAGTTTTAGCACAGATTCCTTATTTCTTAAGGATTAAAAGATATAATAAAGAAATCTATATACATGATGTTAGTTTCTTTGGAATAATATTAACTTAAAGAATTTAGTTTTTGGTAAAATTGAAAGCTTTGGGCACAATAATTTCTAAGATTTCTTTAAAAAAATGCACCTAATAGGTTTGATAAATATAATTAATTAAATTGATGTCTTACTGATAATCACATAATCTTGCAGATACAGAACTAATAAGAAAATTTGATTTGTCATCATAAATCTTACAATTTGATATATTTGATTAAGTGCCATAACCACTAAAAATTCGTCTTGTTCGTTCTTCCGTCCGTTTATACATCACAACCTTGAAACTTCACTATTTTTCTGATGAAATTTTGCAAGAAAAATGTAAAGCTAAGTTATAAATAATATTTTTATGAAAAATTGAATCGACTTTTAAAAAAACGCTAATAAGCAAAAATAACAATATAAATTTTTGCATGAAATTGAAATTATTGAAGTCGATGCCAAATTAATACCTCACAGAATGTGATTTACGTAAAAAGATTGAGAAATACTTCATTTGTAATGGCTTTCTTACCGTAGCTTCTCTGTATCCCATGTTAGTAGTTATTTGTTTCATTTGGTAACAATTTGGTGCCCACTTCAAATATTTCAATTTTATGTAAAGGTTTTTATTATTATTTTTCTCTTTTTAGAGTTTTTTGGAAGTCGATTCTATTTTTAACCGACTTCTAAAAGAAGGAGGTTCTCAATTCGTCGACTATGTATTTTTTTTTATGTATGCACACCGATTTCTACGGAACGGCTGCGCCTATTTGAACGAAATTTTTTACGTTATATTTAGGAAGTTGCTGCGGTGGTCCCATATTTTTTTAGATGAAATTGGTGCTGTAAAATCCAAGATGGCGCTTACAATATGGCGGCCAAAAAAAATAATTTTGTCCGATTTTCTCCAAAATTGGTATTGAGGAATTTTCGGGGTTGTACCCAACGAATCTGAAATTATTTTTAAAAAATTCAAAATGGCGGATCCAATATGGCGGACAAAAAAATTTAATTTATTACGATTTTCTCCGAAATTGGTATGGGGGAGTTTTCGAGGTTGCACGTAACGAATCTGATATTATTTTTAAAAAATTCAATATGGCGGATCCAATAAGGCGGACGAAAAAATCAATTTTGTCCGATTTTTACCAAAATTGGTAAGGGGGAGTTTACGGAGTCGCAAATGACGAATCTAAAATGATTTTAAAAAAATTCAATATGGCGGATCCAATATGGAGGACGAAAAAATCAATTTAGTCCTATTTTCTCCAAAATTGGTATGGGGAAGTTTTCGGGGCCTCACATAAAGAATTTGAAATTATTTTTAAAAAACTCAATATGGCGGATTCAATATGGCGGACAAAAAAAAAATCAATTTTGTCCGATTTTCACCAAAATTGGTACGGGAGAGTTTTCGGGGTCACACATGACGAATCTAAAATTATTTTTAAAAAATTCAATATGGCGTATCCAATATGGTGGATAAAAAATTAATTTATTTTCTTTAAATGTCGATATTGGAAGGTTTTGAGGCCTATGTTACCAATCTAAAATTAATTTGAAATTTAAGATAGTGAATTTTCTATGACAGACTAAATATTCGTTTGACTCAATTTGATTGGTATTTGGAAAACTCTAAGAACTAAAGAATTTTTAGTGGTTCATTTTAGGGTGATTTACAACTTTGGATAAGATGGGTACTTTTTTGCCAGTTTGGAGTCATTGTGAGGTACACTTATCTCGATTAGTACTTAGTTCAAATAATTTATGAATATCATAATGAATTCTAAAACTAAAAATAGAAAAATAAAATTTTTATAAAAAAATTGAACCGACTTCTAAAAGTGCGCTAAAAAGTGAAAAATAACCATAAATTTTTATATGCAATTGAACTTTTTGAAGTCGGCGCCAAATTATTTGTACACGAAATAAATAACTACTAATATATACAAATTAGGGTAAGAAAGCAATTACAAATAAAGTATTTATTAATCTGTTTATGCAAATCACATTTTGTCAGGCATTAGTTTGGCGCCGACTTCAAAAAGTTCAATTTTATATAAAAATGTATGGTTATTTTTCACTTTTTAGCGCACTTTTAGAAGTCGGTTCAATTTTTTTATAAAAATTTTATTTATAGGAATTTTATTTTCGATATTTAGTTTTAAATTGAGCTGAGCTTTTAAGGTCGCGAAAAAGTATCCATTTTATCCAAAGTTATAGACCAGACAAAATTAAACAAAAAAATTCTTTGATTCTTAGAATTCTCCAGATACCAGTTTGGAATAAAATTGTTCCAAAGAAATATTTACCTGGTATAGTGAATTCGTTATTTTGGATTTTAAGAAATTAATCTTAGATTCGTAACTGCTCCCAAAACCTCCCAACATCGATTTTGAATGAACTCAAGACATGTAAATTTGTTAGTCCGACATATTTTATCCTGCATATTGAGTTTGAAGAAAATAATTCCGTAATATACGTCCAAAGAATCCCTCAATGGGACAAAATCGAAAAATATTAAATTTTTCGTTCACCATATTGTATCTGCTATATTAAATTATAAAAAATAAATTCAGATTCGTAACGGACGGAAATCTGTTGCACGAAGTTTTTCATGAGATCACGAAGTCACAGTGATGAAGGACCGAATAAAAAGAAGAGTTTATAATACTTTGAAATAAGAAAAAAAAAATTAAACGGTTTTTGTTTGTATGTCTTTAATTAATTATGTCACGTTTTTACAGATTTTAAAAATTTATCAGTGAAAAATTTGTGCGTTTACTTTAAATTTATATAATTTTAATAACGAATTTGTGGTTATTCATTGAAACTTTATTCCCGACACAATAAAGTTGAGAATTGTGTGAAGGACATTATTTTTAAATTTTCATCCCTTACAAATTATTGATAGTAAATCTCAGAGGGGTTTCAATCAAAATTTAGTAAATGTGAAGTTAGGAAGAAACAGTGTGTGTACAAAATAAAAGTCAAAAAGAACAATAAACAATTTATTAACAATAAATATCTATGATTGTAAACAAAAATTGAAAAAATACTGCAAGTTAGTCCAAGTTCAAATTCTCTTAAAGATAACTACTAAAACAAGAATCCTTTTTGAGAAAAAAAAACAAATTTATTACTTTGTCTTGAGATATAGTCTTTGCATTAAGTTTACAACACATAAAACAGTAATAAATATACTAATAGGTTAAGCAAAGGCTAACTATATATACTTAGTTCAAAATTTACAGATATGTTTAGGTATTAAAAGTTTATAAAATTGATAAAATTATACAAGGAAGCAGATCAGACATTAGCTGAATATAGATACAATAGTACGTTTTAACGTATTAAATTGAATCTGCTCGTTTGCTAGTTATATCAAGTATATACCCAAAGATAAAAAGAATTAATGATATGTTAGGTAATTAAGATAAAAGCCTCTTACTGCAAGGTTGTTTAAGATAAGTTGTCCTCCACTAAGACAGGTGATTTAGTAAGAAGACAAATCGAGCTCCTTAAACTTGGAACAAACTAGCGGATCAAGTCAAAATTCTACAGGAAATTTTCAAAACTGCCAAAGATAAAATATAAAAATTAAGACTGACATGTAGTCATCCTGACGAAGTAGATTGAAACTCGAATATCCTTTATCATATGGTTTTAGCTCCAGTATGCTTCACAGAGTGTTTGTTAGTCAAGTTTCGTTTCCTCAGGTAAGCATTCTAACAGCTCAGGAATTTGTAGGTTAAACAGTGACAAGTTCCTTTTAGATAAGTTTTAATCTAGTGCTAGTGCTTAAAATAATTCAAAACTAAGTAGTACAAGTCTTAACACACTATTAGGTTGCCAAAACGCTTTAGTGGCGCGTAATTTAAATAATAAAAAAATAAGTAATTCAGACCGGCAACAAGTCTTTAGGATAGTTTTTATGAATTCGTGTCAAGATGGCAGACCATGAATTAAAAAAAAAATTGCTGTAAAATATATATTATTGTTAAATGTCAAATAAATTCATGCCCTGCAGATACATTTAAAAATGCTTAAACGAAAAAATTTGAAAAGAAAACTTAAGAAAATAAAAAGCGGATCTAGGTCTTTCGAAGTGGATGAAAGGAGATCGAAAGTTCATGATTCCAGCCTTCCAACACAGAAAAATCTTCAAAAAAAAGGTGTTTGAGAGATTTTTAAATTTGTCAGAACAAACCAACAAAACTCTTTTAAACAAAATAAGTTAAGTTATAAGAAAAGATATTTATCTTTTTCCTTTTCACTAAAACACACTTTTGAACACAAAATCCTGATAAATATAAAAAAAAATGGTTAAATAGAACTGACTTTTACTTGCTATCGATAATCATCACGTAGGTGGTTACATGCCCCCCTACGAGTTTATTACAAGTGTACAAAAGTATAGTAATGGAATTACATGAAATTCCATAACAAATTACAAGATGAGAACATAATATAAATATTTTAGTTTAGACTAAATAAAAATTGGAGTGTGGCATATATAATACATCTTTGATGCTCTATTTAGCGATCCCTACTGAATGAGGGAAGTGAAATAAAAATTTAGGTTTCTTAGTGGCGCCTTAAAAATTGATAGGAAACGCTAAAACTCTCTAATAGAATGGTGATGTGGAATTTAAGGGAAGTTAAATAGAATGCAAATTAGAGGACTATTAAATTTTGTGGAAGAAAACCCTCAAGCGTGTTAAACACTACATCGTAAATTATTACGCCCCCTGTTTTTTAAATTATACAAAAAATAAATGAGTAAACTAAACAAGCAAAAAATGATACAAAATTAGTCTACTTCAATTTTTGTTATATCTTATATACATATCTATTAAATATATATATATATATATATATATATATATATATATATATATATATATATATATATATATATATACAGGCACGGATCCAAGGGGGGAGCGGTGGGGGCGATCGCCCCCCCCCCAAGAGCTTTGAGTTCAGGAAAATAGACCCGATTTTGTCTCTTCTACTATAGTTTATTCAAGAACTAGAGAAATAAATCATTTTTTACCCTTTTCTTCTTCGCAAACTACTTGTGTTCTTTAGACCGGTGTCTTTGACAAAATCTATCAGACACATATATTTTTCATAGGAATGGGTTAGAAATTTTGTAATCAAAAATACCGGCCCAATAATAATGGATTATTTGGGTTGGATAACAATATATATTTGAAAGTGTGAAGTGTTAAAAAGGATTTTAATCCTTGTCATAGGCATCGGAAGGAAGTTTATTTTGTCACTAAGTATTTATGGCATAGAATATTATTTCGGTAATAAACTTAAAATAAAAGGTTTTTATAATATTATTTTATTTCCTATGATTTCTTAATAATTCACATACATTACAATATAGATAATTTTACCGTATTTAACACAAACCACAACAGACATTCAGACTAAAACGTAGCCTTATTCTCTCAAAAAATTCTAAGTTATAATTTAAATACTTACAAAATACCTTTTGTCAAAAATACTAGAAGCTAAACATATAAAAAAAAATAAATTCGTCCATATAATATTAAATTTTTTTTGGGGCTCTCAGTCATTATATTATGAACTAAAAACATTTTTAGGACATTTGACGTTTCAGTTTATTTATTTCTTAAACCATCTGCAGAATTAAAATTAAACACTAAAAAGGGATTCAAATGTAATTAATTTTTATATGTTACAGTTAAAATTAGACTTACTTATTTTTATTTCTATGGCACTGACATCTTAATTTAATTTACATTATTATATGGAAATCCGATAGCTCCAAAAAAAATAAAATAAACATGGTAATTCTACACGCTAAGAAAAAGACACAAATACAATAATAAAATAATAAAAAAATTACGGCTAATTGGAATTAAATATATACAAAATTAAAGAGTGGGACCCACTAAAATAAAAATATATATAAAAAATATATAAACAACATTAAACAATAAAATACAACAAAAACGAAAATTTAAATAATAAATCGTGTTTACAATGGTAAACATTACGTATTTAATTCGTAATCAAAGTCAGTGAAGCTATCTTTGCTCAAATTAATTATAATTGGTTCCTCTATCTCGCATATCATCAGATCGAGTTTCCATATTTTGTTTTATTTTTTTATTATATGGATTTTTCCCAATTTTCCAAAGCAACTTTATTCAGAAGTTCAGTTAAATTACTAATTTTGTAAGTTGTGTTATTTCTAGCAACTCTACCTTTTACCTGAGAGAGATTTTTTCTTCTCCAACGGACAGTTTCCGGACGATCTATAAGAACAGATTTCCGATCTGGTTTTTCCCAGCAAAAATTAAATTCTGTGAGCAATTTCCAGAGCACAGTTCTTTTCAGGTAAATCCCGATCTTCATTGGTTTTAGTTAGAATTTTGTCGACGGTTGGGATCTGCTTCTCATAATAAAATTTATATACAACTCCTTTTATTGCAGTTTTCATCTCTTCATCCAACGAAGTTTTTCGTCTGCCTGTGATCGAATATAGCTTGGAATTACTAACAATTCCAGTGGTTTTTTCTTCTTCAGTATTCGGTAAATAATAGATTTTCCAACTCCTGTCATGTTGAAATACATTTCAACAGAGATTTTAACATTATTATCTAGATATTGATATCTTAAGGCATCATAAACATTCATCGTAATAAGTTTTTCATTGAGGAAAAAATGCCATATCTTTTGAGCTAATCTCAAATATTATATAAAAACAAGCGCAAACAAGATAAATCACTAAGGACACACTGTAAGATGTACTTTGCTCACTGACAGAAATTAAATTGAATTATCAGAAATTTTATTGTTGCAGTAAATTTATGAAAGCTTATAATATTTAAATATAATTAAATAATAGATTTACGGCAGTCCTCAGTTATCTGCGGCACTGGAGCAGGTACTTTGGAAGTTTCGGTTACAGTTTTATTACTCTCTCTAGTTCTTGAATAGAGTACTGGAATGTGTATGTTTGCGATCGCCCCCCCTTCCAATAGCTCTGAGTTTACGAAAATAGAACCGATACTGCCTTTTATATTAGGAATGTATATGCTGCTGGCACTCCTCCTGTCGGCAACTTGTTTTTTCTTGTGATCGCCCCCCCCCCCTCTCCAAGAGCTTCAGATTCAGAAAAATAGACCCGACCCTGCCTTTTACACTAGACATGGGAATATTGCTGGTCCCCCACCCCCCCGTCGACAACTTGCTTTCGCTTGCCATACTGTACTTTTGTGATATCACCGCCTCCCCCCCCCCCCAAAGAGAGAGGCTGGATCCGCCCCTGTATATATATATATATATATATATATATATATATATATATATATATATATATATATATATATATATATAAGCATTTTTCTTATTATTTTCAGAATCAGTTAATTAGACTATCTGAATTCATCAAAATCAGAAAAGAAGAGAGGTATATTAAAAATTAATAAATTATACAGTTTTCTTAAATTCAAATATTTCACAGGTTATTCCGTTAATGTACAAAAAATAAACTGTTCTATGTCACGATCAGGTTTATTAAAAGTCAAAAATCATGTTCAATGTTTTATATCGTATGATAGAAAATGTACGGAAATATTAAAATTAAAAAACTCAAGCAGCCTATCAACACATGCAAAAATAATTATAATAACTAAGTTCCTTATGTTCTTGTATTGTCTATTTTACGATTAAATATATTTCTAAAACGTTTCGACCATTTTATGGTTTTCATCAGTTATCTGCAACAATACAAACATCGTTCTTTTTTTAATCTTCTCGTTACATTTATTGTTTACTATTATATGCAAAATGAACTACCTAATCAATGATAAAAAATCAAATTTTTTTTTTCGACTCACAATTTTTCGTCATAAATTTTCTTAAAACTACACTTAGATACATCTGCACCTTAAACTTTGTCTTTTAAAAACACGATACAATATTAAAAATAAGTGCATAATTTAGTTGAATAAAAATTAGTATTTTAAAATACCATTCCACTCGGTAGTTGAATTCTGACTAGGTGTTTATCTTCTCTATCATAGCAGTTCCAGTTTATGTACTATTTTTTAAATGTTTTTAGAATTTTTTATTAATAATAAATAATAAGATGGGGCTTTTAAGCTACTTTATTGGGTTTGTTATTAGAATAATAATTAAGGAGGACATTGTAGTATATTTTACTTAAGCCCTTTATATCCGTTTTGTCATTTATAGAGTCTGAGTTTGTCTTTATGTAAATTATTTCTAAAATTTTACGTTTACATTAGTTTGATTCGATTTTAAGTAGAAATGATTTGCATAATGAATAAAATTTTTATAAAAAAATTGAACCGACTTCTAAAAGTGCGCTAAAAAGTGAAAAATAACCATAAATTTTTATACGAAATTGAACTTTTTGAAGTCGGCGCCAAGCTAATACCTGACAAAATGTGATTTGCATAAACAGATTAAAAATACTTTATTTGTAATTGCTCTCTTACCATAATTTGTATATATTAGTAGATATTTATTTCGTGTACAAATAATTTGGCGCCGACTTCAAAAAGTTCAATTTCATATAAAAATTTATGGTTATTTTTCACTTTTTAGCGCACTTTTAGAAATCGGTCCAATTTTTTTATAAAAATTTTATTTTTCTATTTTTAGTTTTAAAATTCATTATGATATTCATAAATTATTTGAACTAAGTACTAATCGAAATTAGTGTACCTCGCAATGACTCCAAACTGGCAAAAAAGTACTCATTTTATCCACAGTTGTAAATCACCCTAAAATGAACCACTAAAAATTCCTTAGTTTTCAGAGTTTTCCAAATACCAATCAAATTGGGTCAAACAAATATTTAGTCTGTCATAAAAAAATTTACTATCTTAAATTTCAAATTAATTTTAGATTGGTAATATAGGCCCCAAAACCTTTCAATATCGATATTTAAAGAAAATAATTTTTTATCCACCATATTGGATACGCTATATTGAATTTTTAAAAAATAATTCTAGATTCGTCATGTGTGACCCCGAAAACTCTCCCGTACCAATTTTGGTGAAAATGGGACAAAATTGATTATTTTGTTCGCCATATTGAATCCGCCATATTGAGTTTTTTAAAAATAATTTAAGATTCTTTATGTGAGGCCCCGAAAACTTCCCTATACCAATTTTGGAGAAAATAGGACAAAATAGATTTTTTCGTCCGCCATATTGGATCCGCCATATTGAATTTTCAAAAATTATTTTTGATTCGTCATATGCGACTCCGAAAACTCCCCCATACCAATTTTGGAAAAAATCGGATAAAATTGATTTTTTCGTCCACCATATTGGATCCGCCATATTGAATTTTTTAAAATTATTTTAGATTCGTCATATGCGACCCCGTAAACTCCTCCTTATCAATTTTGATAAAAATCGGACAAAATTGATTTTTTCGTCCGCCATATTGGATCCGCCATATTGAATTATTTAAAAGTAATATCAGATTCGTTATGTGCAACCTCGAAAACTCCCCCATACCAATTTTGGAGAAAATCAGATTAAATTAAATTTTTTTGTCCGCCATATTGGATCCGCCATTTTGAATTTTTTAAAAGTAATTTCCGATTCTTTGGGTACAACCCCGAAAATTCCTTTATACCAATTTTGGAGAAAATCGGACAAAATTAATTTTTTTGGCCGCCATATTGTAAGAGCCATTTTAGATTTTACTGCATCTAAAAAAATATGGGACCACCGCAGCGACTTCCTTTACATAACGTAAAAAATTTCATTCAAATCGGTGCAGCCGTTTCGGAATAATCGGTGTACATACATAAAAAAAAATACATAGTCGACGAATTGAGAACCTCCTTCTTATAGAAGTCGGTTAAAAACTTTATAAATGACAAAACGGATATAAAGAGCTTAAATAAAATCTAGCACAATGTTCCTCCTTAATCAATATTTTAATAACAAACCCAATAAATTAGCTTAAAAGCCCCATTATATTGTTCATAATTAATGAAAAATTACTATTTCTATTTTATCTAGTTCTTAAATTAGTTCAATACAAAATAATTTTTAGCAATTTGCGAGTGAAAATATCTCACTGAATAATAATAATGATACAGACCAAGCTCCATAAAAGATCTTACTATTTTTTATGGATTAACAGTCACAAGATATGGCATCGTTTTTAACACGCTTTTGATGAGATTTAATTTGTTTTCTTACTTTTTGAAGTATATTTTAAAAAGTTTCACTCTACCGTGGCTAGTTTTAAAACATAATTATTTGCTATAAATTTCCAAATTACTTGATCGAATTTATTTCAAAAATTAATTGATCTTTTTTCGATTGTAATAAAACAATTATATGAAAGCGAAATAATACATAATGCAAAAAGAAATATATTCCATCCCCACTTCATCCATTTAGTTTTCTAAACAAAAAGAAAACAAAATGATAGAAATACCATCCTGTGCAACTTAGAAAATATTATTTCTCGCAAAATAATCATGTGTGTATATTTTACGATATTCAAGATCGTAATACTGACCATCAAATTTATAACAACTGAGAGCGAGTAAACACCATATGGGAAAAATTTTTATCTTCAATTTTAAAAACTGTTTATGTTGCAGTTTTAGAGAACTGGACAAACATATTCAGAAAATGACACCTAAAAATAATCATTTTGTGTAAACACCGACATTTTTTATCTTTTAAGGAAGTATTGGCATAATTACTTATATTTTTTAATAGTTCTGTAGAATTTTTTGGAGCTAAAAATAAATAAGTAAATAAATAAATAAATGCATTTAAAATATTTTTAAAATAAAATCAATAAATAATAACTTTAGTTTTGAATTAAATAAATAAAATCTTAATATTTTTAAAAACAAAAATAATATCTCTAATTTTTAATTAAGTAAATAAAGTCTAGAATAGCTTCTTTTCAATAAAGAAAAAGATAATATATTCAATTTAAATCAAAGTCAATAATTATTAATTTGTTGTATTTATAGAAAAATTAAATAAAATTTATGAAAGAAAAGAATCAATAAATATTTGAAGAAAATTTTAAAGTTTCATCTGCAAAAATGTTTAAAGTTTCAATATAAAACAGAATAACCTGCTTCAAAATTTTTTTACAACAATTTGTGAAAAATAAAATAAAATATTTACCTATCAAAATTTAACACAGGATATTTTATTTAGAAAATTTAAGTCTAAAATAAACTAATAAAACAGCAAAATTGTAAATTCTGTGCATATATGATCTCCTTCCAGAAAAAGGTAAAAGCAATACCTTGGCCAGAAACTGACATAGGAAAATCATCCTTAAATAAATCTCAAATAAGTCAGTTGCGTAATGACCTACTTTGACTAATCATACTCTATAGTAGAATTAATGAAATCCGAGTAAATATGACTCATGTTTAATGTTTTAACTAATAAAAAATTTATTCTTTATTTGATAACAAAAGTATAGTTTATTACGAAACAAAATCATAAAAAATTTGATACTCCCAAACTTCAAGACCACGCCATATTCTGGACGGGGCGAAAGTACGCAATTATCAACCTTATGTAAAGCTGCAATAGAAAACATGTATTGTACAGTAGTAGTAGTAGTAGTGTTGAGTAAGAATTTTGGTTGTAGAGGGAAAATATGTTAGGTGGGATTGAATATTTAATATTCGGCAGATCAAGAATAAAATAATAATTGGTGATTCATTTAATTCAGTAAGAAAGTTGGGTAGAAAAATTGTTACAGTGAAATGTTAGTGAAAAAGAAGAGAGAAATCCTGAAAAGGCACCACGATTTTAAAACCATGGCTATCGGCGAGCCAGAATTTAGCGCATTTCAAGTTGAAAAAAAAACGTATTTTACTATTTTATCTCATTTTTATTATTGTCTCATTTGTCTTATTCAGAAGTGCTGCGATTATGAATTTTTAGGAAGAATTTGAAATTTTTAGACTAATTAAAATTTTGATATGATAAAATTTTGTTAAAATGTTTTGTTACATCTCAAATTATTATAAACCCAAATTAGCGCCAAAAATTTACATTTTATTAATATTCTAAACCTAAAATAATTGTATGAAGGTTCAATATTTTAGTTTCAACCTTCATAATTTTAAACTTTAATAATTTTTATTATTTTTATTTTTTTTATAAGGTGGTTCCATATGTTTAGTTTCAAGTTCCAAAATTGTAATTAAAATCAATGTAATAGTTGAAAATTTATTTTGAATTTCATTTCTCATAATACTATATCTAATATACTAAGGAAAAGAAGTGTTTAAATTATTATATGGTAGTATAATCGCAGCCTGTTAGAGAAATACCTAAAGTTATAAAAATAATTAATAACTAAAGAAGAGCTATTATTGAGAACAGCAGTTTCGTTATTGGAGGAAACGAGAGGGTAAGTGAAATCTCCAGTTTCGGCAAGGTAAGTAAATAAGATGTGTCCACCGGCAAGGCTCTTTCTAGAAAATTAACAATAGAGGTAATATAATAAAAGAATTCCCTTTCGAGAATAAATGAACCCACGTGTGAGTTATTTTGTGTATCGCCCTGTATGGGTCAACCTGAAAGATTTTAGATATAGATACGGGGCGAGTATCACACCCTCAACATTTCACAATCTACGTGTCATTAAAATTGTATTTAAAAAACTAGTTTTAATTAAAAATTCAAAAACTTTTATAGGTAACTTGTTTAGAAAAACTAAACTGATTTAAAAAAAATTAAAATTGCTTTATTATGCAATTAATTTAATAATCATAGATTTACTTATTTATTTAGTACTACTTTTATGTGACTGTAGTAGTTGAAAGGGTTATTTTTGAATTCTAGGTATTATTTTTAACCAATTTCAATTACTATCGAACCAAACTCACAATAGTATAATAAATCTATAATTATTAAATAGAATTGAATAGATTATAGAATAGAAAGATATATTTCCATGATAGCATATAAACGTGTACATTAGTTTGTTGGGTTAACAAGGAAGGAAGAAAAATATAGTAAAAATCGGTAAAAAAGCAGAATATACAGGTTATTCGCCTTATACGGCACAGAATATTGCGGCCAAAATACGTGACTTTCAAAAAGTTTTACTTTTGAGATATATGGAGGTCTAATATAGTTACTTTTTAAATTTATTTTCATATTATTCAAGGAGGGTGTCCCAAAAGCTCTAAAAGTATCAAAGTTATGTTTTTTTAAATGGAACCCCCCGTATATTATTGCATTTTTGGATTCTCCGATCAAAATAAATACCTATTTCAATAAGGTTTATGGTACCTAAACCTTAAGGATTTTTAAATAATTTGAATTTTGACAAAATCTAACCTAATTTTCATGTTACAAATACTTAAGAATTATTTCAGTTATGTACTCGAAATTTACAATGACGTGTAGCAATAAATCATACTTTATATCCCAGTTATAATAAACTTGCTATAATAAACAGGGTGTCCAAAAATTAGAACTAATCAAATAAGAAATTTAAGTGGATATAACTTGATTAATTCAAATAGAACGCTATATTTTTTTGCTTACAAGAAAATGTACCATTTAAATACCTATCGAATAGTATGAGGGTATTCTATAGCTAAGTCTTCGCGTTTTCATTGAGTACGCCAAATAATCGTTTTCTGTACCATTTAGTGTTTTTCGAATAGATGTTCTAATGTATCTAGTTGCCTATGGTGTTCAGAAACGTCAAATAATTCATTTAATCTGTCAGTTTAGTCTGCAAAGCCTGTTGCTATAATAGCAATATTATTTTTTGAAACTGTGAAACTTCATTTATTGAATTGAATTATTTGAATATTGTGTTATTGCTTTATCAAAATGAAGATTTATCCAAAGGAAGAGCGTATTGATATGATTTCTATCCTTGGAAAATGTCATCAAAATTGTTTGTTGACTTCTCGAGTCTATGCTCAAAGAAACCATCCTAAACCAGCCATTTTTGAGAAACTATTAAACCAGTTTCTGGAAAGTGGAAGTGTCAGTTATAAAAACCCGTTATAAGAAAACCTGTCACTGAAGATAAAGAAAATCCTTGCATAAATTTACGGTTGAAATATTTCTAACTTTAAAAGGTACTAAGTGCATAAATAAATACACAATTATTAAATTAGTTGCAATATAAAATGTACAATAGTTTACGTGTTACTTTGAATTAAATTACTTCTGCATTTAACGGTTTTGTAAGAATCGATTTTAATTCAATACAACCATTTTAAAACCAGTGAAATAAGTTTAAATACGGCCAATCTGGCCTCATTCATTGGCGACTTCTCTTAAATACCATATGACTCCATCATCAGACTTTAGACGTTACGTTTCATCAAAAATCTCTTTGAGACAAGTCAAACAAGTTCAAACGCCATATGTCTATTGTCAGACTTTAAAGAGTTGCATTGACCACCTTTAAATCAATTCGCTAGTACCATAAAATTATATTATTTTTTGAACTCTATTTACACGCAATTTCAGCTCAATTGTATATATAGTAATGTTGTGAAATCGACGTCATAAAATTTCGTTCTAAGTTCTAAACACGAAAGATTAAAAGGTATTTTTTCTTTTGAAATAGAACTTGATATTTATTTCGATTTCAAATTATCAAAATCAACTAGAATAACTGAGAACTTGGGCTTTTCGTCACATTAATGTGGGAGTATATTTTAATTTTCGTACTTTAAAGAAACCTTGTAATAAAATGTGGAATCTTTTCAACATTATATAAATATTTTGTTATACATATATGTAAATTCTCCTTTCAGGCAGAGAATATGAAAAAATATATATACAAACATTTTTTTTACTGCAAATATCGCTCTGGTCGTCTCTCCCTACGCGTTTCGATCACCTCATGATCTCGTCAGTGGAGCTGTATCGGATCGAGAGCAACAACAGTCTGATACAGCTCCACTGACGAGATCATAAGGTGATCGAAACGCGTATGGAGAGAGGACCAGAACGATATTTGCAGGAAATAAACGATTTGTATATATATTTTTTCATATTCTCTTCCTGAAAGGAAAATTTACATATATAACAAACTATTTTAATACGGCAGAAAGATTTATTTCTTACTGAAATTTTGATTTTTTTTTAAATTATATAAATAGAATTGAAAAAATAATAGTTATAATTTATTAAAACATTTATTTTCACTACACACGGTACATAATACATAATACGTTCCATTGGCTAAATTTAATAACGAGACACCACTTGTATACCGGCCTAATTAAAATCCCCTCAAAACTCTCAAAATCAAGCTTCTATCAGCGTTAGGATGAGAGTTTGTGGAGTGTATTGAGGGATGTTTCTCCAAATCTCAATGACGCTACAAAATGTAATTTAAGTTTTGTTGAGAGTGTTTTGAATGGGAGTTAGTTCGGCAAACATTAATAGAGAAGAGGGTATTAATTTGTGGTACGTATACCTAAGACAATACGGTAGTGGTAAAGAAGAATGTTATAATTTCAAAATATTACTGAATAAGTATTACTTAATTTACATTGCTTTTGTTCAGAGTTATCTATTTTACATGTTTATCCTTATCTTCTTTTAGTTATATTTTATTTTTAATATGATTTAAAATCATAGAGGCTAAAAAGTTATATAACTAGTTTTCATTTTCTTAATGATGACAATAGTTAACTTTACTTAAAGTTTGTTAAGACATTTCAATTTACTTAAACAATTTCATTGTATTGTACTTCTTTTACATGTACAGAAAAAAGCCTTTTTGAATTTAATTTTTATTATGTGCAAAAACTCACAATATCTCCAGTATTAAAAGATTATTTTGTCTCCATAAATCTCTTTACATTCTCCAGTAAATCATTTTTTGGGGAATATAAACCAGTTCGTTCCGCATTTATGAATTTTGCATAATGTGTGCCAAACAATATATTTTTTGCTGTCACGTGACTTGATATATGGCGAAAAAATTGCGTAGACGAGGTTTGAAAGTCAACGAGTAGTGGATTTATGGGCTTTTGTTTTCATTATTTGACAGTGATTTATTTTTTAAATAATATATTTTGCAAAACTATAAATGACCACAATCTTTAGTTATAGTTTCTTTCGATCAAATGTAAAGTACAAAAATTTTTATAAAAAAATTGAACCGACTTCTAAAAGTGCGCTAAAAACTGAAAAATAACTAGAAATTTTTATATGAAATTGAAATTTTTGAAGTCGGCGCCAAACTAATACCTGACAAAATGTGATTCGCATAAATAAATTAAAAATAATTTATTTGTAATTGCTTTCTTACCATAATTTGTATATATTAGTGGTTATTTATTTCACTGAAAAATAATTTGGCGCCGACTTCAAAAATTTCAATTTCATATAAAAATTTCTAGTTATTTTTTACTTTTTAGCGCACTTTTAGAAGTCGGTTCATTTTTTTTTATAAATATTTTATTTTCCGATTTTTAGTTTTGAACTCATTATGATATTCATAAATTATTTGAACTAAGTGCTAATCGAGATTAGTATACCTTGCAATGACTCCAAGGTGGAAAAAAAAGTACCCATTTTATCCATAATTGTAAATCACCCTAAAATGAACCACTAAAAATTCTTTGATTCTGAGAGTTCTCCAAATACCAATTAAATTGTCTCAAACAAATATTTAGTGTGTCATAGTAAATCCACTATCTTAAATTTCAAATTAATTTTAGATTGGTAACATAGACCCCAAAACTTGGCAATATCGATATTTAAAGAATTTGAGACGTAAATTTCTTAGCCCGATATATTTTATATTGCATATTGGGTTTGTATATGCCCCAAGAACCCGCAATATCAATTTTAGATAAAACCGGAAAATGTAAAAAAAACGGTCATATTGCATCTGATATAATAGATTTTCTTAAATAATTTTAAATTCGCTATTTATATCCTCAAAAACGATTCAGTTCCACATTTGAACATAAAATTTTTATAAAAAAAGTTGAACCGACTTCTAAAAGTGCGCTAAAAAGTGAAAAATAACCATAAATTTTTATATGAAATTGAACTTTTTGAAGTCGGCGCCAAACTAATACTTGACAAAATGTGATTTGCATAAACAGATTTAAAATATTTTATTTGTAATTGCTTTCTTACCATAATTTGTATATATTAGTAGTTATTTATTTCATTTACAAATAATTTGGCGCCGACTTCAAAAAGTTCAATTTCATATAAAAATTTATGGTTATTTTTCACTTTTTAGCGCACTTTTAGAAGTCGGTTCAATTTTTTTTATAAAAATTTTATTTTTCTATTTTTAGTTTTAGAATTCATTATGATATTCATAAATTATTTGAACTAAGAACTAATCGAAATTAGTGTACTTCGCAATGACTCCAAAGTAGCAAAAAAGTACAAATTTTATCCAAAGTTGAAAATCACCCTAAAATGAACCACTAAAAATTCTTTAGTTCTTAGGGTTTTCTAAATACCAATCAAATTGGGTCAAATGAATATTTAGTCTGTCATAGAAAATCCACTATCTTAAATTTCAAATTAATTTTAGATTGGTAATATAGGCCCCAACACCTTCCAATATCGATATTTAAAGAAAATAAATTAATTTTTATCCACCATATAAGATACGCCATATTAATTTTTTTTAAATAATTTTAGATTCGTCATGTGTGACCCCGAAAACTCTCCCGTATCAATTTTGGTTAAAATCGGATAAAATTTATTTTTTTGTCCGCCATATTGAATCCGCTATATTTAATTTTTTAAAAATAATTTCTGATTCTTTATGTGAGGCCCCGAAAACTTACCCATACCAATTTTGGTGAAAATCGAACAAAATTGATTTTTTCGTCCGCCATATTGAATTTTTTAAAAATTATTTTAGATTCGTCATATGCGACTCCGAAAACTCTCCCGTATCAATTTTGGAGAAAATCGAACAAAAAAGATTTTTTTGTCGGCCATATTGGATCCGCCAAATTGAATTTTTTAAAATTATTTTAGATTCGTCATATGCGACCCCGAAAACTCCCCCGTACCAATTTTAGAGAAAATCGAACAAAAAAGATTTTTTTTGTCGGCCATATTGGATCCGCCAAATTGAATTTTTTAAAAATTTTTTAGATTCGTCATATGCGACCCCGAAAAGTCCCCCGTACCAATTTTGGAGAAAATCGGACAAGATTAATTTTTTTGTCGGCCATATTGGATCCGCCATATTGGATTTTTTAAAATTATTTTATATTCGTCACATGCGACCCCGAAAACTCCCCTGTACCAATTTTGGAGAAAATCGAACAAAACTGATTTTTTTGTTCGCCATATTGGATCCGCCATACTGAATTTTTTTAAAATTATTTTAAATTCGTCATATGCGACCCCGAAAATTCCTCCGTACCAATTTTGGTGAAAATCGGACAAAATTGATTTTTTCGTCCGCCATATTGGATCTGCCATATTGATTTTAAAAAAATAATATTAGATTCGTTATGTGGCATCTTAAAAACTCTCCCATACCAATTTTGGAGAAAATCGGACTAAATTAAATTTTTCTGTCCGCCATATTGGATCCGCCATTATGAATTTTTGAAAAATAATTTCATATTCGTTGGGTACAACCCCGAAAATTCCTCCATACTAATTTTGGAGAAAATCGGACAAAATTAATTTTTTTGGCCGCCATATTGTAAGCGCCATCTTGAATTTTACTGCAGGAATTTCATTTAAAAAAATATGGGACCACCGCAGCAACTTTCTTTACATAACGTAAAAAATTTCATTCAAATCGGTGCAGCCGTTCCGGAGTAATCGGTGTACATACATAAAAAAAAAATACATAGTCGACGAATTGAGAATCTCCTTCTTTTAGAAGTCGGTTAAAAATCGAAAAATATAAAATTTTTAGTCAGCTATATTGCGTTCGCCACATTGAATCCAAAAAAAATACTATTAAATTCATAATTTACACCCTCCAGAACCCTCTATATCAGTTTTGGAGAAAGTCCAAAAATGTAAAATTTTTAGGACACCATATTGAATCCGCCAGATTGAGTTTTTCTAAAAATCTTTTAATTTCGTAATTAACACTAACAAAAATCCCCCAATACTGACTTTAGACAAAATAGAGAGATGTAGAATCTTTAAACCTCCATCTTCGATCCGCCATATTTATTTTTCTTTAAATAATATCAAAATCGTAGTGTGCTATCATATCAATTTTGAAAAAGATCGGACAAATTAATTTTTTACCCACCATATTGGATACCCCATATTGAATTTTTTAAAAATAATTTTAGATTCGTTATGTGTGACCCTGAAAACTCTCCTGTACCAATTTTGGTGAAAATCGGACAAAATTGATTTTTTATCCGCCATTTTGGATCCGCCATATTGAATTTTTAAAAATAATTTTAGATTCGTTATGTGAGGCCCCGAAAACTCATCCATACCAGTTTTGGAGAAAATCGGATAAAATTGATTTTTCGTTCGCCATATTGGATCCGCCATACTGAATTTTTTAAAAATTATTTTAGATTCGTCATGTGTGACCCCGAAAACTCCCACGTACCAATTTTGGAGAAAATCAGACAAAATCGATTTTTGGTCCGCCATATTGGATCCGCCATATTGAATTTTAAAAAAATGTTTTGAATTCGTTATGTGCAACCTCGAAAACTCCCCCATACCAATTTTGGAGGAAATCGGACAAAATTAAATTTTTTGTCCGCCATATTGGCTCCGCCATTTTGAATTTGTTAAAAATAATTTCAGATTCGTTGGGTACAACCCCGAAAATTCCTCCATACCAATTTTGGAGAAAATCAGACAAAATTATTTTTTTTGGCCGCCATATTGTAAGCGCCGTCTTGGATTATACTGCACCAGTTTCAACTAAAAAAAATATGGGACAACTGCAGCAACTGCCTGAACATAATGTAAAAAATTTCATTTAAATCGGTGCAGCTGTTCCGGAGTAATCGGTATACATACATAAAAAAATCCATAGTCGATGAATTGGAAACCTCCTTCTTTTAGAAGTTATTATGAAACTAGGTCTTCTATTTAACCAGTTTTATTTCGTTATGATTTTGTTATAATTTGTATTATATGTTAGTAAACAAACCTTAATATTGGAAAATTATGGATAAAAACCTAGAAATAGACCTTGATGAATCGGTAAGAACAGTTGTTTCCCAATTTACAAGACAGAACTTATCGTTAATATTGATTTAAATATGTTTAGTGATAGTTAATCAAATTGATTGTCTTTTACCAAGATGAATATTACTTAAGGAATGCCAAGAATTGTCACTATAACCAATTATTTACAAAAAGAAACTTATTTTATAAGTTTTAAGTCATTTCAAATTTTTGGAACACATATTTTTAGGAAATTTTTTGCAATTCCTGCATTCTATTTTTTTTTCACCTGTTATAAACCCGTACGAGGATAGATAACCACTCTCACTCATAATCAGCTGATCTAAATTCCTAAATCGATTGCAAATAAAAATCGGTTCATTGAACCATTTTTTCATATTTGTCAAAATTATGTGTTTAAAGAAGTGTTTTAGTGAAAATAAAAAAGGTAATTATATTTTTGTAACTTCACTTAATTGGTTTAAAAGAGTTTTGAACTATTTTTGTTAGTTTAAGTTGCCTTTTTTATTCGATTAGTTTGTTCCGTCAAATTTAAAAATCTGTAAAATATTTTTTTTTTAATTTTTTAAGGGTTTTTCGAGACCTGAATCATAAACTCAAGGGTCTTCATTCGCCGACTGCGAGGTACATTTTTTTTGTTCCTCAGACATTATTTTTTTCAAAATTTAACAGATTATCTTCGCTGATATTAAATTATCTTTTATTTTTACAATTACATGTTTAAATGTTTCTGCAGAGAATAAATTTATTTGTTATTTAACGATAATATTGATTTTACTACAAGTTTTCTCAATTCACGTAGGCATAAAGATGGCATGTTGTCGGTCTAAATTAGCTATTTTCTCTATCTAAACTACCTTGTGATAAAGCATTTTGCCAACCTAGTACTGAATTAAGAGTTATACTACCTAGTTTTATATTTTTAGTACTATCGCTAGAGTAAAACGTATCTAAAAGGAACTTGCCATTGTGTAATTTTCAAATTCCTATATGAAAACGGATACTCTAGTCCCAACTTACTTTGTCAGGACGACTACTGGTGAGTCTTAATTTTTATCTTTTATCTTTAATTTATTTTAAGCTTATGTGTAGAATTTTGACTCCATCAGCTAGCCTGTTCCAAGTTTTAAAAGCTCGACTATCCATCGCATCTTATCTTATCGTGTCTTGGCAGAAGACATCTTATCTGAAAATACCTTTGGCAACATATTATCTTAAAGCAACAGGCTTTATCTTAATTACCTAAACATATCTTTAGTATCCTTTTATTTTTAGATATGTTAGTGATATAACTAGCAAAAGGACAGACCCAGTTTTATCTGTTAAAACAGACCATTATTCTTTATATTCGGTAAACATCTTACCAACTTTCTTATTTTAATACTATTTTTTTAGTATCTGTATATCTTTGTTAATTTTAAAAAGGTTAAATAGTCACAAACTTGTAACTTTAAGAATTCTTGTTCATTGATAACGTTTAAAAGAATTTGTACTTTGAATTTTTTTGCAGGTTGTGTAATGACTTTTGTACGATTTAAGTGTTAATAATCTTCTAGTATTTTGCCATTTGTTAACAATGATATATATTTAGTACTTTTTAACTTATATTTTGCCCACGCACTGTTTCTTCCTTATCCTACATTTTCTAAATTTAAAATGGGAGCCACACTGAGCTTTACTATCAATAATATGTAAAGGACGCAAATTCAAAAACAATGTCTTTCACACAATTTTAAGTATTACTGTGTTAGGGAGAAAAAGAAAGAAAGGAATTAATAACAACAATATATTAACCCGATAATAATACAATATTATGACCTTGAAACTGACCTCGAATGTATATTTGAAAATTATTTCAAGGTTAACTCAACTTCCGATTATCTAATTAAGCTGAAATTTGGTACAAATATATAAACTCGATGACAATGCAATATTATGACCTTAAAACTGACCTTGTTGGATATTCATTCTTTATAAAATGTTTAATTTTTCATGAAAATAAGATCATTTTTCTCAAAAAAGAAATTAAGAAAATATTAGAATCTAATTAAGTGTTCATATAAAAGTTATTATGGGATATATAATTAAAATTTTATTAATGTAGATTAAAAAATATTTTGTATTTCATAAAAAGAATTTAGCTTACAGATGAAAATCGAGAAATTCATTAAAATTAGTTTTTAATGACATTATTTTCAGACCACCAAAATAAAAAAATGTAATTAAAATTCTTATTTCCTGTTGGTGATGTTAGATTCGATTTTAATAGCATATATCTTTGGTCAACGTATAAAATTTATTAAATTAAAAAGTAACTTCACTTTTCACCCTGATATCCTAAAAATTTAATGAAATTTATTCAACGGATAAGTTGAGTTAGAAAAATCTTAAATATTTACTAAAACAGACCGGTCGAAACCTAAAATTTTTAATTTCACGAAAAAATGTTCAATCAAAAGGAATGTCTGACGGAGATTCGTTTAAACTACGAGGCGGAACGAAATTAATTTTTGGCATTTTAATCCGGATTTTCATTTTGGTTTTTAAATTACATACTTCAAAGAAGTTTGTTATTAAATTTTTAAATGTGTACTGTATATAAGGTCAGCGGAAAAATTGAAATTTAATGGGAAAGGCATGAGTAATACTTTTTTTCTACTGTGCTATAGAGTTAAGGTTTTTGCAGCGGATTTTTTAGGTGTATGTATGTATGCAGGTATACATTGCCATGAATGTAGTTTCCTTCATTCTGCCAACAAAACTTAATACTTAAAATTACTTTAATTATACAAAAGATTACAGTGCTCACCTAAATTTATTGTAGATAGACATGACAAATATAACTCGATAAATTTTCTTTTTACTTGTTTTTTTTAAACCGCCCTCTCCTTTCGAAGGTTGGCGATCCAAATGGCTAACATCGCTTGAGAAACTACTGCTTTGAAAATATTTATGAATAAGCAACCATATAATCTCCTTTAGTCTTTTAACCATGAGTTCTAGCGTCTTTTTAACCGACTTCTAATTTCATGTATTTTTCCCTCTACGAAATCCTTCAGTATTGAAACCTCTCCACAATTACATGTCATATATAACGGGTTCTTCATTCTTTAACTGTTAATTCGTTAATTTTTTGTTTTGTTTAAACTTCGGAGAACTTCGATAATGGTTACTTTTTGGACCAATGGAATGCAAATATTCGTCAGGATATATACATTTTAAAAGCAGCGATTTTTCTTGAACCATTGAATATGTTTTTAACCGACTTCTAAAAGAAGGAGGTTCTCAATTCGTCGACTATGTATTTTTTTTTTTTTATGTATGTACACCGATTACTCCGGAACGGCTGCACCGATTTGAATGAAATTTTTTACGTTATATTTAGGAAGTTTCTGCGGTGGTCCCATATTTTTTTAGATGAAATTGGTGCAGTAAAATCCAAGATGGCGCTTACAATATGGCGGCCAAAAAAATTAATTTTGTCCGATTTTCTCCAAAATTGGTATGGAGAAATTTCCGGGGTTGTACCCAACGAATCTAAAATTATTTAAAAAAAATTCAAAATGGCGGATCCAATATGGCGGACAAAAAAATTTAATTTGGTCCGATTTTCTCCAAAATTGGTATGGGGGAGTTTTCGAGGTTGCACATAACGAATCTGATATTATTTTAAGAAAATTCAATATGGCGGATCCAATATGGCGGACTAAAAATCAATTTTGTCCGATTTTCACCAAAATTGGTACGGGGAAGTTTTCGGGGTCCCATATGACGAATCTAAAATTATTTTGAAAAAATTCAATATGGCGGATTCAATATGGCGGACGAAAATTCAATTTTGTCCGATTTTCTCCAAAATTAGTACGGGGGAGTTTTCGGGGTCGCATATGACGAATCTAAAATATTTTTAAAAAAAATTCAATATGGCGGATCCAATATGGCTGACAAAAAATCAATTTTGTTCGATTTTCTCCGAAATTGATAGAGGGGAGTTTTCGGGGTCGCATATGACGAATCTAAAATAATTTTCAAAAAATTCAATTTGGCGGATCTAATATGGCCGACAAAAAAATCGTTTTTGTCCGATTTTCTCCAAAATTGGTACGGAGGAGTTTTCGGGGTCGCATCTGACGAATATAAAATAATTTCTAAAAAATTCAATATGGCCGATCCAATATGGCGGACGAAAAAAATCAATTTTGTCCGATTTTCTCCAAAATTGGTATGGGGAAGTTTTCGGGGCCTCACATAAAAAATCTGAAATTATTTTCAAAAAATTCAATATGGCGGACAAAAAATCAATTTTGTCCGAATTTTGCCAAAATTGGTACGGGAGAATTTTTGGGGTCCACACATGACGAATTTAAAATTATTTTTAAAAAATTCAATATGGCGTATCCAATATGGTGGATAAAAAATTAATTTATTTTTTTTAAATATCGATATTGGAAGGTTTTGGGGCCTATATTACCAATCTAACATTAATTTAAAATTTAAAATACTGGATTTACTATGGCAGACTAAATATTCGTTTGACACAATATCATTGGTATTTGGAGAACTCTAAGAATCAAAAAATTTTTAGTGGTTCATTTTAAGGTGATTTATAATTATGGAAAAAATGAGTACTTTTTTGCCACCTTGGGGTCATTGCGAGGTACACTAATCTCGATTAGTACTTAGTTCAAATAATTTATGATTATCATAATAAATTCAAAACTAAAAATCGAAAAATAAAATTTTTATAAAAAAATTGAACCGACTTCTAAAAGTGTGCTAAAAAGTGAAAAATAACTAGAAATTTTTATATGAAATTGAAATTTTTGAAGTCGGCGCCAAATAATTTCTAAATGAAATAAATAACTTCTAATATATACAAATTATGGTAAGAAAGCAATTACAAATAAAATATTTTTAATCTGTTTATGCGAATCACGTTTTGTCAGGTATTAGTTTGGCGCCGACTTCAAAAATTTCAATTTCATATAAAAATTTCTAGTTATTTTTCACTTTTTAGCACACTTTTAGAAGTCGGTTCAATTTTTTTATAAGAATTTTATTAGTTGGTTATTTTCTTGGGAATATGGTTCATTCTTATATTAAAACTTCACATATAAAATAGTCATACCTATATATATATATATATATATATATATATATATATATATATATATATATATATATATATATATATATATATATGTTTATGCGGATTTCACAGATTCCTCCGTGTGAGATGCAATAGCAGTGGATATATCCACATTATGCCGATGTAGTGCTGAAATCACATTCAGCAAACGTACAACTATATGCAGCTCCGCGTATGAATGAAGTAAAATACGAACAGTAAATGCAAACTTCTCTCTATCATATCCTCTCTGTGTTAAAGGTTGCACAGTTTGAACAAATTGCAAAGGAACACAATTTATCCTATTCCACCACCATCAAGATGATGGCCTACCTGTACCACCATACCGAGAAGAAAGTCAAAACTTACCTTTCCCGCCACAGTGATACGGCAGAGGTACATGTTTCGTCTCTACTAGACTCATCAGGGTACCGACATGCACCTGGCTGTGCAAAGGACAGATCGGAAGGAAGCATGCAAATACTGAACGCAGCTTCTCCGACCTCCCGCCGGATGGCGTATATGTGTTTATGCGGATTTCACGGATTTCTCCGTGTGAGATGCAATAGCAGTGGATATATCCACATTATGCCGTTGTAGTGCTGAAATCACATTCAGCAAACGTACAACTATATGCAGCTCTGCATATGAATGAAGTAAAATGCGAACAGTAAATGCAAACTTCTCTCCATCATATCCTTTCTGTGTTAGAGATTGCACAGTTTGAACAAATTGCTAAGGAACACAATTATTCTATTCCACCACAGGTGCATGTTGGGACCCTGATGAGTCTAGTAGAGACGAAACATGTACCTCTGCCGTATCACTGTGACGGAGAGGGTAAGTTTTGACTTTCTTCTCGGTATGGTGGTACAGGTAGGCCATCATCTCGATGGTGGTGGAATAGGATAAATTGTGTTCCTTAGCAATTTGTTCAAACTGTGCAACCTCTAACACAGAAAGGACATGGTGGAGAGAAGTTTGCGTTTACTGTTCTTATTTTACTTTATATATATATATATATATATATATATATATATATGTATATATATATATATATATATATATATATATATATATATATATATATATATATTGTCGTAGTACTACGGATAAAAATTAAAATCACGATGTCTGGTCGATAAGAAATACCACAAATAAGCAATATCCTACCGACACGTTCCGCCCGAAAATAAGTACAAATATCAGTTCCTACGATACATAAGTACGTCAACACAGGGTGTCTGGGTAAAGGCGTCGACGGACCCACTGATGAATCCTACCGTCGACGCCGAGGGCGAAACATCGCTGTAAAATTTTATTTTAGGTCAATTTATTAGATTGTATATCGCGTGCGAATACAACAATATATATATATATATATATATATATATATATATATATATATATATATATATATATATATATATATATATATATATATATGTATGTATATTTCAGGACTTTTCGATTCTTTGGAATCTTTTTTAACTGAGCTGGTCGGGAGATTCATTTAGAACAGAGATTTTTGTTTTAAATGAAAAATTAATTACAACACTACCAATCATAATCACACACTCTATTATATATTAATTTTTCAAAAGTATTTTTGGTATAGTATAGTTGGACTTTTAAAAATACTTTTGAAAAATTAATATATAATAGAGAGTGTGATTATAATTGGTTGTGTTGTAATTAATTTTTTATTTAAAACAAAAATCTCTGTTCTAAATTAACCCCCGATAAACTCAGTTGAAAAAGATTCGAGTGAATCGAAACGTCCGGAAATATAATATATATATATATATATATATATATATATATATATATATATATATATATATATATATAAATAATAAACACAACTACTTTATATATGTAGTTTTAATATAACAGTGAACCATATTCCCAAGAAAATAACCAACTAAAATAAATATATATATATATATATATATATATATATATATATATATATATATATATATATATATATATATGGCTGTTGAATTCTAATTTCTGCCGTTTAATTCCAGTACTGTTGTGAAATTATCTTTAGGTCTCCTTCGTCTATTCCTGTTGTTTGTTATTTTAGGACTTCTATCATTTTCTCACGTTTAACATAATCAAACGCTTTGCAATCATCAGTGAAACATGCAAATATATTTGCGTTCATGTTATTATATATCTACTTTAGCACTTTTACGGAGGAAAGTGCTTTACGTGTGTTAACAGCTTTTCGAATTCCAAATTGGGTCTCATCTACTTGATAGTCATATTTCTTATATATTTTATTATATAACATTCTTAAGAAAATCTTTACAACATAGAATATGACGCTGATCATGCGATAGTCGTCACAATGACATGAATTAGTTTCTTTTGGCAGAGGGTAAACGTCGTTATTAACAAGTTAGGTGGAATTTTGCTACTCCTATAGATTGAAATAAAGAGAGAAGTGGTAAAGCTCAGTCCTATACTATCCCTATCCGCCTTTAGTTTAATATTATCAAGGTCAGTTGCTTTTCAATTCTTTTGGTTTTTTGTTGCCTTGAAAACTTTACTTTTAGTGATTGAGGGTCCTATTTCATTGATTTCATAATCAATGGTAGGCAATAACTATGATCTGTTATCATCGAAGAGTTCTTGAATCTCTTAAGTTTGGCTTCGATTCACATAATTATTTAGTTGTTTGTTTTAAATAATCTAAAATTATTATTCCTTAATGAAATTGTTGACATTACTTTTGATTTACGTTTGTGTAGGTTGCAGCTATTTTTCATAAATGTAAATTTGGCAACAAAAACTGCTAAGTAAATAAGTAAATCGATAATTATTGAATTACTTGCAATATAAAATAGTTTTATTAATTTATTTTTGTTACGTTTTAATGGAATTTCTTAATTCGCTAAAAAAAATTATTCAGTTCTTTTAAATCCAATTATTCTTTAAAATAAGTAGACTTAACAATAATGTTATACAAATTGTATATGAGACTTTAAAGAAAAAAAAAATGAAGAAATTTCATTGAAATTAAGTCAACAACTCAACAGCTCCAAGAGAGGCATAAAACATGACTTATTTTTTATTCTTTTTGATTTTTAACGTTCTTGCAATAAACCTAGCATATATATATTTTTTTACGTAACTCCTTAAGTGGTATTTTCTGCAATATGTTGAAAACGGAACGAAAATCTAAATCTTCTTAGAAGTTATCCTATTAAGAATGCCGTAAGTGTATTAAAAAGCACATCAAAATTTCCCCTCCTATGAAAAATCGCAAAGAATTTATTTAAGTTTTTTAATTTGCTAGAACCTTTGTAACAAATCTGGCACATCAATTTCAGAACCAACTCTTTTTGTTTTAAGTTGATTAAAAATATGAAAATACAAAAATGGTGGTTTAGTATTTGAAAAGTAATTAATCCCAAGATATGTAGCTTTCCCTAGGTAAAATATAAAAATATCAATGTCTAGCCATGTAAAGTAAAATTTGTAGCCATTATTGTTTTCCATTTTTTTTAATTGTGCATATTATTGAAATTTTTTCTGACTTATGGACCTCAAAATATCTTGCTACACAACGATAATAAATATTTAAAAAACTTTTACATATTTAACTTTGTGAAAAGATTTTTTACGTAATATATGAAATAATTTTTATACTTGCAGTCCTAAAACAATTATTTGTAATTTATTTTAAATTTCAACAATATTATACATTGTACAAACATACAAACAATTTTGCAGAGATTAGAGATAGTCAAACAATCTTTAGCTTAACAAGAAATGGTTATTCTAATTTACGAAAGCATTTACATAAATATCGTTTTGAAAACATGAGAACATTGTGACCATCCAATTTGTTCTTTAAGAAAAACATGCCTTTATAATACAGATGGTTACTTTAGATAGAAATAACATATAAAAATTGTATAGTTTTTTTTTTAATAAATCAGTGTCGTAGTCTTTAGAAATTAATATTTGCCTATTATTTTTTTAAAATAACAGAAATCCTGGTTCTTCATGTTTGTCATATTTGTCATGGTATAATTGTGTACGTAGCGACCTTTACTGGAATAAACTCAATTCCATATCGTTGAACTGAAGATGAATTGAGGGATCAAGAGAATATGGAAAACTGAGTTTTAATTACAAATTTCATATTTCTATCTTTTATAGTTCTTAAGTTAACTACATACAACATTCACTTGCCGATCATCAAAAATTAAAGGTACTTCTTGCGGTACTAGAAACTTAAAATTCGAGATAAAGATAATATTTAGTGATGAAACAAAAAAAAACTTAAATATTTGGTGTATTCCTCCTTCTAAACGTATTAATTAAAGGAGGTGGGAGTAGCTTTGTAAATATGTCTAAATTATTTGTCACTATGTTATTAAAATATGATAAGAGATCCCATCAAAGACATACCTGTATGAAACAAAGCATTTTGACTGTTTTATTATAAAAGCTAGGGTGATCTCATTGCAGCCAAGTTTAGAGCATATAAAATAATAAGGCTATATCCACACGAATCAACCAATCTGCAACTCGAGTTTTAAACCGGTTCCACAATAGTCACACATACAGCCAGTTTATAATCAGAATGGAACCTGTGTCCGCACATGATTGCGACTAATTCTGGATCAGTCTCTATTCATTCAAAGAAAGAAAACTATTGAATGCGACTTTGGAATGGCAACAGAAAAGTTACATGCACTATATGGACCTAAATTAAAAAGTAATTGACCACAGACCTCCAGGCATGGCAGTGGAAACTGAAACGGCGATAGTACCTACCAACATACCAACACAACTTGTAATATATGATAAATCTTCAGCTGCTACTCTGAGGAATTAATTAGCAAACTATTTCTTTTCTCCTCATACATCTGAACTCTAGTAACGGAAATATACATTATCAAAAATAAATAATAATAATAATATTAAATAATATTTTTTTAAGTGGTAAGGTGTTGAGCAGGAGGACCCCTGTCGTACAAGATGCTACAGTGTAACAACAACAACATAAGGGCCATAAAACAGCGAGAGCTCCACTCTCCGAACGTGCTGCACAGGAACCTTGGCCAGCGCTAACTCAGACGGAACGTCCAAAACAGCACATGAAATGGACAACATCTACGAATGAAACAATAATACGCATTTTTTATAGGGTGACTGAACTAGGACGAGAAACGATCGGCTATAGACAACAGCTCCATGCCAAATTTTGTGGGAAATATCCCCACCTACAAGTGTCACAACAGAGAATAGCAGAGCAATACAGAGCTATTCTCCAAAATAAACTCATCTCAAAGGCGCGACTTAACATCATCAAAACGGAGATCGAACGAGAGATAAGAAGCACCGACGATATCAGTAACCACATCGCAGAACCTATGCCACAGCCAAACTCCGAGGTTGAAGAACAACCAAATAGTGACATGAGAGAGGACATCGCTAAAGACCAACAGCAACAACAACAACAACTCTACAAGAGCTCCACCCGCCGAAGATGCTACGCGGGAACCTAAAGTAGAGCTCACTCAAACAGGACGATCAGAACAATGCATGAAATGGACTATGCCCATAAATAAGTCAATAATGCGTATCTTTTACAGGATAACTCATCTAGGACGAGAGATGATCGGCTACAGGCAACAACTTCAAGCTGAATTCTGCAGGGAGTATCCACGCATACAAGTGTCACAATAGAGAATAGCTGACTAATATAGAGTTATTCTCCGAAACAGTCTAATTCCTGTAACACGGCTTAATACCATCAAAGCGGAAGTTGAACGTGAGATCAGGGGCAGTGACAATAACAACGATCCAATTACTGAACCTGAGCCCAAGTTGGAACCCGGGGTTCAAGAACAGAAAAAGCAGCTGAATAACGATACCCAACAGGACAACGCTGAACTCTTTTATCAAAAACTATCGTAAGAAATGAGTGCTGCTGTGTTGAAGTATAATGAAACCAATCCGTTATACAGATCGGCTCTGCCAAAAATTAATTCAACTAAAAATCTGGGTATCATGTTGTTATTTTTCAGAGGCCTATATTCTAAAGTCCTTACATACCAAAATCTATTATGCTGCGACTGCGATAGATAAAGCTTTAGAAATTAAAATTACAACAGAGCTCCGATCAACATGAACGGAACCTAACACATTCTCTATCAAGACTACAGCAAGTTGCCGTTTGAGCCATTTATCGCCGAAAAAATCTCAGGAATAATCAAGAAATTTCATAAATGGAAAGCTCCAGGTCTTGATCGAGTCCAGAACTGCTGACTCAAGAAGTTCTGATGTATACACTATCAAGTGGCTAATCTTATTAATGATGTTTTTCTTAACCTAGCAAAAATATCATTCTTCCTGACAGAAGGTATTACGTATCTCTTGCCAAAGTACGAACATAGCACACATGACCCAGCTAAGGCCTTCGACTCAGTGCCACATGAGTGGCTCACAACTATATTGAGAATGTATAGGGTTGATATTCATTTTGTTTCCTTTTTAGGATGCATCATGTCAAACTAGAAAACTAGGATTGAATTGCAAGTGCAATCCAACGATACTATCGAAACGAATACAATCCTAATACGAAGGGGAATATTTCAGGTGATTCACTAAGCCCATTGTGGTTCTGCCTTGCAATGAACCCACTTTCGCGCCGTTTAAACTCCACCAGATACGGCTTCATTATTAGAAATAATAACGAAGAGGTCGTAAGATTGAACAAAAGCTTGAAATTGTGGACGATTCTCTGGAGATATCGGAATGCACTTTGGACTTGACAAGTGCAATATTTCGAACATCGTTAAAGGAAAGATACAACCAGGAGCATTTGAGATGCAGATCGATGAAATTATAGCTGCAATGGAAGCAGAACCAACACACAAATACCTGTTTGAAACAGGCGGGTATTACGAACTAGTTTAAAGAGTAGAAATTTGTTTAGAGCGCTCAACACGTACGCATACTCTGCGCTTAGCGACTCTTGGAATTATCAAATGGAGCGGGATGGACATACAAAACCTGCAAAGAAAAATGAGAACACTCTTAAGAAAAGTACACAAACACCACCCTCGGAGTGCTATTGAACGTACAATGCTTCCAAGACATCAAGGAGGAAGAGGATTGGTGGATATTGATAAACAGCTCGACCAACAAATAATAAACTTACTTTCTTTTTCACTCTACATCGAGCAATATGCGAGACAGACGATTCAACGCTGCTACAGCTGAGGGAACAGGATATTGTTTCTCACCACCAAACAGACCAAGAGAAGTTACAAGCCTGGCTATGGAAGCCACTTCATGGAGTTCGAACTACTGGTTGATTTCAGAACAGATGTCTCCGGAAACGGGGTGCTTTTTGTTAGCTATTCAAGACTAGGTTATTGCGACGATACCGGAAGTTCAATAGAAAATGACGAATGTAGGTATGGCTATCGAACATCAGAGTTAATCCTGCATGTTCTGTTTCAGAGACATCAACTGTGACTTATACGTTTGCGTCATCGATTATGACAAAGCTTTCGACAGAGTCTCACATAACAAAATTGTAGAAATCTTAATGAATTATATACTTTTCCATTACTGTTCAACATATATTCATAACACATATTAATAGAAGCATAAGAAAACATTGACGCTGGAATATTATTTAATGCGGAATGGTTAAATAATAATCGGTTGACCTTAAAATATGTGTTCAAGGTCAGTTTTAAGATCATTTCAGCTTGATCGGATAATCGGAAGTGAGTTAAAATTCGATTAGAAAATTTACAGCAGTGCAATTAAATGAAATCGTTTAAAGACCAGACTTGTCTGTTATTATGTATTCTCTGTTTTGTTATACGTTGACAAACACTTTTGAAATATTTGCTAACTGTGCTGAAACTTCAGAACACAGTAAAGACACGAAATTTGAATACTTCGCTCATATAATGAGAAACGAAAATAAATATGGTCTCCTACAAAGCATTTTACAAAGATAGATATTGGAAAAAGAAGACCTCGAACGAAGGAGAAGGATTTCATGGCTCAAGAATCTACTAACATGGTTCTCGATTGCTGCTATGCCTTTTTCGTAAGATAGATAACAAAGTTGTCACGGTTCAATTTTGCGCTTAAGTTCACTATGGCTAATTTATTGAATTTAACCTTATTTTGCAAATTCGTTATGGGCAACACAGTATCATTTTCCTTAAGTATTTCCCAGGGATTCTTTGAAAGAAAGAATTTCATCAAATACAGTTTCGAATAATTTTATTTGCCATTATTTTGTCCTTTACTTTGATATTTCACTACACTGTGCTTAGGTATTTTCTTATCAGTATCAAACTTATTGCTATCTTTTTTTTTTGTATTCAGATAGATCTTGTTGATGGATTTTATGTATATTGGGTTGCAGAAATCATTAAATTTTTATTGATTTATATTTCTTAAATTTTAAAATGACTAATGAGCTACTTATTAGATTTATTATTCTTGTTTTGTGTGGAAAATGCTAATGATTAACGAATTGGCTTAAGTAACAAACGCATTTTCGCCGACTGTTGTCGCCCTGTCTTTCTTTTTGGGCTATTTCTTTCACACGTGGTAATGGAGCACGCCTACCGGAAGTCGATTAGTGTGCAAGCAGGGCCATGGTTATAAATGGAGGCCGTTTTGCCTTAATTTTTCACTTTTTTCCTGGTTTGAGTCCGCCGAAGCAGCTGTAGACTTCCATCTCAATTTTTAGTTGCCAAGTTTTTGGGATTCTGAGATGGAAGTCGACAATTATCCTGATAATTTTGTTGATTTTTGGTGTACCGTATCTTTTTCCAGGTTGGCAGTTATGGTTTTTTTTATCGGGATAAATCTGGAGACAGGAATTTTGGACAGTTTGCAGGGGTCAACGAAGGAATCAGTCTGACCCCAAAAGATCGGGTAAGGAACTTTAAAATAATTACTATTAAAACGATCCTGCATAGTTTTTTTATTTATTAAAAGATTTCAGTTTAAAATTGATTTTAATCTAGTGAAATTAAAGCGTAATTTAAAACCAACCGTTATGTTATTCTAAGAGCCATTTAGATTCAAAATTAACCACTTAAAACATTATTGAGTTGTATTTTGAGGTTTTGGGGCCGATCATTTCTTTTTTTTGTGATAAATATATAGTTTTTGAATTCTAAAATTTATACGTTTTTTTGGGCTTTTAATATTTGCTGCCATGCAGTGCCAAAATTGTATAATTTGTTATTAGTAAGAGTTGATTTTGAGAACATATTGTCATCATTTGTAATTCGCACTATATTTTGCTATGTTTTTTTGCCTTCTGGCATTAATGGTAGCATTGAAGTATTTTGCGTTGTATGTAATCTTGGGGCCCCATCTTGGGTTTATTATTGATAAATTTAAAGATTTTATCGTGATATAATCGTGGCCACATTAACTTTCAGTTTGATTCCAGCAATCTTTCTTTTTTTGTGTGGTTGATTGCAATGCTTGGGTATTAGAAACCGGCTTATTTAGTGAAATTAGAAATTCTTTCCGATCTTCTGGTTATTTTTAATAAAAGTTAATTTCTGAACGCGTATCCTGTCTTTTCATATTGTATTGTAGTAATTTATTTGAGTAATATTTTGAATATATCTATTTTATTGTTATTTATATATAGAGTTAATTATAACGCATTCCATTTTAGCCAGTGTCGCAATTAGCAATGCCTCTGGTGGTAGGGACATGTAGCTAGCGATCTATTTTCGACCAACGTAGTAAATGTATGGATGTTTCGTCCCGATACCGGTGGTGGACTCATCAGTGGGATCCACCGGTATTTTTCCCAGACATCCTTGTACTTTCCACAAACTTGAACCTCTATTTAAGTCCAGTTTTGCCGGAAAGCGGTGGTGAGATGTTAAGTTCCACAACACCAGGTTTAACCCAATTTATTTGAAAATAATTAATGTTAGTAAACCAAGTATTGTAACGTCATCATACAGTGGACTAGAGTTTTAAATTTTATGTCCAGTTTCGCGATGATTGATTTAATTGATGAACTAATTATATTCTATGGTAAATCTTTTGTTTAATATTTTGTTAAAGTAATTATTGGTAAATTTAATTATGGATTGATTATTTTTTATATATATACATAAGTTGTTTTTTATTTTAGTGAACCTGTTGTTGAACTTTTGCTGGATTATTTTGTCTAAATAACTGGAGTCCTACTGGAAATTTTACTTGTGCATTTTTACCACATTATTACTCCTATGTAACTCGAACTCAATAGTTAGAGCAAGCGATTACTTTAAATGATTTGTTTGAATATTTCTTTCCTTATTAATTTGTAGTTTACCTTAATGTTTTTAATGTAATTTCTTGAAAATTTTACGGTAATTAATTTTTTTTTAATTAGTTTTCTTGTCGTTTGCTCTAACAGGAAAATATTTTATTACGCATTGCTATTATTATTTTTTTTTTATTTTATTTAAATTAGGGTCCACCCTCTGGGAATAGTGAAATCCAGGTCAACCATCTGGGTAGGGAAGCAAACAGCAATCGACCCTTAGGGATACAAACAACATATCCACCCTTAGGAATATAAACAACATAGATCCACCTTCTGGACATAAGAACAGTCCAGATCCACCCTTAGGGATATCAGTGAATAAAGAGTGTGATGGATATTAAAATTATTGAGTTTTATTTGTACCCCACAACTTCTTGTCTTTTGTGCAGCAAATTAGCTTTACTCACATTTTTTTTGTGTGTCGATTTGAGAGCTGAGTTGAACGCTAAGCCCAAGCAACAACGTGGGGGGGGTTTCTGAGTTTACCCAGCCAAAAAAATTCAGTTGCGCCTTTTAAAAAAATACCCACCCCTAATTTACGGCATAGGGGCTAGCTCGGTACTTTGCTTGCTGGTTGTCTGTTGTAAAATAACTACTTTACAAAAATAGATAAATTATAAGAAAACAGGTAAGTATATTTGCTATATTGCCACCTCTTGCTTTCTGCGTGGTGCCTTTCCTTGAGTTTCCAGTAAGTTTATAAGTGTACAGTATCTCATTTTTGTCGACGTTAATTACTCATTATATTAAGGTACCAGAATCAGAAGAAACGTACGACAAAAGGTTCAAGTTTGACGTATAACGATGCAACTGAAACCGTTTAATGGCCGGCAAGAATGACCGCATGTAACCAGTGGGATATTGATTTGAAATCGATCTGATTTTTGTTGGCCAGTCGAGCTCTTTGTTTTGTGAATGAGACTGAACCGTCACGCACGGCTATGTAACGCTCGTTCGGGTAAAGTCGGCTCGAGTCGACTAACGGAGCGAGAGAGATATAGTCAACGCCTCACAACCTCACCTGGATGAAGTTTTCACTTCTGTCGTGTAATCTTAAGCACACAATTTTTTTTTTAATATCTTCTGTAAGTCTCTATATTTTAAGTTAAATCATATTGAATGAAGTCACAGTTACTCTGAACAAGAATGTGACACCTATTAGTTATAGGAAATGGTATTTTCCGAAGTATTATAGATAAATATTGTATATTAATTTCAACCTATTATTGTTGCTAATTAAAAGAAAATAAAGCTAATAAAATTATGAGTATTACATGGATATTAAATTCCTTTAATGCAGCAGCACAAAGTATAGAAAAACTTCAAACCCTTAGTTAGAAATCTTATAAACGATTTTAGCTTCCTAAAAAGAAATGCTAATGGTCTGGTATTTACGTAAACACTTACATAAATCTTCAGAAGAGAAGTCTTAAGAAATTTTCAAGATGCAATTTGTTATCTTAACGAGAAAATTGCTTTTTGTTTGTCCTGCGAACCGTTTTAGTTTCTCAACAAACGGCGTAAAATGAAATAAACTCCTTTATGAGAATTGAAAAACAGATTTAGTTTTTTTAATGAGTATGGTGATACAAATCTCCTTTTTATATCTTTTTTATAAATTTTTTGTTATATTGTCCTTGTTACTAATTATTAAACCTGTAGATAAAGTACTCAAAATTTAAATTTACTGAAATGATTTTAAAACATTTTTATTAACATAAAAATTCTGGTTTAATTTTTTCACAATTTGAACTTCGGAAATGGTATTTATGCTGAAAATGCGCTATAGAACATAATTAGTTTCACTAAGTATTCTACTATATTCAATGTGTTTTTTAATAGTATCTAATTAAACTCAACTATACTTCAAGATCCTTTATTACGTTATTCAAAAGATACAAGCTAAGCTCCAAATAATCACCCAATACTGACTTCAAAAAATTACCTTAAAAAGTAAAAAATAAATTAGAAAAAATGAGAAACTGTTTTTAACTACAACTAATTTAAAAACTGTATATTTACAATTTACACATTTATTAAGTAATTTTTTAAAACTCTTAAAAATAGGTAGAGGCTTAATAATAAAAATAAAATTTTTATAACAAATTTGAACCGATTTCTAAAGGTGCACTAAAAAGTGAAAAAAACCATAATTTTTTATATGAAATTGAAATTTTTGAACTCGGCGCCAAACTAATACCTGACAAAATGTGATTCGCATAAACAGATTAAAAATACTTTATTTGTAATTGCTTTCTTACCATACTTTGTATGTATTAGTAGTTATTTATTTCATTTAGAATAATTTGGCGCCGACTTCAAAGATTTCAATTTCATATAAAAATTTCTAGTTATTTTTCACTTTTTGGCGCACTTTTAGAAGTCGGTTCTATTTTTTTATAAAAATTTTATTTTTCGATTTTTAGTTTTGAATTCATTTTGATATCCATAAATTATTTGAACTAAGTAGTAATCGAGATTAGTGTACCTCGCAATGCTCTAAGGTGGCCAAAAAGTACCCATTTTATTCAAAGTTGTAAATCACACTAAAATGAACTACTAAAAATTCTTTAGTTCTTAGAGTTTTCCAAATACCAGTGAAATTGTGTCGAACAAATATTTAGTCTGTCATTGTAAATCCACTATCTTAAATTTCTAATTAATTTTAGATTGGTAATATAGGACCTAAAAGCTTCCAATATCAATATTTAAAGCACTTGAGACGTATATTTCTTAGCACGAAATATTTTATACTGCATATTGAGTTTGCGTACGTCCCAAGAACCCCGTAATATCAATTTTAGACAAAATCGAAAAATATAAATTTTCAGTCCATCATATTGTATATTATTACCCTAATAGTGGCAGAAAATTAACTTCATATTCGTAATATGAGACCCCGACAACCCCCAAATCTAAAAAAATGTGAATAAGGTAAAATTTTCAACTTACCATATTGGATCGGCCATAATGAATTTCAAAAAAATAATTTTAACGTCTTAATCTAATCTAAATTCAAACCCTTCAACCCTCTAGTACCAATTTGGACGAAATCCGGAAGTTTAAAATTTCTAGACCGTCATATTGCATCTAACATTAACGATTAGTCCCACCTTTGAACAAAATCGAAAAATGTAAGATTTTTTTGTCCATTATATTAGATTCGCCAGATTGAGTTTTTCAAAAAATATTTAAAATTCGTGACTAACACTAACAAAAATCTCCCAATACTAATTTTAGACAAAATCGCCACATTTTAAATTTTTTAAACAATTTCAGATTCGTAATGTGCGATTCCAAAAATTCCCCCATATCAATTTTAAAAAAATCGGACAAAATTAATTTTTTATCCGCCACATTGGATACGCCATATTGAATTTTATAAAAATAATTTCATATTCGTTATGTGCGACCCCGAAAACTTGCCAGTCCCAATTTTGGAGAAAGTCGGACAATTTTTTTGTCCGCCATATTGAATTTTTAAAAAATATTTTAGATTCATTATGTGCGACCCCGAAAATTCCTTTTCACCAATTTTGGTGTCCGCCATATTGGTTCTGCCATATAGAATTTTGTAAAAATAATTTCAGATTCGTTGTGTACGATCTCGAAAATTACCCCATACCAATTTTGGAGAAAATCGGCCAAAATTAATTTTTTGGCCGCTATATTGTCAATGCCATTTTGAATTTTACTGCCATCCAGAAAAATAAGAGACCACCGCAGCAACTTCGTGAACAAAACGTAAAAATTTTATTTAAATCGGTGCCTCCGTTCCGGAGTAATCGGTGTACTTTCATAAAAAAAAAATACATAGTCGGCGAATTGAGAACCTTCTTCTTTTAGAAGTCGGTTAAAAATGCATAAATGCCTAAAAGATGATAAATAGAGGACAAAATTTCGCAAAAAAATAAGGAAAATGATCATGACTTAAAAAGAAACACTGAAATACCATAAATTTTTTCAACAAACAATTAATTTTTCAGTTTCTCATTCCCATAAACCTACGTGGACATATTTTTACGAATCTCTTTTGGTGAACTTTTGAGGACAGACACAATGAAAAATTTATAAAAATATCTCACACTTTATATTTTTGAGGTCGGTTAAAAACAGAAAACTTTTTAGAATTCCACTATGGACTCAAAGATGGTGCATTCAATCATCAAATTACTAAACGATAATTCTAGGGTGGTAATTTCTGTATATGAATTTCGTTATAAAATTCTCAAATAGTAATTATCATTTCCTCTACCGGCTTTAAAAAGAATATGGATTTTTTTAGATAGAAAAGTCTTATTTAAATAATATCAACTCCCTGCAACATTCATAAACTCAGGTAAGTATAAATATTTCTGATAAAATTTAAAAAAATAATTTTTTGCTTTTCTCCAATTTCATCCTGACATCCAGCCAGTAGATATAATATCTTACCGTTAGGTAAGGCAATTCAGATGTTTGGATGTATTACGCGAATGTTACATGATTGGCACCCATAAATATTTACCTATTTATCTATTATTAAGACATGTGTATATGTTTCCTCAAGAGCAACAAAATATTTCTGAGCAAAATGTTGGAAAAAAAAATTCTCTGTCCAAAATTAATTGTGAAGGCAAAAAATTATTAGTTTATTGTAGGGGGTATTTTTCAAGTAAGAAATGCAAGTCATTATCTAGTATATTATAAATTTCTAGAAAAGTATCAATCATTCATCGTAATATTATTATGAGGCTCAACATAATCATAAATTATTAGGTTAACTATATTAAATATCAACTCGTTTATAAAATAATCTTTTAAAATACATTTTACTAAGACATCGTTTTTAAAATAAGAAAATAAAACAATTCTGAAAGAGGACAGATTAGAGACAAGGAAATATATATTTTAGCCAAATCAGATTATTAAATTATGATTTATTGTTTAATATTTTTTTGTGGGAGGTTTCGTATATTTATAATAAACTTAATTCACTTTAAATTAGGATGTAAAAAATTAAAATATTTTGATTAATTTTCATTGCTGTATTACCGAAAATTATGCATAAGTAACAAGTGATGATTAAAAATATTTCTTGCTTAAATTTGTTTTTCTTTATCCCAAATTTGCCAAAATAGTTTTGAAAGGAAAAAGCATGCTTAATGCGTATTGTAAAATTTCGAAAATAATTATTAGGCATACGGTAGAGTTCAAGCCATATTCGGGAAGAAATGGGAAGGTACATGCTCTGTGGTTGTTTATGCGAGCTTGCTATCACTAACTTTTATTCACACTACTTTTTCCTTTTAATTTAAAAATGTAGAATGTATCACACCTTACTAAGGTTCATGCTGGCATAACATCGTAAAAATTATATGTTTCAATCTCCATACATTAAATAATTAGAATCACACAAAAATAAACATTTTAAAACTCGCCAAGTCAGACATTTTTATTTATATTAGTTAGAACTGAACCGCATCTAGATCTCAACAGAATATTGTCCTTTTTGTGCGGTAATGGATAACATATATAAATAAACGTTTGTATATTTATGCTACTTCCATTGCACATATAGTTTCACCGATCTGCATCTCAAATGCTTCCGGTTATATCCTTCCTTATAATTATATATATATATATATATATATATATATATATATATATATATATATATATATAAACGTTTTATTACTATTATCTGATTTACAAGCCAAACGGCTTCGCACTCCCTCCAGGGATTATTCACTCATACCAGGCATACAAAGACACTAAAAGTATGAAGCTCTGTGGGAACATTTTCCATTTTATCGGGTCCTAGATGACGTTGTTTGCTGTATTCCCTACGAACGTTCGGACGGTTCGCGCGATTGCTAGGAGAATTGTTTTCTGCATCGACTTATACAGATGCTCACTAAGGCCCAGTCCCTTGATGTTCTGCAGGAGGTTCTTTGGTATCACTCCAGTTGTTGACAGTATTATGGGAATCGTTTGAACGCTGCTCATTGCCCATTGTCTTCGGATTTGGACCTACATATATCTGTATTTGGCGATCTTCTCGTTGTATTTTGGCCTAAGGTTGTTGTTGTTAGGTACAGCAATGTCGACTAGTGTAGTTCGCCTAGAAATTTTATCTATTAGTATAATGTCTGGCCTATTATGAGCAACTGTTTGATCCGTTAGAACAGTTCGGTCTCAATATAACTTGAACTGATTGTTCTCAAGAATAAGCTCCGGATTGTATTTGTAATAAGATAATTTTTCTACCTGTAATAGGTTTAACTTTTCTGCTAACTCTTGGTAGAGTATCTTAGCGGCTGAGTCGTGTCTTTCTTTATACTCGGTTGCGGCAAACGCTTGACATCCTTCAGTTATGTGCTGGATTGTCTCTGATGTTCAACAGCCATATCTGCATTGGTCATTTTCTATTGAGGGATCTCTAATGATGAACTTCCGATAGTTCTTCGTCGGAATAACCTGATTTTGGATAGCTAACAAGAAGCCCTCCGTTTCCGGAAACATCTGTCCTAAAGCAACCAGCAGTTCGAAGCTGAGTTGTCGACATTTTCCTGATTAACCTCATTTCGATGTCATCCATGAAGTGGCTTCTGTAGCCCGGTTTGTAACTTCTCTTGGTCTGTTTGGTGGTGAGAATTAATATCTTGTTCCCTCAACTGTAGCGGAGTTGAATCGTCTGCCTCGCATATTGCTGGATATAGTGTGGAAGAGTCTACTAACTTGTGGAAATATGAACGTAAGTTTATTATTTGTTGGTCGAGCTGCTTACCAATATCCACCAATCCTCTTCCTCCCTGGTATCTTGGAAGCATTGTGCGTTCAATGGCACTCCGAGGGTGGTGTTTCTGTGCTTTTGTTAGGAGTGTTCTTATTTTTCTTTGCAGGTTTTGTATGTCCATCCTGCTCCATTTTACAATTCCAAAAGAGTAGCTTAGCGCAGAGCAAGCATACGTGTTGAGCGCCTTAAACAAATTTCTACTATTTAAATTAGTTCGTAATACCCGCCTTACCCTATTGACAAATTCGGTTGTCAATTCGGCCCTCATAGTGCCATGGTCAATTCTTTTAGCCTGTTTCATACCTAGATATTTGTATGTTTGGTCTGCTTCCATTGCAGCTATAGTTTCACCGTTCTGCATTTCAAAAGCCCCCGGTTGTATCTTCCCTTTAACGATGTTCAAAATACGACAATTGTCAAGTCCAAATTGCATTCCGATATCCCCAGAGAACTTCTTTACAATTTTAAGCATTTGTCCCAGCTGGTTTCTGGTAGCAGCCATCAGTTCAAGATCATCCATGTATCGAAGATGATTCACTCTGACTATCCGTTCGTTGTTATTTCGAACACTAAAGCCGTGCCTGGTGGAGTTCAAAAGGCGTGATAGTGGGTTCATTGCAAGGCAGAACGATATTACTATTATTATTATATTTCTAAAATTATGTATATTAAACTGGTACCTTACGTCTACGATATATACAAAGTTAATGAAGCTAAGCAAAATTATTAATAAGATAATTACATTATTGTAACTGATTTATATGAGATTAAAAAAAGCGCATGAATAGCAAAGGTAGAAAAATGGCGCTAACAAATATACAACAATAATATCGGTAATTATTTTCAAGTAAATCAGAAAATAAAAGCAAAGATATATTCGACTAAATTTAGATGGTTGCGTAAAATTATTTAATACTTTTTGTACGGGTCATTACTACGGCGTCTAGACACGAAATCGTTAAAATAACAGACGGGCCGAAACGTTAAAAATATGGGTTGCTACTCTAGACTTTCTGTTGTTTGGTTGACAGGCGAGAAACTGAAAATTTGTTTAAATCATCAGAATAACTTATTGCTCTTTTGTTTTTGGTTACAAAAAAAATAAAAAGGCGTCAGACATTTTTTAATGAATTTTTAGTTTTATATTATTTTAACACCAAATTGTACTGTGGATATATTAATTAAAATAATAAAATTAAGATTTTTTCGTCGAAAATGACGAAATTCCTTGAAATTTTTTGAAAAAATATCTTAAAGTTGTTGGTTTAATTTTTTTAAAAACATTCCTTCCTTCTTAATTTCTAACTGTTTTACTTTCTAATCATCTTCCGAACTCCCATATTTTAATAAGTGTAGAAACGAATTTAACAAATTCAAAAAAAGAAAGCGCAATTAAATATTTTTAAACCCTGCGGCCGTGATTATTTGAATTCACGGCAGCATCAAAATTAGGTAAATGAGTAATCTGTCAATGTTATAACAATGTATATATATATATATATATATATATATATATATATATATATATATATATATATAAATATATATATATATATATATATATATATATATATATATATATATATATATATATATATAACCTAATATAAAAAATATTGAACATTCCCTATTTTGAATAAATAAAAACAAGTTAAGTTTTTAAGCAGTTTAAATTCTTTTTCATAAAATTAGGATATTAAAAAGTTCCACTTCTAAAATCACAACTTAGATACAACACGCGAAATATTTCCTATTTTCAGTGGTCCAAACAATGGCACATTTGAATACTTTTAAACATAATCTAATAAGTAATGATAAATAGAACTCTCCTAAAAATAATTCCGTTATTCACATGAAATGTGTATGTGCACACAATGAATATTTTAATATTTTCGGTATGTTATTCTGTTAAGTTTTAGTAAATTAATATATAAATAACTACTTTGTCTTTAAAAAAAATCCTAAATTGCCCCTTAACGGAGATGCATAGCCTTAAAAAAGGTACCCAGCAATTTACCTTTTCCACTCTAAGTTTAGAACTGACTTGTATAATATAATGAAATTTTAATATTCTATAGAGGCTATAAGAATTCATTAAACCATACTACAGTAGATGTTTTAGATCAACAGAGAAGTCAGAAACGGACTTGCAGCCACACTAGTTGGGCCTAATTTTTGATTGGTGTCATTTTACAAAGCTACAAACTGATTTTTTAAATAATTTGATCATTCTTCTTTTAAAAAGTCTCTTAATTTATTTCGATAAAACCGTTGGTTTTCAAAATAAATTGGTTGCATCTGGGCTTTCTCTCGGCTCGCTGTCCTGTTTTTCTGGTGTGTTATTTTTGGTTGGGTTTTGATTTGGGTCTTTCATGTACTTAAGATGTTTTGTGCATCATCTCTCTTGTTAAGGTTTTTACTATTTTTCAATTTAAAAGCTTCTCTAATAATGCCGGTTTTGTAGTTCTTTATGGGTGCGATCTGTTTAGTTTCATGGAAATTTATCTCCTGATAGTGTTGGAATAACGCTGTGGTATGCTTATTATTATGCTATTTTTATGTTCTTGGACTCTAGTAGAGATTCTTCTGTTTGTTTGGTCGATATGTTTTTTCACAGTCTCTATATGGGATGATGTACACTCCTTGGTTTTCTAATAGTATGTTTTTGAAATTGCCCAATAATTTATATATTGTTGTCTGTGTCTTGTAAATTGTGCATATGTCGTGCTTCCTCAGAATTCTTCCAATTACGTCTGTTACACCTTTTATGTATGGCAGTGTGAATTTTGGTTTGGATTTGTCATCTTCTTTTTTCTCTATTTTTGAATGTGTGTTCTGTTTTATGACTTTTTTGACATTGTGTTCTTTCATGTCGTTTTGTTTTAGAGCTGTTGTGATATTCTTGAATTCTTCTTGGCCGTTTGAGAGTTTGGTTATCCTCAAAGATCTAGAGATCAGTTTACTGGCGACTAATTGTAACTGTGATTGATGTTGGTGAGATTCGGCGTTCAGGTTTGTATGTGTGGGCTTTTTGTAAATCGTATAATCGATGCTTACGTCGTTTTTTCTGGTGATTCCAAAGTTTTGGAAAGGTAGCTGCCTGTTGACTTCGGCCTCCAATGTGAACTGTATGCGGTGATGACTGTTGTTTAGTTCCTCTAAAAATATGTCTAGGTTGGATATTCGTGTAACCGAATGATGAAGATATCATTCACGTTACGTTTCAAAAAGGATGGTTTTCTTTTAATTTTTCTTAGTGATTTTGTTTCGAAATATTTCATAAAAAGGTTTGTGATGACTGTTGATAGCAATATATATATATATATATATATATATATATATATATATATATATATATATATATATATATATATATATATATTGTTATGCAGATGATACGCAGGTTAGTTCAGGAACACTCTCTTATATTAAATCCTAAAAAATGTTGTATAATGGTCTTTGGCCGTAGGGCAGATGTACAATATTTCAAAGGTTTGATTAATGTAGAGATAGATAATACAGTGTTGCCGATAAAAGACAATGTGCGTAATTTAGTTGTTATGTTTGATCGTTTTTTAAGAATTAGTACCCATATATCTAATTGTATACAAAGGGCTTCTGTGAAATTAAAAATACTGGATCATAATCGCCATTTTTTGTCACCACATGTGAAGACCCCATTGTGTTTAACCATGGGGACACTATTTATGGTAAAGGTCTTACTGCTGTAGATAAACATAGAATCCAACTTGTGCAAAATTCTTGCTTAAGATTTATCCAAGGAGTGAGAAACCAACATATTTCATATAAACTGATAGAGTCTAGCTGGTTAAGCATGGAGGGGCGAAGAGATTTACATCTTGCATGTTTTCTTTATAAAATTATCTCTCTAAAATGTTCCACATATTTATATAAACGTATTGTATTTAGGAACCATGTTAATAATATTAATATTAGATTTTAAAGTTACCGTGACACCACCGTATCATCGAACTGCAATATTTGAACGTAGCCTTTCATATAACATTGCCAAATTTTACAATTCTTTACCCGATAAATTAAAAGGGCTTTCACAATCTGCCTTTAAAATAAATTATATTAAATTTGTAATGAGTAAGCACTGATCATTTCTTCTATATCTATATTATTTTTTCTGCTTTTGTATAACTACTTTTATTTTAATTTCCTTATCATCTTCGCATAACGTGAGCCATATAATTAGTATAAGGTAACAAAAATATTAATAACTCATGGGTTGAGTATGATCACGGAGGTACACCACGATGCCTCATTTCTACTTTACTCATTTCTTTTTTCTACTTAAGGCTGTTAAGGAAGAGACAGAGCATATCATTAAAAAAATTTGTGATTTTAAAATTTCTTACGCATTTTTTTATTGGAGAAACATATGCTGATTCGGTTTGGAGTACGTTATAAGAGAATGTCACTTAACTTAACCCATTACAAACAGTTACACTCAAAAATTAAAAAAAATAAATTAAGATCTGTCTTACTAATTGTAGATTTAGTCTGTGCCAAAATTAAAATTTATTGAAAATATCTGCAAGCTACACAAAAATACGCTAAAAAATAATTATTAAAAAAAAAATTAATATATCACGTTTTTAAAACGGACTAAAAAGTATAAAATAATTTGTTATGAAAATACTTTCAAAGGTATTTTCCTAGCTATTAAAAATTCGTAATTACAAATTTTCAGGAAAATGTTAGAAATTGTTTTATACTTTTTAGTCCGTTTTAAAAACGTGCTATATTAAATTTTTTTATATATAATTATTTTCTGCTTTATAGTATTTAGTCTATTTTGTACCGAGCAGACACATAAACAAATAAAGAGACTTGAAAGAGAGTTATTATTGTCATCCAGTTTTGAGCTATGTTTAAAGTTTCGAGTCTTTAGCTCCTCGAGAAGTTAGTTTAAAATCGATGAGAGAAGAAAGCGAATTAATAAAAACATGGTAAGAAAACAAAGTCGATCTTCAAATATTCTTGAAATATACATTAAAATTCATTTTCAAGGTCATAATATTGCGTTGTCATCGAGTTTATATATGTGCACCAAATTTCAGCATGGCTGGATTATAGAAAGTAAAGTTCATCTTGAAATATACATGCAAAGTAAATTTTAAGATTGCAAAATTTGTACCAAACAGGCAAACAGACAGACAAGAGGGCGAATTAATAAAAATGTGGAACATAGAACAAATGCTAAATATGCAATATTATAATGATAAAGAAATGAAGTTGATTAGAAACAGAATTAATTCAAAAAAAAAAATCATCAAATACTTTATCTCCGATTACTAGCAAGGGCTAAGTAAGTCTACAATCACTAAATTAATTGCAATTTAAAACAGTTTTTAATTTATTTTTTACTTTTTATGCAATTTATTATACTAAAATTCTTTGTTTCAACTGACGCAAATTTAAGGTTGCCATATTTACGAAAATTTTAGAAGCCCATAGAAAAAATAAAGCTACATCAAGTTTTATTATCAGGAACTTCCAAAACATAAATCCAGATGTGCCCAAAAACTAGTTTAAAATTTTACTTTTTAGGTTAGTTCAAAGAAAATAATAGTTAATATTTGTTAAAAAATATATCCTATTAACACCAACAGGCTCTAAAATAAAAAAAATTGTTTAATTGTACAGGGTGAGTCAACGATTGGATGAAGTAAGTTTGTGCCTTTTCGGTGAAATTTACAAAGAAACTATATTTATTGTTTGATACAGTTTATTTTTACGCAGATTTTAAAAATATTTAGGACTCTACAGGGTGAGCCAAAAAACTAGGACAGCATAAAGTTGTATTTTTTTAAATAGAACACCCTATATACGAATCGTATTTTCGATTTAGCTTATAATTTTAAATCTTTTTTATTAAGGGTTTACTATAACAAAACTTTATAGTTTCTGAGATAATTAAATTTAAAAAAAAAAGTCACATTTTCAATCATCAATTCAATCCTAAATAACGTTTTCAATTTTGTGACAAATATATTCAAATTTGGAATTTAGCAAGGCCAAGGACAAATTAACATAATTTTTATCTAATATTTGCAATAAAAGCAACAGGGTGTGGAACACATCGGCTCAAATTTGAACAAGTTTAAATGAATAAATATCTTTTTTTTTTAAATGGTACACCCTGTATATTTTCATGTTATTTAATAGAGTAACAAAAACCCTAAAAGTTTTGTTCAATATATCCTATACCTATTTATAATAGTTTTTGAGATATTTCAGTTTTTCTTATTTTCCATACTTTTTTACAGAAATAGTCTTCATTACCACAGTAGCCATGTAAAATAATAAAAAGAAACTACAGAAACAAACAGAATGTGGTTAAATATGATGAAATACATTATTCGTTACATTACAACGGCAATAGTTTAATTAAACATAATGTGAAAAAATTAACACAACAATAACGACAACGCAAATACATATTTACTTTTATACTAAATTGAAACAAAAAAATTACCTATTAAATACTGAGATTAATTATTTCTTTTTAATAAGTGTTCCAATAAACGACTCTCTTATGAAATGCACAAATTTAGTCTTTTTTGCAAATTTTCTCGGACCCTGGACAAAATTAGTGGCGTTATTGTTCTACAGGTTTCCCTAATCCTGTTTCGCATATCTTCCACTGTTGTTGGTGGATTAACATACACCTTATTTTTAATATAACCCCATAGGAAGAAATCTAATGGGGTGATGTCGCAAGACCTTGGTGGCCACTCAATGAAACCCCCACGTCCAATCCATTTTTGCGGATATCGGTAGTCCAAAAACGCACGAACTTCACGATGGTAATGCGGAGGCGTACCATCGTGCTGGAACCACATACTGTCGAGCTCATCCCTATCGAGACCTTGAAGCAGTTGGGGTAGTTCTTCTTGTAGAAAGTTCAGGTAACTATGGCCATTTAGTGGTTCATTAAAAAAGTAGGGTCCAATAATTCGATTATGATGAATACCACACCAAACATTTAATGACCAGTGGTTTTGATGTTGCACCTTTCTAATCCAAAATGGGTTTTCTGTGGCATAATAATGCATGTTGCGTCTATTTACGGCACCGTTACTTCTAAAAGTAGCTTCATCACTAAACATTATCTTGCATAATAAATTTGGATTTAATTGAATCTCCGCATTTATTGTACGACAAAAGTTTACACGACTTTCAAAATCCTGTCCATGCAATTCTTGGTGTAATTCCATGTGATATGGATGATACCTATATTTCTTGGTAGTACGATTAGCGGTGGATTGTGATGTTTCACATAATGCTGCTAACTGACGGCTACCAATATAAGGATTTTCCTGAACATTTAACAATACTTGTAGTTCTTTTTCTTCATTAGTTACTGGTTTGTTGACCACTTTACGTTTTGGATAATAAACAGTACCAGAAGAATCAAATCTTTGCATTAAGTTTTGAAAAGTATGGGTATTAGGCTGGCGTCGATCAGGATACTTTATTTTGTAAATCCTTTGAGCAAGAAGGCAATTTTTTTGAGCCTCTCCTATTGTATAAATCATATCTATTAACTCATTCTTTGGAAAATTCATTTTACAATATAAGATGAATGCAAGAAAAACCAAACTACACTACATAAAAACCAAAAGAAGCGATTGCGGTTATAAATTTGACACACAGAAAAATGTTCTATTACATTGTTTTTGCCATGGCTACTATGATAACGAAGACTATTTCTGTAAAAAAGTATGGAAAATAAGAAAAACTGAAATATCTCAAAAACTATTATAAATAGGTATAGGATATATTGAACAAAACTTTTAGGGTTTTTATTACTCTATTAAATAACATAAAAATATACAGGGTGTACCATTTAAAAAAAAAAGATATTTATTCATTTAAACTTGTTCAAATTTGAGCCGATGTGTTCAACACCCTGTAGCTTTTATTGCAAATATTTGGTAAAAATTATGTTAACTTGTCCTTGGCCTTGCTAAATTCCAAATTTGAATATATTTGTCCCAAAATTGAAAACGTTATTTAGGATTGAATTGATGCTTGAAAATGTGACTTTTTTTCTTTAAACTTAATTATCTCAGAAACTATAAAGTTTTGTTATAGTAAATCCTTAATAAAAAAGATTTAAAATTATAGGCTAAATCGAAAATATGATTCGTATATAGGGTGTTCTATTTAAAAAAATACAACTTTATGCTGTCCTAGTTTTTTGGCTCACCCTGTAGAGTCCTAAATATTTTTAAAATCTGCGTAAAAATAAACTGTATCAAACAATAAATATAGTTTCTTTGTTAATTTCACCGAAAAGGCACAAACCTACTTCATCCAATCGTTGACTCACCCTGTACACTTAGTATTTATTTAGAAAAATATGAAATATGATTGACAGTGTTACCTTATGCAAATTTATAGTGTAGGTCAAAATAAAATGGAATTCATATAAATGTAATCTCGAAAGTGTATTTTACGAAATTTACTGCCTCAAAATCAAATAGAAATACGCACACTAAAAAATGTATATATTACTATAAATATTAAATTAAAAAATCAAGAAATTAGAAACCTACCAAAAACTTTAAAATCAGATTTAAACAAAATCTTCTAATGATCAAACAGAACCATTCCATAACCATATCTAAAGCAACTTTGTCGTAAGTAATATCACCTCTAAAATTTTTACCTATTATCTTTTATTTCCTGTAAAAACTAAGTTATGAAACGAACCAGTATAATAACAAACAGTAACCAAAACACGAAACCACCGGTTTATAACTAATAAAATTGTCGACAACATCCTTTACAACACATATTCTGTTGGAGAAATGACCACTTTTAAACGAGAGAATTCGCATTCCCTTTTGATGAGAAATTGTAGCAGCCACAATTTCGGCCATCAAAGAGACAATTGTGTTCATTTGTGGTCTAGTTAAGTGTAAAACTACTCTACATTTCCAGCTTTATGAGTATCGAGCCATATAAAGTGCCAGTCGAAAAAAACGGTTTTTGTGTGCGTTTCTTCCATTATATTAAAAATATTTAGCATATTTTTGGGATTTGTCTACAATTGCAGATCTTTTGTGAAATAATATCCAAATTTTAAAATTATAGTACATACTATAAGTTATAAGAAAGATTGAGGTAGTAAAACTTATTAACCGATTTCTAAAATGAAGGTAGATCAATCAATAGGGGGGTTTTCGTGACAAAAATATTATTGGGATACCGACTCTGCCATCAGACTAAAAATAATCCGCAACACTATTTTGTTATGTTCTTCACTTTCAGCTATGATCCATTAATTTCTTTTAAACCATTAAAACCGAAAAATTCCTTTTTTTTTTCTTATTTTGCTTATAAAATCAAAACTATTGAAGCAATCTCGATAGTCTAAACACACAAATTGTTGGAAATAAAATAAGCTCCGGATTAACTCAATTGAATCTTTAGTAAAGGAGAAAAACAGGGAAAACCAGAAAATTCAGCATTCAACACTTGATTTTTCTTATAAGTGGAAATTTCTCCTCCAGCGGAACCATTGTACTAATAAGGCTTCTAAGCCTAAACTGACACCACCAACGGCTCTCAAAAAAGGTGTCGGAACCAACGCCAATTAACCAGTACGATCAACGATTGCTTATAAAGGACGCTGCACATTGAATTTCTTTCAGAAGACACCGAGCAGCCGCAACAATAACACCGCTACCAACTCGAGTAAACTCAAAATGAATTTTGAACAAATGAGCGATCAAGAATTCTTCGCCGCAATAGAAGAAAAAAGAAAGAACTTCGATGCTAAGCCCTTCGGAAAACAACTGGACACCCATTCTCTTCAAGAAAAAATCAAAGAACTAGAAAATCAACTGAGGATCACAGCACAACAAAAAGATGAAAAGATACACCACATGACAAAACAACTAGAAGAGAACACTAGAATTATAAAGAAGATTCAAGAAGAGAATGCACAACTACAGGCCACATCCAAGGACTTACTAGCCAGAATTAAAACAATGGAACGAATACACTACAATGACAACGAGGATTCCGACGCCATACAGAGCGACGATGAATCCCAAAGCCACAAAAACAAGAGGAAAAGAAAACGACGAAGACGTAAAAAGAAAACCAACACGAATGAAACCCAAAACACACAAGATACCGAGCAGGCCATGGAAAAACCGCCTAAGCCTCCAAAAATACCACCAATCGTCCTCAGGGAAAAAGCAACCTACAGTAAAATACGCCAGATCTGTAGAAACAACCACATTGGACTAGATTATGCCAAGAGCATACCAGAAGGAGTAAAAATATATACAAAAGATGCCGAAGCACACAAACAGCTGCGAAAACTCCTGGAAGATTCCAGAAAACCCTTCCATACTTACAATTCCGAGGACGAGAAACCACTGCACATAATCCTGAAAGGAGTCATCGAGTCAATCACTGAGACCGAAATCATCAGCGACCAGCACACAAAAGGCTTTCATCCCCTAAAAATCATCCGATGGCATTACAAAGACAAGATACCCATGCCCATGGTGCTTGCCGTCATGCCGAGAAATGAAAGTCACATCCTTCACATCGGGGAAATAATGGGAAACCAAATCAGACCAGAAATACAAGGAAAGAGGTCCAAGATGTTCCAGTGCTATAACTGCCAGCAGTTCGGGCATGCAGCGCAAAACCGCAGAGCCAGTCCACGCTGTGTTAGTTACGGCAGTGACCATCACTGGTCAGAATGCCAAAAATCAAAGGAGGAACCACCCAAATGCGCTAACTGTGGAGGGGCACATTCTGCATCCTACAGGAAATACCCCAACAGACCACAACACACAAATCAGGATCGCAACCCTTCAAACCCAGGACACGGGGTGCACCACCTCGGACACCTTCCACAAACACAAAGTTCGACGACAAAGTACACAGGATCATGTAACACATGATGACCCAGTTCCAAGCCGCCTTAAAAGACATGCCGAGAGAGACCCAGGCTTAAGGAGGTCACAGGAACTAAGCAGAATCAGGACCCAGGCAACAACTCACAGACGAATAGGAACAAACCTCCACCAGAAGAACGATACTCACCAGAGAGAACTCCATTATATTATATTTAGATTAAGTTCATAATTAGTTAAGCCTCATATATGATCTGTACATTAAATAGAAGTTGATAGTCTTTTGTACTGACTTAGAAGCTAATAAAGAAATTGGAAAAATTGGAGATTGGAATTTCTTTCAGTTGATCTCCAACCAGCAAGCACAAAAAATGTCAAATGAGACTTTGGCGAAACATCTGCAAATTTCCACAAAAAAACAATATTAAAAAGAAAAAAATGTTTTTTTACTTACAGACATCATACATTTGTAAACCCGAATTCCCTTAAAAATTTGGGTCCTAATTTAAATCCCCATTTGACATGGAAAGCATACACTGAGTCTAATCTCAACTATTTTCCTCGTTAGATCTCTCGAAATACCATTCCAAAAGATGTCTTATTGACTTCATGTTATGAACTTTCTATGTCTAAGTACTACCATGGTTTGATCGTCTGGCATTACACTCCTCATCTGGACAGAATACTTTCTCTTCAGCGTAAAGTGGCAAGACTGACAGCTGCGGTTTTCTACCGTGATTATGTCAAAAGAAAGTTCATTTCCTTAAACTTATTAATGCTACCATTCATGTTCGGATATCCATAACCACAACAACGAGATACTCAAATGAAATGAACTTCCATTTACCAGATTACAACAAAGCAGAAATCTATTTAACTACTGTAGCCCTATTTTTTACAATAAACTCACAGATGATATAAAAAAAAATATGTATTTAAATTCTGTTAATTATTAAGTTAGATATTTCCATTGATAGGTCTCTGAAGATCTCTACATTTTGAGTCAAACAACAATAAATGACTTAGAAGTTAGGCAGAACAAGGATATAGCAGCTACTATTGATATCAAAAAACCTAAGTAGTAATAATGCTAGGTTGAACTAAGTCTACCATACTTATCTGCAATACTTACAGTATCACTAAAAATTAAATGTAGTTTAATCATTGAATAGTTGAATATAAATATTACATTTCTAAGTGTTATCCTGTGTAACTGTCAAGTCACTTGATATTATTAAATTTCAAATTTTGAAATTTATAAAGATTTGTAAATGAAAATGTCATACTAAACCATAAGTATACTGTAAACATAGCTTCATCTCAGATCTTACTAATTTATATAACTAAACAGGTAAGAGACTTCTCTTTTTAACCGACTTCGAAAAGAAAGAGGTTCTCAATTCGTCGCGTATATATATTTTTTTATGTATGTACATCGATTACTCCGGAACGGCGGCACCGATTTCAATGAAATTTTTTACGTTATATTCAGGAAGTTGCTGCGGTGGTCCCATATTTTTTTAGATGAAATTGGTCCAGTAAAATCCAAGATGACGGCCAAAAAAATTAATTTTGTCCGATTTTTTCCAAAATTGGTAAAGAGGAAGTTTCGGGGTTGTACCCAATGAATCTGAAATTATTTAAAAAAAAATCGTAATGGCGGATCCAATATGGCGGACAAAAAAAATTAATTTGGTCCGATTTTCTCCAAAATTGGTACGGGGGAGTCTTCGGGGTCGCACATGACAAATCCAAAATGATATATAAAAAATTCAATATGGCGGACGAAGAAATCAGTTTTGTCCGATTCTCTCCAAAATTGGTATGGGGGAGTTTTAGATGTCTCACGTAACAAATTCTAAATTATTTTTAAAAAATTCAATATGTCGAATCCAATATGGCGGACAAAAAATTTAATTTTGTTCGATTTTCTCCAAAATTGGTATGGGGAGGTTTTCGAGGTCGCACATAACGAATTGAAAATATTTTTAAAAAATTCAATATAACGGATCAGATATGGCGAACAGAAAAATCATTTTTGTTCGATTTTCTCTAAAATTGGTACAGGGGAGTTTTCGGGGTCACACATAACGAATCTAAAATTATTTTTAAAAAATTCAATATGGAGTATCCAGTATGGTGGATATAAAAATAAATTTTATCCGATTTTTTTCAAAATTGATATGGGGGAGTTTTTGGGATAGCACATTACGAATCTGATATTATTTTTAAAAAAATTAAATATGGCGGATTAAATATTCTACATCTCTCGATTTTGTCTAAAGTCAGTATTGGGGGATTTTTGTTATTGTTAATTAGGAAATTAAAATAATTTTTGAAAAACTCAATCTGACGGAATCAATATGGTCTCTTAAAAATTTTACAATTTTCGACTTTCTTCAAAACTGATTTAGAAGGATTTTGAGGATGTATATTTTGAATCTAATAGTATTTTTGAGGATTCAATATGGCGAATGCAATATAGCTGACTAAAGATTTTACATTTTTCGATTTTGTTCAAATGTGGAACTGAATCGTTTTTGAGGGTGTAAATAGCGAATATAAACTTGAGAAAATCTAATACGTCAGATGCAATATGATCTTTTAGAAATTTTAAATTTCTGAATTTCCACCAAATTTGGTACTAAGGGGCTTTGAAGAGTTTAAATTTTAATTAGATTAAGACGTTAACGTTATTTTTTTTTGAAATTCAATTTGGCGGATTCAATATGGTAGGAAGAAACTTTTACCTTGTTCGCATTTTTCCAAATTTGGTATTGGGGAGTTGGGGGGTGGTGTTTTACGAATATGAAGTTAATTTTTACAACTATTAGGTTAATAAGATACCCTATGAGCGACTAAAAATTTTGCATTTTCCGGTTTTATATAAAATTGATATTGCAGGGTTCTTGGGGCATATAAAAACTAAATATACAACATAAAATATATCAGGCTAAGAAATTTACGTCTCAAATTCTTTAAATATCGATATTGGAAGATTTTGGGGCCTATATTACCAATCTAAAATTAATTTGAAATTTAATATAGTGGATTTACTATGACAGATTAAATATTTGTTTGACACAATTTCATTGGTATTTGGAGACTTCTAAGAATCAAAAAATTTTTAGTGGTTCATTTTAGGGTGACTTACAATTCTGGATAAAATGAGTGCTTTTTTGCCCTTTGGAGTCATTGCAAGGTACACTAATCTCGATTAGCACTTAGTTCAAAGAATTTATGAATATCATAATGAATTCAAAACTAAAAATTGAAAAATAAAATTTTTATAAAAAAATTGAACCGACTTCTAAAAGTACGCTAAAAAGTGAAAAATAACTATAAATTTTCATATGAAATTGAAATTTTTGAAGTCAGCGCCAAATTATTTCTAAATGAAATAAATAACTACTAATAAATACAAAGTATGTTAAGAAAGCAATTTCAAATAAAGTATTGTTAATCTACTTATGCGAATCACATTTTGTCAGGTATTAGTTTGACGCCGACTTCAAAAATTTCAATTTCATATAAAAATTTCTAGTTATTTTTGACTTTTTAGCGTACTTTTAGAAGTCGGTTCAATTTTTTTATAAAAACTTTATTGTACATATGCGTTAATTAATCCAGTCAAATAAACATCGAAATCAGTATCAATTAAATCAGAAACCAATATATGAGCCTATAATGACATCGAAACAGTAGCAACCGAAAACAAGATAAATTCATTTCAAATACTCAATAATTCATTACGAACATTGACGAGCTAAATAATCGAGGGTGGACGGGCGGCGTATGTGCGTATCTACTCACTTATCCCCGTTTTAATTAGTTAAAAAGGCAAGTTATACCAGATTTTTGAATTTTGTCTTTGTTCTTTGTGCATAAAATACTATTTTCACACCAGAATTATATTTTAAATTAGCAAAATTTTACATTGAAAACCTGAAAAAAATAGATATGAAATGTGGAGACTACATCAGTCGAATTTTTCAATTTTTCTTAATAACAAAAGATTAAAAAGTTGACACGTCTCCCGTGCAGTGTGGAAACTCAATAAAACCAGACGTGTGACTGTGGATACAATGCTGACATCATTTCAAGAAGGGTTGCTCAATAGTCCTAGCTCAACTTGCCCCCAAATTATATGCAGCACCCAACTCCGATGAGATAATTAAAAAATATTTAGTAATAAAATGTTATATAATTTTAGTGGCTCACTATATAAAATTCGTTCATTGAAAAACTTCACTACACTCTGTATGTAAGACCACCCCATGGACATCAGATTTCGCTTAACCCTCGACCGATATAAATAGGCAAGTTATGATCTACACTAAATGTGTCAAAACATCGCAAACAAACACCCTTTTAGGAATAAAGTCGGAGTGGCTTCTCATATTTGGCTTTCAGCTGCCGCTATCAAAGGCAGTTTAGGAAAAGTAAGGCTCTCTAAAACGATTCATACGTTCTGATAGTCCTCATAGTCCTGTGGAGAAGGTCTTTTTTCTCTTTTATAGGGCAAACTATGAGATATGAAGGAAATTTAATAGAAAGTAAAAATAAAATATTTATAAAAAATTGAACCTACTTCCAAAAATGCGTCAAAAAGCGAAAAATAACAATATGAATTTTTGTATTAAATTGAAATTTTCGAAGTTTGTTCCAAACTAATACTTGATAAAATATAAATCGCATAACAAGGTTAAAAAATACTTTATTTGTAATTACTTCCTTATCGTTGTTTGTATATATCTCGTGTTAGTAGTTATTTGTTTCATTTTGAAATAATTTGGCGCTCACTTCAAAAAATACAATTTCTCATAAAAACTTATATTGTTATTTTTCACTTTTTAGTAGATTTTTAAAAATGTGATTATTTCAAGAACAGGCGATACATTCGCGATCCGATATTCAAAGAAACAGAAACTAACACTACCAACTGTTAAAAAGATTATAAAAAACTTCAAGAACTTTGGATCTATGAAAGCTAAAAGAAATAGAAAGAAATCAGTTGTTAATAAAATAAAGTTACAAAAATTTTTTGAGTAAATGTTCAAATTGACGCCCTTGAACTTCCAGACATTTTTCGCACCTAAGCAGGAACTCTTCATGGGTGGCTCTTCTTATTTACTGAGTACTAAGTTCAACAAATGTTATTCTGACGCTGCATGTAATCTTCCATAGTGGTTAATGCGGTGTTGTACACTTTATTTTTGATCGTCCCCCAAATAAAAAAATCAAGTATAGTGAAGTCGAGGTAGCGAAGTGACCAAAGATGTGGCCCATTCTTGGCTATTCATTGATTATAAAACAAGTTTTGCAGATGATTGTTAACTAAATTACGTATTATGTGGAACCACCCCATCATGTTGATAAACTAAATTTGTATAATCAGCCGGCGGCTTGGTAGAATTCTAGGTCGACGACGCCGCCATATTTTATAGCACAATACACATTAAACCGCCAAGACTCTTGAAAATTTAATTCTCTGAATGGATATACGTATGAGTCGCTTTAATAGTGGTAATTGCGTCGATTAAACAATCCATTTTTTATGAATTTGACTTCATCCGACCAAATAATATTATAAAAAAAAACAGCATTTTCTTGTGACCAAAGTAAAATAAATTGACAGAACTCTACTCTTCGTGGGAAATCAGTGCCTTTTAAATATTGTACTCTAGAATATACAAAGGGATGAAAATTGTGTTTCCATAAAATCCTTAAAACTGATGTTTGAGATAATCCAGACTTTAACGCTACTTGCCTTGTAGATATTGTCTGATATGCGGAAAAATATCCTAAAATTATAATTTCAATATTTTCGCTTTTAACAACTGGTTTATTTCTATTTCTTTCTGCTTTTATGAATCCAAAGTTCTTGAAGTTTTCTATTTAACAGTTGGTGGTGTTAGTTTCGGTTTCGGACAATTCTGTAGAATCCGATTATTTTATTTTCGCCACGCCTCGCCATCATGGCCAACTAATAACAAAACTTATATAATATATTTTTTTATTAACAACCCATTGTAACAATATTCATAAATGCATCATTCTCAACGAACGAAAACAAACAAATATGATACTTTGTCCGTCTATATGTCTTGTGGTTGGAATATTAATGAATGAGTAATGTTTAATGGGCTTTTAACACCACAAAGAAAAATATTTATGTTGTACATAGATTTCCTCATTTTTATTGCTTGTCCTGTTATGTTTATTACTTAATTGCATAAAGTTTTCGAAGCAATATAGATTATTATTTTCAAAATATTTTTAACAATTCTAATTATTCGGATAAGTTTGACGTAAGTATAATAACCCAAGCCATACAGATTTGACCTGTCATTATTACTAAGGATTTAAAATTGCTATGCATGGAGTAAATAACCAAAAATTAAATTGAAATTCCTTTTTTGGAGCAACTTATTCTGGATTTTCAGACAGTATGGTTTTGGAGATATAATTCTTCCAAGAACCTGTTTTTTCAAAAAACAAATAGAAAAGATGGTTACTTAAGAACCAGATATTTAAAGGTCCTCTTGTTTAAGCTATATATATATATATATATATATATATATATATATATATATATATATATATATATATAGTCGTATAGCATTTTTACAATAGAAAAATGTTGAATAGCCAATATTTTTAAAACTACAAATTTTTGTAATAGACGACCTTATTCAAAATTGCCATTATTTTTAATACTTGATAATATTATATAAAATTTTTATAAAAAAAATTGAACCGACTTCTAAAAGTGTGCTAAAAAGTGAAAAATAACTATACATTTTTATATAAAATTGAAATTTTTGAAATCGGCGCCAAACTAATATCTGATAAAATGTGAACTTTTTTACCATAATTTGTATATTATTTATTTCATTTAGAAATAATTTGGCGCCGACTTCAAAAATTTCAATTTCATATAAAAATATATAGTTATTTTTCATTTTCTAGCGCACTTTTAGAAGTCGGTTCTTTTTTTTTATAAAAATTTTATTTTTCAATTTTTAGTTTTGAATTCATTATGATATCCATAAATTATTTGAACTAAATACGAATCGAGATTAGTTTACCTCGCAATGACTCCAATGTGACAAAAATTTTCCGATTTTATCCAAAATTGTAAATCACCCTAAAATGAACCACTAAAATTCTTTGATTTTTACAGTTCTCCAAATACCAGTGAAATTGTGTCCAACAATTAATCTGTCATAGTAAATTCAGTATCTTAAACTTCAAATTAATTTTAGATTGGTAATATAAATCCCAAAACCATTAAGACGTAAATTTCTTAGCCCGATATATTTTTAACCGACTTCTAAAAGAAGGAGGTTCTCAATTCGTCGACTATGTATTTTTTTTTTTTTTTTATGTATGTACACCGATTACTCCGGAACAGCTGCACCGATTTAAATGAAATTTTTTACGTTATATTTAGGAAGTCGCTGCGGTGGTCCCATATTTTTTTAGATCAAATTGGTGCAGTAAAATCCAAGATGGCGCTTACAATATGGCGGCCAAAAAAATTAATTTTGTCCGATTTTGTCCAAAATTGGTATGGAGAAATTTCCGGGGTTGTACCCAACGAATCTAAAATTATTTTTAAAAAAATCAAAATGGCGGATCCAATATGGCGGACAAAAAAATTTAATTTGATCCGATTTTCTCCAAAATTGGTATGGGGGGGGTTTTTGAGGTTGCACATAACGAATCTGATATTATTTTAAGAAAATTCAAAATGGCGGATCCAATATGGCGGACTAAAAATCAATTTTGTCTGATTTTCACCAAAATTGGTACGGGGAAGTTTTCGGGGTCCCATATGACGAATCTAAAATAATTTTTAAAAAATTCAATATGGCGGATTCAATATGGCGGACGAAAATTCAATTTTGTCCGATTTTCTCCAAAATTGGTACGGGGGAGTTTTCGGGGTCGCATATGACGAATCTAAAATATTTTTTAAAAAATTCAATATGGCGAATCCAATATGGCCGACAAAAAATCAATTTTGTTTGATTTTCTCCGAAATTGGTATAGGGGAGTTTTCGGGGTCGCATATGACGAATCTAAAATAATTTTCAAAAAATTCAATTTGGCGGATCTAATATGGCCGACAAAAAAATCGTTTTTGTCCGATTTTCTCCAAAATTGGTACGGAGGAGTTTTCGGGGTCGCATCTGACGAATATAAAATAATTTCTAAAAAATTCAATATGGCGGATCCAATATGGTGTACGAAAAAATCAGTTTTGTCCGATTTTCTCCAAAATTGGTATGGGGAAATTTTCGGGGCCTCACATAAAGAATCTGAAATTATTTTAAAAAAATTCAATATGGCGGACAAAAAATCAATTTTGTCCGAATTTCGCCAAAATTGGTACGGGAGAATTTTTCGGGTCCACACATGACGTATTTAAAATTATTTTTAAAAAATTCAATATGGCGTATCCAATATGGTGGATAAAAAATTAATTTATTTTCTTTAAATATCGATATTGGAAGGTTTTGGGGCCTATATTACCAATCTAAAATTAATTTGAAATTTAAAATACTGGATTTACTATGGCAGACTAAATATTCGTTTGACACAATGTCATTGGTATTTGGAGAACTCTAAGAATCAAAAAATTTTTAGTGGTTCATTTTAAGGTGATTTATAATTATGGAAAAAATGAGTACTTTTTTGCCACCTTGGGGTCATTGCGAGGTACACTAATCTCGATTAGTACTTAGTTCAAATAATTTATGATTATCATAATAAATTCAAAACTAAAAATCGAAAAATAAAATTTTTATAAAAAAATTGAACCGACTTCTAAAAGTGTGCTAAAAAGTGAAAAATAACTAGAAATTTTTATATGAAATTGAAATTTTTGAAGTCGGCGCCAAATAATTTCTAAATGAAATAAATAACTACTAATATATACAAATTATGGTAAGAAAGCAATTACAAATAAAATATTTTTAATCTGTTTATGCGAATCACGTTTTGTCAGGTATTAGTTTGGCGCCGACTTCAAAAATTTCAATTTCATATAAAAATTTCTAGTTATTTTTCACTTTTTAGCACACTTTTAGAAGTCGGTTCAATTTTTTTATAAAAATTTTATATATTGCATGTTAGGTTTGTATACGTCCCAAGAACCCGCAATACCAATTTTAGACAAAATCGAAAAATGTAAAATTTTCAATCCCTCATATTGTATCTTATCAACTTAATAGTTGTAAAGAGTTAAGTAATTAATTTTAACGTCTAAATCTAATCTAAATCTAAATTCTTCAAAGCCCCTAAGTACAAATTTTGGGCGAAATTCGGAAATTTCATATTTAATCTTACATATTAGATTGTCTAAAACAATTTTATATTCTCTGTGTACATCCTCAAAAACGATTCAGTCCCAACTTTGAACAAAATCGGTAAATGTAAAATCTTTAGTCCACTATTTTGGATTCGTCATATTGAATCCTGAAAAAATACTTTTAAATTCATAATTTACACCCTCAAGAACCCCTATATCAGTTTTGGAGAAAATCGAAAAATGTAAAATTTTCAGGACGCTATATTGAATCCGCTAGATTGAGTTTTTCAAAAAATATTCTAAATTCGTAGTTAGCACTAACAAAAATCCCCCAATACTGATTTTAGACAAAATCGAGAGGTATGAAATTTTTAATCGCCATCTTGGATCCGCCATATTTAATTTTTTTTTTAAATAATTTGAGATTCGTAATGTGCGATCCCAAAAACTCCCCCATATTAATTTTGAAAATAATCGGACAAAATTAATTTTTTGTTCGCCATATTGAATTTTTTAAAAATAATTTCAGATTCATTATGTGCGACCCAATTTTGAAGAAAATCGGACAAAATTGATTTTTTCGTCCGCCATATTGGATCCGCCATATTGAATTCTTTAAACATAATTTCAGATTCGTTGTGTACGACCCCAAAAATTCCCCCATATCAATTTTGGAGAAAATCGGACAAAATTAATTTTTTTAGCCGCCATATTGTCAGTGCCGTCTTGGACCAATTTCATTCAAAAAAATATGGGACCACCGCAGCAACTTGCTGAACATAACGTAAAAAATTTCATTCAAATCGGTTCCGCCGTTCCGGAGTAATCGGCGGACATACATAAAAAAAAACATACATTGTCGACGAATTGAGAACCTCCTTCTTTTAGAAGTCGGTTAAAAATTGACTTTTGACGATTTTTTAAATATAATTTTTATTCTTTTTTTCTAACCACTCTGTACTAAAAATTTTCAAAATATTATAAAAAGACTACTAAAGTCGATATTCGTCTACAAGAAAACTAATCCAAATTAAATAATAAAGACTTTCTTTTGGGGAAAATTTATAGATAAGTTTTGGTCCACAAAGGTCATTTTTGACATAAAAATTTAAATAAGTCCAAAACAATGAGACTTAAGTATAGAGCATTATACATAAAATAGGTTTAGAATTTGACGTAGAAATCAAAAAAGTAATAATATATAAAGTGTTCCATTTAAAATAAGTAAGTTGACATCTATTTCCGGTATAACCGGAAGTGCCGCCATCTTGAAAATCTTTAAGGCGACTGTCCCCCTATACACGTTAGTGTATTATTGTCAAATTTTCAGATTTTGTTCCTAATGATAGTTTTCCCACAATCGATCGATAAATTTCCCGAAAAATCACCATGTACTGTTCATATTTTATTATTAGCATATCAGTTTTCACTAGCTAATAACTAATAAGGTTACAACTTGTTAATGACATTACTGCCTGTACTTTTTTTTCACACGCACTGTTGAGTAATTTAATTCAAAATAAGCAAGCAATAAAAACGGCATAAAAATGAATATCGACTCAGGTAAGTGTAAAATATGCTGTCAATTTGCATCGGGGCATTGTGTTTTGTCGTTGGAATATAACAGCCAAAAGGATAAAATTATTTTATAATAGACTTTATGCTTATAATTCTAGACTTCAAACGTATTATTTAGTTTCAAATAATTCTAAATAAACATTAATTGGATATAATATATCATTTTTGACCGCAACTGATGTCATTTTTAGATTTGTTTAAGGACCATATGACCAATAAATGCTACAAAAAAATATACACTTAAAAATCCTTAGAAGAACTACGCAATGATATTGTCACTCGATGAAGCTATCTTTTCCGTAGAATGGTGAATATGCTAATGTAGTGTTCAAAACGCCTTGCATTATACTGTATACATTAAAAATAAGTCTTGTAGTTATTTTAATCTTAAAAAATAATTTTTAATCATAAATATGTACATATACACTGCTTATAACTGAACTTTGCAAATCTTTACGAAGACCAAATATACATATATAACTTGAAAATATCCGTAGAATTTTAAACGCTGTGCTTAATAGCTTTTTGTGCAATATTACCGCTAATACTTCCCAGAATTTAATTATTTTACCCAAGAGCACCGTAAATTTAAGTATATAAACATGCTGCTCTATCCCAAAACGAAAATAACATAGTCACAAATACCGGCAAGGTAAACCTCTAAAATAGAGCTAGTACATATCCGGGGTTCATTCTAAGATTAGAGCAGTAATTTAAGAGTCACTCCGGAGGTGAAGTGAGTGAGTCTTGGGCAATAATTGTCGCAAGGCGCCCTCTAGATTACCCGAATGGAGACGGGCACGGAGAAATATGCGCTCTGTCGTTGGGATATATTGCAGGAGAGCGTAATAGCACGCGATGAAAATAGATATCAACAAAAAAAAATTATTATTAAAGAAATGGTCAAGTACATGTCAGTAACGAACTCCAATTATTATAACTACTCTGGAATGTGTTGATTCGTTGCTTCAGATTTTAATTTTATTACTTCCCATATATTTGTTTCATACAATATAAAGTATAGTGAGAGACACTTGATTTTCAAAGTTAATAAACTTCTTGGTGAAAAAATTAGCACAATTTTTTTGTAAATGTGATTTTCAAATAGTAGGGAACCTGTATATAATCTTTCAGCACGTGCCCATGCGTTCATCTGATGTAATTGAGAAGTTTTTTTGTTTGATGTTTTCACATAATTATTAAAGCGCTTGTTGATAATTTTTTCGAAGTTTCTCACCTTTAGAGTATAACACACAATACGTAAGCAATTTTAACCAAACATATGTTCATTATATATTAAATCAATTACTCATAATATATAATATCTTTACATTAACAAATAATTTATTTAATGACTCAATGCATTCATATGTAAAAAGGAGATGCAAGACATTTACGACTCGTATGAAGCTTGTGCTTGCTTGAAACTCCTCTGCTTCATGGGAAATAATTATTGTAAAATTGACCCTTAAAGACAAAGAGAAACCAAATAATGGAGCAAGGAGGAAAAAAGAGGAAAAAAAAACAAAAAATGAACGGTATTACAAATCTATATACACATATTTTATATTTTCTACATATATAATTTTTAAAAATTGAATAATATTTCTGAAGATAAATTCTTTAGTTTTATTCTTAAATGTAATAATTTTATTAATATTCTTGTTTCTAAGTAGCAAAGATAAAAAAATTTCGCAGCAAAATAAATGAGAGTAATTTGAGTATCCATTTTATTTAATCTTGGTATGAAACTGATTGATTTGTGGTAAATCCAGTATTATAAGTATGCATTCTTAAGCAAATATATCAAATATATTTGACAATATAAAGATTTAACATTTAACATTTTTGCATTTGCATAAAGCTTGTTATAAATTAATTTTATTTTCTTTAACTGTTTCATCCAAGCGACCAAACACAATGTCCCAATGCCGCTCGGCAGCGTTGCATATTCGATACCTACCTTGGTCAGTACTCGTTAAATTTATGCCTTTTTAACCGACTTCTAAAAGAAGGAGGTTTTCAATTCGTCGCGTATATATATATATATATATATATATATATATATATATATATATATATATATATATATATATATATATATATATATATATATATATTATGTATGTACACCGATTTTTCCGGAACGGGTGCACCGATTTGAATGAAATTTTTTACATTACGTTCGGGAAGTTGCTGCGGTGGTCCCATATTTTTTTGGAGGAAATTGGTGCAGTAAAATCCAATATGGCGGCCAAAAAAATTAATTTAGTCCGATTTTCTCCAAAATTGGATGGGGAAATTTTCGAGGTTGTACCCAACGAATCTGAAATTATTTTTAAAAAATTCAAAATGGCGGATCCAATATGACGGACAAAAAAATTAATTTTGTCCGATTTTCTCCAAAATTAGTATGGGGGAGTTTTTGAGGTCGCACATTACGAATTCAAAACATTTTTTTAAAAAATAACATATGGCGGATCCAATATGGCGGACAAAAAAATCGATTTTGTCCGATTTTCTCCAAAATTAGTACAGGGAAATTTTCGGGGTCGCACATGACGAATCTAAAATTATTTTTAAAAAATTCAATATGGCGGATTCAATATGGTGGACGAAAAAATCAATTTTGTCCGATTTTCTCCAAAATTGATATGGGGGAGTTTTTAAGGTCGCACATAACGAATCTGAAGTTATTTTTAAAAAATTCGATATGGCGGATCCAATATGGCGGACAAAAAAATCAATTTTGTCCGATTTTCACCAAAATTGGTACGAGAGAGTTTTCGGGGTCGCACATGACAAATCTAAAATTATTTTTAAAAAATTCAATTTGACGTATCCAATATGATGGATAAAAAATTAATTTTGTTCAATTTTTTTCAAAATTGATATGAGGGAGTTTTTGGGATAGCACATTACGAATCTGATATTATTTAAAAAAAAAATTAAATATGGCGGATCTAAGATGGCGGATTAAAGATTCTTCATCTCTCAATTTTGTCTAAAGTCTGTATGGAGGGATTTTTGTTAGTGTTAATTACGAAATTAAAATATTTTTTGAAAAATTTAATCTGGCGGATTCAATATGGTGCTCTAAAATTTTTATATTCTTCGACTTTCTCCAAAACTGATACAGAAGGGTCTTGAGGGTGTAAATTATAAATTTAATAGTATTTTTTCAAGGTTCAATATGGCGAATGCAATACGGCTGACTAAAAATTTTCCGTTTTTCGAACTTGTTCAAATTTGGAACTAAATTGTTTTTGAGGATATAAATAGCGAATATAAAATTATTTAAAGAAAATCTAATATGTCAGATGCAATATAACCCTTTAGAAATTTTAAATTTCTGGATTTCACCTAAAATTAGTACTAATGGGCTTTGAAGGGTTTAGATTTAGATTAGATTAAGATGTTAAAATAATTTTTTTGAAATTCAATATGGCGGATCCAATATGGTGGGTTAAAAATTTTACCGTATTCACATTTTTTCATATTTAGTATTAGGGCATTAATGGGTGGTGTATTACGAATATGAAGTTAATTTTTTACAACTATTAGGTTGATAAGATACAATATGAGGGACAAAAAAATTTTACAATTTCCGGTTTCATCTAAAATTGATATTACGGGGTTCTTGAGGCGTGTACAAACTCAATATGCAATATGAAATAGATGGGGCTAAGAAATTTACGTCTCATATTCTTTAAATATCGATATTGGAAGGTTTTGGGGCTTATATTACCAATCTCAAATTAATTTGAAATATAAGGTAGTGGATTTACTATGACAGACTAAATATTTGTTTGACACAATTTTATTGGTTTTTGTAGAACTCTAAGAATCAAAGAATTTTTAGTGGTTCATTTCAGGGTGAATTACAATTCTGGATAAAATGGATACTTTTTTGCCACCTTGGAGTCATTGCGAGGTACATTAATCTCGATTAGCACATAGTTCAAATAATTTATGAATATCATAAAGAATTCAAAACTAAAAATCGAAACATAAAATTTTTATAAAAAAAAAATTTTTAAACCGACTTCTAAAAATGCGCTAAAAAGGAAAAAATAATTAGAAATTTTTATATGAAATGGAAATATTGGATCCGCCATATTGAATTCGTTTAAAAATAATTTTAGATTCGTCACGTGCTACCCCGAAAACTCCCCACTATCAATTTTCAAGAAAATCAGACAAAATTGATTTTTCTTGTCCGCCATATTGGATCCGCCATATTGAATTTTTTAAAAATAATATCAGATTCGTTGGGTACAACCCCGAAAATTCCTCCATATCAATTTTGGAGAAAATCGGACAAAATTAATTTTTTTGGCCGCCATATTGTAAGCGCCATCTTGGATTTTACTGCACCAATTTCATCTAAAAAAATATGGGACCACCGCAGCAACTTCCTGAACATAACGTAAAAAATTTTATTCAAATCGGTGCCGCCGTTCCGGAGTAATCGGTGTAAATATATAAAAAAAAACATACATACTCGACGAATTGAAAACCTCCTTCTTTTAGAAGCCGGTTAAAAATTATAAAAATAGGTGGTTTCTATTTGAAAAAATTGTTTTTGACGATTTTTTAAATATAATTTTTATTGTTCTTTTTTGACTTCTCTGTAATTTTCAAAATATCATAAAAATACTACTAAATTCCATCTTCGTCTACAAGAAAACTAACCCAAATTAAATATTAAAGACTTTCTTATAGCAAAATTTATAGTTAAGTTTTGGTTGACAAACGTCATTTTTGACATAAAAATTTAAATATGTCGAAAATGGTGAGACTTAAGTATAGAATATTATACATGAAATATGTCTAAAATTTTACGCAGAAATCAAAAATGCAATAATATATAGGATATTTCATTGAAAATAAGCAAGTTGACATCTACTTCCCGTGTAACCGAATGTGCCGCCATCTTGAAAATATTTTAGCCGGCTGTTCCCCATGCACGTTAGTACAATGTTAAATTTTCAAATTGTTTCTAATTATAGTTTTTCCACAATCGATCGATAAATTTGTCGGAGAATCACCTTGTCAAGTACTATAATATTGTATTGGCCTCGACATTATAAATACCTGTAAAATTTTTCTTCAATTGAACGTGTGGAACTGTGTGTGAAATATGCTTTACAAAATCTCATTACACATAAACAGTCACATTAAAAAAGTTAAATAAAAATTTGTAATAAGCTAGCGTAATTATTAAACTGCATACTGTTCCGCTCTACCTAAATTACATTGATGAAACAGCCGTCTTGTGTGAATAAATCTGGAGAATTAAGGTTCTTCGCCACCGGATAAATGATCGGGCTTTGTCTGTCACTTCTTGCCGGCGCCTTTTTCTTGTTTCGTCATTCCGCCGACTCTCAAATTGTCTAATTAGGGTTTTTTATTACGGCTCTAAGGGCTATTAAACTACCCCTCCAACATATTTGCCGAGTCCTTATGACAGCCTTAGATGTCGCTGCAGTGGAAAAGATTCCAAAAAATAAAACAGCCGACTGTAGTAAATTGACTAAAAAATATAAGATAAATTTAAGGATTACGTACCAAAGACCTTTTAAAAATAAAATGCACAGAGATTCATTCTACTATAATACATAATTTATTGACTAAAATGTTGTTGTCGGACTTGCATTGCTTTTATTTTTGTTTGTTTTAACGACGTTTCGATTAGGTTGTATCTCTAATCGTTATCAAATATAAACTGAATGTTTTGTCTTAAGGCTACGAGCTTATATAAGGACTGTGTCCATTGAAGCGCAAAGTTTCTTTTCATTGTACACACCCCGATAATTTGTATGTTATGAAGTACTGGTTACCAAAGATTAGATATCTCAACACTGAGTTTATTGAAGATTTCATTAATATTTTAATATAAGGTGCTTCTATAAATTTTCTTTTTTTCATGTTGGGTTCCATATATATTGCCGCAATCTCAGACCATTTTATATGGTGTTGTTTATCCCAGGCGTGTTCTGCAATACCTGATCTTGACGTTTTCCCTTTTTAACCGACTTCTTAAAGTAGGAGGTTCTCAATTCGTCGACTATATATTTTTTTTTATGTATGTACACCGATTACTTCGGAACGGCAGCACCGATTTAAATGAAATTTTTTACGTTATGTTCAGAAAGTTTCTGCGGTGGTCCCATATTTTTTTAGATGAAATTGGTGCAGTAAAATCCAAAATGGCGCTTACAATATGGCAGCCAAAAAATTTAATTTTGTCCGATTGTCTCTAAAATTGGTATGGAGAAATTTTCGGGATTGTACCCAACGAATATGAAATTATTTTTAAAGAATTCAAAATGGCGGATCCAATATGGCGGACAAAAAAATTAAATTTTGTCCGATTTTCTCCAAAATTGGTATGGGGGAGTTCTCGGGGTCGCACATGACGAATCTAAAATAATTTTTAAAAAATTCAATATGGCGGATCCAATATGGCGGACGAAAAAATCAATTTTGTCCGATTTCCTCCAAAATCGGTATGGGGGAGTCTTCGGGGTCTCAAATAACGAATCTGGAATTATTTTTAAAAAATTTAACATGGCGGATCCAATATGGCGAATAAAACAATTTAATTTTGTCCGATTTTCTCCAAAATTGGTATGGGGGAGTTTTCGGGATCTCACATAACGAATCTAAAATAATTTTTAAAAAATTCAATATAGTGGATTCAATATGACGGACAAAAAAATCAATTTCGTCCGATTTTCTTCAAAATTAGTACGGGGGAGTTTTCGGGGTCGCACATGACGAATCTAAAATTATTTTTAAACAAATCCAATATGACGGATCCAATATGGCGGACAAAAAAATCAATTTTGTCCGATTTTTTTCTCCAAAATTGATACGGGGGAATTTTCGGAGTCGCACATGATGAATTCAAAATGTTTTTAAAAAAATCATTATGGCATATCCAATATGGTGGATAAAAAAATAATTTTGTCCGATTTTTTTCAAAATTGACATGGGGAGTTTTTGAGATAGCACATTACGAATCTGATATTATTTTTAAAAAATTAAATATGGCGGATCTAAGATGATGGATTAAAGATTCTACATCTCTCGCTCGATTTTGTTTAAAGTTAGTATGGGAGGATTTTTGTTAGTGTTAATTACGAAATTAAAATATTTTTTGAAAAACTCAATCTGGCCGATTCCATGTGGCGTCCTAAAAATTTTCCATTTTTCGACTTTCTCCAAAACTAATATACGGGGTTCTTGAGGGTGTAAATTATGAATTTAATAGTATTTTTTCAGGATTCAATCTGGCGAATGAAATATAGCTGACTAAAAATTTTACATTTTTCGATTTTGTTCAAATGTGGAACTGAATAGTTTTTGAGGATGTAAATAGCGAATATAAAATTATTTTAAGAAAATCTAATATATCGGAGGCAATATGACGGTCTAGAAATTTTAAATTTCTGGATTTAATCTAAAATTGGTACTAGAGAGCTTTGAAGGGTTTAGATTTAGATTAAATTAAGACCTTAAAATTATTTTTTTGAAATTCAATATGGCGGATCCAATATGGTGGGTTGAAAATTTTACCTTATTCGCATTTTATCAGATTTGGTATTAGGAGGTTGAGGGGTGGTATATTACGAATATGAAGTTAATTTTTTACAACTATTAGGTTGATAAGATATAATATGAAGGACTAAAAATTTTATATTTTCCGGTTTTATCTAAAATTGATATTGCGGGGTTCTTGTGGCGTATACAAACTCAAAATACAATATAAAATATATCGGGCTAATAAACTTACGTCTCAAATTCTTTAAATATCGATATTGGAAGGTTTTGGGGCCTATATCACCAATCTAAAATTAATTTGAAATTTAAGATAGTGGATTTACTATGATAGACTAAATATTTGTTTGACACAATTTCACTGGTATTTGGAGAATTCTAAGGATCAAAAAATTTTTATTGGTTCATTTTAGGGTGATTAACAATTCTGGATAAATTGGGTACTTTTTTGCCTCCTTGGAGTCATTGCGAGGTACACTAATATCGATTAGTACTTAGTTCAAATAATTTATGAATATCATAATGAATTCAAAATTAAAAATCGAAAAATAAAATTTTTATAAAAAAAAATTGAACCGAATTCTAAAAGTGCGCTAAAAAGTGAAAAATAACTATAAATTTTTATATGAAATTATAATTTTTATATGAAATAAATAATATATACAAATTATGGTAAGAAAGCAATTGCAAATAAAATATTTTTAATCTGTTTATGCGAATCACATTTTGTCAGGTATTAGTTTGGCGCCGACTTCAAAAATTTCAATTTCATATAAAAATTTCTAATTATTTTTCACTTTTTAGCGCACTTTTAGAAGTCGGTTCTATTTTTTTATAAAGATTTTATTGTATATGAGTTTTATGTTCCTTAATTCTAACTTCTAGAGGGCGTTTCGTTTTTCCAATATACATTTCACCACACTCACATGAGACTTTGTAAAGCGCAGTAGCGCCTAAAAGTATACCTGTTTTAGACATCATAAGCTCTGTAGAAACGATACAAAACCATTCCGACGAGTTTAGGTGGAAAATAAAATCAACATTGGAAAACAAGAAAAATCCCGTTGAAGATCTCTCCAAATTAGAAGCATCTGCTTTAAAAGAACTTCGTAAAAATTAATCCATAAAGATTCTACAAGGGACAAGGGATCATGGACATCGTAACTTACGACCAAAAGATCGGAGATATCCTTGAAAAAGAAAAATACAGAACACTAAGGAAATACCAAGACCATATACATGACAACCTACGATCGGCGCTCACACCATACTATAGTAAGCCACCACATCTTTATGGACTACCGAAAATTCATAAAACGAACATATCATTGAGACCAATAACCAGCTCCAGAGGATCCCCAACAAATGCACTAGCGAAGTTTCTTTTAAAAAGCATACAACCTTTAGAAGATAAGACACATATGTTAAAAATTCTACACATTTCATGAACATTACTAGTAGCATCAATCTAGAGCCAGAAAAAGAAGTAAATGATCAATTGCTATTCCTAAATGCCATTGTGAATCATTAAAACGAAACTATTAAAACTTCAATATACAGAAAGCCAACTCATACTGGCCAATATCATAACCATAGTTCTAATTATTTTGTTGTAACAAAACGGGGAATTATCCGCAACCTCTAATCGCGCTATATCTATATGCAATAATGCCGATTCATTGGAAAAAGAGGTAACAAACATTAAATCCAATTTACAACAGAATGGTTATCCTTTTAAAATTAATTGACGATGTTATAAATAACTTTAAAACAACGACCACTGGACAGCAAGAAACACATTCCTTCTTCACAATTCCATACATAAAAAATAAGACGAATTGCTAGAAGTTATAATATAAAAACAGCCTTTAAATCAGGAACTACACTTAGCTCATTTAATAAAAACGAAACCAAAAACTACCGATAAGAAGGAATATGTTTACAAAGTTCCATGGGAGTGTGGTGAAATGTATATTGTCGAAACCAAACGACCACTAGAAGTTAGAATTAAGGAACATAAAACTCATACACTAAAAGGGGAAACGTCGAGATCAGGTATTGCAGAACACTCCTGGGATAAACAACACCATATAAAATGTCTGAAGCTGCGGCAATATATATGGAACCCAACATGAAAAAAAGAAAATTTATAGAAGCATCTTACATTAAAAACAATAATGGAATCTTCAGTAAACCTAGTGTTGAGATACCTAATCTTTAGCAACCACTACTTCGTAACATCAAATCATTGATGTGTGTGTACAGTGAAGCGAAACTTTGCGCTTCAATGGACACAGTCCCTACATAAGTTCGTAGTCTTAAGATAAAACATTCAGTTTATACTTGATAACGATTAGAGATACAAACCAATCGAAACGTCGTAAAAACAAAAAAAAAGGCAATGCAAGTGCGACAACCACATTTTAGTCACCCTGTATATACTTAAATACTTGTTTACAAATAACTTTCGGTAAAACATATTTGATCCAATTACCAGCATATTTAAAGAGTTCGCCGAGGTTGTCCTATAATAATTTTTCTACCATAAGTTTATGCAAAAAAAATTTAAAAAAGAAAAAGCCTGTTTAGTTTTTTCAAGAAGTTATCAATTCCACTTTTTGTTAATTCCACTATAGATTTTAGATATTTAAAACTTAATAGCATTTAGGAAATATTTTCATAGAAAATTGTTTACATTTTATTGTTTCCAATTTTCCAATACGCTTTCCAATAAAATAAAAAATATTTGGTTTAATTTTGGATAATACAATAAGGTACTATAAGAAAAAAAGGAGAAAGATGAATAGAGGGTTTTTTTAAAGTTGATTAATTACCAATACAATCCTACATATAAACATGGATAAATTTCTTTAGTTGTTTAAAGCTTTTTACAAAAACATCAATATACAGTCTAGATAGTATAAAAATGTCACAGTGAAATTTTCCACATTTTTTATTATTATTTTTAATAAGACCGATGTGGGAAAAAATAAATTGATATAACGTAGAGTAAAGCCCCGAATAAAATAATAACAAACAATGAGGAGGTCATAAATTCGCTTGGAAATACGCGAAGGGTGAAGGGAATAAATAGTCGTCATTTGTTTCAGAGCAAAGTGAAAAATATATACATAAAAAAGCACTCTCGAAATGTGAAAGTACAAGAACAACCAATCGGAGTTTCCAAGAAAAAAAGAACTACCAAAACTTCGACATTCGTAGGAGATGTCGGATGGATTTTTTTAAAGAAAAATAGTGCTCTCACATACAACAATTTATTTGTGAAACGTTATTATAAGCATGTATAATTTCGTAGTTATTATGAGCATCTTTTAAAATAAAATCAGATAATGCCATCGTGTAGCATTTTCTTACTTTTGCGTACTAATTCTATAGAATTTTTTTAGTTAGAAGAAATATGCCGTAAATGGCATATATCCTAATATAGTAGTTTGGTTACAGTTTAAAATGCTAGAGCTTCAGTTGTTCGTTCCGAAATTTCACCTTCATGGTAAATAAACTTTTTTAAAGCAGAATTTCCCAAGGGGTGGTTCACAAACCCTTAAGGTTTCGCGAGCTTTATAAACGGAGTTCGCGAAAAAAATATTGTAATGGTGGAATCTTAAATTAAACATTGCAACAAGCAACAATCTGTAACGCGACGAATTACCACGCCATTGGCGATGCGAGTACATTCTCGAACAAGCCGGCCACTGCTGCTTCGGCGAACCAAGACTTTTCCCGAATGCGCACGAAAGAACAAGAATAACATATGCCGGTATAAAACATAGATAAAATATTTATAGATCCGCAAGGTTTAATCCCAAAAACGGCAAATTTACGACAATAAAATGTAAACATCGTAGATCAGATGTCGGCATGCGCACTACAAAATGATCAGGTGACCATCGACAGGACCGAACTTCGAAAATCTATTTAGTTAGTTCAATTAGTTATAAATGGTGTCTAAATCAAGCAAGTTATCAAAGTCGCAACCATGGTTGCAATCTTTAGTAAAGAAGTCGGTGTCATGTAACTTTCTTGTTCTGGGAGTCACATCATATGGGCACAAATAATATTTGAAGTAGAAGGGAATAATCCGGTCTGTGTCTACCGATGGAAGTTAGTTTAGTCATTTCTTATACTGTGAAAGTAAAATTGTGAAGAAAATGTATCTTACTATTTTTCTAATTCATTGTTTCCGTCTGTGTGCGTTAACTTTCTTGTTGTAGGGTGGGAGTGAATAATTAACATTTTTAAGGTCCGGCAATTTATTCTCTATTTATTAAAAAATAATGACCTTCTTTTCCTTATCTTTTTTTTTTCATTTTTTAAGAAAATATTGGTACGAATTGAGTTTGTCAGCGGATATGCAGGATTTAAAAATAATTTTATATAATAATATTTTTCTGCCGTAATGGTGAACGGAGCATATATTTTCTTATCGCATTAATTTTTTCGACAAAATGATGAAAATGTTATTTAAAATAAAATACAAGGTCATTGCTGAGAGTGAATAAAAAAATATGCCAACAAAAGAAATTCACATGTGTCTAACTTATTTCGTAACATTTTGCTTTTGTTAACATATTAATGAATTTTTAATTTGACGATTTCAAAGTGGGGATTGACAACATAAATCATAACAATTTCATGACAATTTCATAAAATGAGTACGGACATAACTAATCTGAATTTACTTCCAAAACCAGTATTAATAATGAACAACGCTTTTTAACGTCATGTCCTCAATCTTCAGAGATACAAAATACTAAATCATAGAATGGCTGCAGAACAAAAAAAAAACATTTGAGCTGGGTGGAAACATCGGTTAAATATAAGGTGGATGAAGTTATGCAAGAATATGGCAATTGTGCAAATTAACAATCTGAAAAAATAATTCACACAGAGCGTAGAAATTATAGAGCCAATAGCCGATTCTGGCCAAAATATGAACCTTGTACTGAAATATTTTATGTATATAACAAAATAATAATGCATTATACTTATGTATGTTTTAAAATATTCTAACTTCATTTTGAGGATGTATGTTTTTATTTATGTAAGTAATGTAATAGATGGAGAAATTGTACCATTTCTTGACATATTGATGAATGTACTTTTTTCATATGACAGAATAAACTATTCTACGGTTTGGTGCGAATTTTCAGATTTTTTAAAAGAATTCATTGCTTAAAAATTCAGTTTATCTTTTGGTAATCATTTGGAAAGTGCTAAAAATATATCATACTACATGTTTTGGAAATTTAATGTTATACGAAAACACTATAAATTCAAAAACATTGTAAAGCAACACTATTTTTTACCCTATACAGAAAAAGGAAAATAAAACAAATAAAATATGTACACATTCCATTATATTAAATAAAAACACAAGAACAAATAAAATAAATCACTAAAAACGCTATAAATCCGTTTAAATCGCACGCAACTCACAAAGCAAAAATAAACACAAAAATGGCGTTGAGCCGATACTGTGCTGTTTACTGATGGCGCTACGAAACAATCGATCGATAATAGGAAGTCGCTTATGCGCTTACCCTTATCTGCTTGACGTCCAAAAATATGACTGGCGCCCGATGTGCAGAAACGCATTTTTTCGGCCATGGTTTGCCATTTTTTGGCTTTAGCAGCCGACAAGAGTAGGGGTCCATGTAGAGGTCAGTGGTATAAAAACGCCACAGACCCTTGGTCATATTATTTTTAATTTGGTTTCAGGTTAGTCTAAGTTTATGACGGTTAACTTTAAAATCGAAAAATAATTGTTACATAAAAGACTAAATATATCTATCAAGGTTCTGCCGATGAGGAGTATTTAAGATGCTGATAATCGCATGTTGAGAATATTAGATAATTAAGGAAAGTTTGCCAGGAGAACCAGAAGTGCAGTTAGTAAAAGTAATGTAAATATTCCCGGGTTTCAGAATCAGGAAATTCCTTCCTTAGTTATTTATTTTTCTTAAGATAACATTAGAAACCTGTATTAACTTATGTCATGTCATCAACCTATTTACTTCTAAATATAATTAAACTGCCATTCTACAAAAGCTCATTACCACCCCATAAACGTCTAAATTTTAATATTGTATTACATTTCTCTAAATGTGAAAATTTTGTAAATAGGGTATGCATTAAAATAATTCCTAACCATTAAGGCCCATTAGGGACAATAACACTGCGAGTTGAATGCCAATAATTTTACTAGTGTTATCACTAAACTGCTCTAAAATGCATCCCGACATGCAATGCCGTTAAACATTTTGTTTGTCTTTTCGTGCCATTTTATGCAACGGAAAATAATGTAATGTTAATTTCTTATAGAATGTTAAATTGAATAAAAGATCAAAAAAGGTGAAATTTTCGTATGATTTAATTGATATTATGCTAGTCGTAAGTTACCATATATCATTAAGTTTATACGTCTGTCTTACCAAAAAAATGTATTACCAGAAACCAAATAGAGAGAACCAAGCATTCAATAAATAATGTTATTCATTTTGAGTCAGGAAATCCATTGAGCTTTCATTGCCGATAAAGAGTCATGGCTCCACCGAAGATTTTTGTATGTATTTTGACTTCCTGATTACGGATATCGAGGGTAGATTCCGAAAAAAATAGCTAGGTAATCTGAAATAAACGAAAAAATTGTTAATAATTTAAAAAAAGTTTTTATATAAAAAAAAGTATTTTCGTGTTCTCGTGTAATTTTTCCATCCGACGCGTAGTTCTTGAGTTAAAAATCATTAAACATTTGAAAAATGACATTTGTTGTCACTTTTCAACATAAATAACTATTGATTAAATAAGTATTTTCAAATTTAGCGCTCGGAAATTGATAGGTGAAGCCAAGAAGTACACACTTGAGATTAACTGCAATGCGAAAATGTAAGGTTTATAAACAAATAGCGTTTTATTAATTATAACTTACAGGCCGGCTAGTATAAAGGGAAGTAGAAGTCTACTTATAGACGCTCGCCTAGTGCACGTAATCAATTATAGTTTTCGCTGATCGTTGCATTAATGCTTTAAACACATTTATATGTGTGTATATATATATATATATATATATATATATATATATATATATATATATATATATATATATATATATATTCCAGATTCTTGAACCATAGATTACATCATTTTCTTCTTATTTTGTTTTTTTTTGGGATTAGGTTCTTTATTTAACAAAAAATCAAAAACAAGTGGACGTTTCGCCCTTTATTTAAGGAATCTTCAATAAGTAAATTATCACTAAATAAGCAAAATATCAAGGAAGATCAATAATTAATGAAAAAAAAATTTTGAATATGCCTTAAATAAAGGGCAAAACGTCAAATTGTTTTTGATTGAACCTAATCCCAAGAAAAAAGAAAATAAGAAGAAAATTATATATATATATATATATATATATATATATATATATATATAAACTTCCTTCCATCATAACCTTTCCGTGTTGGAGGTTGCACAGTTTGGATAAATTGCTACAGAACAATTTCGAGTCTTTAATCTCTAAAAATTAAATTTTTCAAATATATAATTTAACTTAGTATAACTATTTTGCTGGAATACTTGACCAATACTGTGATCTGTCAAATGGAAAAAAAAAATCTGTGAAAGAATTTCGATTCTGTGAAAAATTTGAAGAAAAACTGACTTTTTGAAGAAAAATTAAAAATCGAAATATCTCAAAAACTATTGCATTTTGTATGATACATATTAGGATCAAATTTACTCCTTACCACTTATATTATGAAATTCTCAAAGGAATGTATCGAATTACCAATAACCCTATTGGTTGGTGGAGTTGATTTCTGTTTCTGTGGATATCCGATCCCGAATGTATCGCATATTCTTGAAATAATTCACATTCTCCATAAATAAAATAAAAATCAAAAATTCAATAAAATATAGGGTGTTCCATTTAAAATAAGCATGACTTCTACTTCCGGTGTAATTGGAAGTGCCCCATCTTGAAAATATTTTATCCGGCTGTCCCCCATGCACGTTAGTACACTGTCAAATTTTCAGATTCTTCCTAGTTATAGTTTTCCCACAATCTATCGATATAGTTCTTATATATATATATATATATATATATATATATATATATATATATATATATATATATATATATATATAAATATATATATATATATATATATATATATATAATATATATATATATAAATATATATATATATATATATATATATATATATATATATATATATATATATATTTATATATATTTATATATATATATATATATATATATATATATATATATATATATATATATATATATATATGTAATCGAAGGTTTTCGGGCATCCCGTGTATGTGCTGAGTCCCTCTCAAGACTGTAAGGCAGCTGACGTTTCGGTGAAATCTCATTCACCATTTTCAAAGCTCACTGTATGGCGTCAGTTCGCTCGTAGACGCCATACAGTGAGCTTCGAATATGGTAAATGAAACCGAAACGTCAGCTGCCTTACAGTCTTGAGAGGGACTCAGCACATACACGGGATGCCCGAAAACCCTCGATTACACATCACACCCGCGAGAATATCCGACATAAGATATATATATATATATATATATATATATATATATATATATATATATATATATATATATATATATATATATATATATATATAATATATTACTTATAAGCATCTAATCATAAAATAAACAATACATTAGCATAAGAAACTTCAGTTATTATAACTACTTTTGTGTGTGTTGGTGTGCTACTTTAGTTGTTTTAATTTTAATACTTTCTAGATATTTCCTTTCGTGATGCTTAATTTGATAATTGCATTGATATTGATTGTTGATTAAGCTTAACTTTTTTATATTCCTTAATATTATCTTTACCTAAGTTACTATTTTCTTTTGTTAGATTTTTATTTTTAACTTTTACACTATATAAGTTTTTTTATGTGTTTATTGTTGATAGCATACTTGTCCGTGCCGTACTTGACGAAATAAGTGAGCATTAGAAAAGAATTTTTGAAAATTCATCCCCAAAAAGAGGGGTAAAAAAGGAGATGAAAGTTTGTATGAAAGTTCTTCATTTTGGTAGTTAGAAATCTAAAAATTAATATAAATTAATATATAGGCCAATGGTTGGAAGCGCCACCCTTTTTGGAAAATTCATCCCTTGGGGGTTAAATAGGAATGAAAGTTTGCATGAAATTATTATTTTGGGGATAGAATCATGATTGATTGATAGTACCCACTACGATATTTGATATCGTACACCACGAGTACGAAGTCGCGGGCAAAAGCTAGTATTGTATAAAAGTTTATCTTCTTGCAAATTGGCAGCGTTACGTATTGGACACTTACTTTGGTTAATATTTCTTAAATTTATGCTTTTTTTTTCTTTTCTTGATAAATAATGCATAAATCAAGGTTACAGAAATTAACTTTCTTGAATTTACTCACAATGCTACTCTCAGCATCTTGACTATTTCGAATATAAAATTCAACAGTGCGCGTGAACGAAAGTACCGGCAGTAGTGTCATTAACAAATTGCAAACGGATTAGTTATTAACTCACAAAGACATGAATGCAATCATAATTTTTCTAATCGCTGAATCTCAGTACAACAAGAGTGCCTAAACTGATGAAGTATTAATCAAATGTGTACAATATACTTACTACAGTATGATGTATTTTATTCATTATGCCACATTTCAAACAGAGCATATAATTATTATCCAGAACGTAGTTATAATAACTAAATGCTAATGTATGGTTTATTTTATGATTATGTGCTTGTATGTAAAAAATAAATAAATTATTATAACTATATATATATATATATATATATATATATATATATATATATATATATATATATATATATATATATATATATATATATATATACAGGGTGATTCAAAAATCGATCACGAAACTTAAGGGGGTGATTCTACTTGACAAAATAAGGGTAGAGCTTCATATAATTTTTTTTCAAAATGTCATTCGTTTTCGAGTTACAAGCCGTCCAAGTTCAAGTTTTTATTTTTTGTTTTTTGAATTACTCGCTTACAGGAAAACCGATTTGACTAATATTTGAAAGATAGGCTAAGTCTTCTGCGCTTCATCATTTTAGTAACAATTCACATTGATCGTTTGCCGCTAGAGGGCACTTTACCTACATTGAAAATTGTTTTTTTGTCATAATTTTTTAATGTTGACAGCTACAGTAGTTTTTGGCATAATTTCTGAAAGACTGATGCCAGGCCTTTAAAAAAGGTGCTCTTTATTTACATCGCTAAACCCAACGGTTTAGACGTAAATCACCCTTAAAAATTAAGTGGTAAATTTACTTTTCTCATTTCATTACCACCAGCTACCAGGTAAATAGCTATCAAAGTATACTAGAGCTGTCAGTTTAACATCAAATAAATTCGCTTTTTAAACTATTTAATTTATAATCTTAAAATAACTAATAATGGCTAATCACCAATATTCAAATATCGAATATTGTGATATCCATTTTTGTTATGGAAAAGCAAATGGTAATGCAGAGTTGGCAAGAAGATCTTATATGGAGAGTTATCCGGAAAGAAATATCCCTCATGCTCAAACATTTTCCAGTGTGCACAGGAGGCTTGCGGAATGTGGTTCCTTTAAAAGTTATAATGGAAATAGGGGAAGACCTAGAACTGCTAGAAACGTGCAACAAGAAGAAAGAGTGCTTGAAATTATTGAACATAATCCAGGTATTAGTACTAGAAAAATTGGGAATGAAGTGCGGCTCTGTCAGGCTAGTTCATGGAGGATACTAAGAGAAGAACAACTCTACCCGTTTCATTCAAAAAAGGTGCATGCTCTTTATGACGATGATCGGCCGAGACGGTTGGAAATGTGCAATCAGATCCTAGCTAAGTATGAACACGATAATCGATTAATTGGCGTCATATTATTCACTGACGAAGCTGGTTTCACTCGTGATGGCATAACAAATCTACACAACATCCACACATATGCTTACGAGAACCCAAACAATGTGGTAGAAACGAAACATCAGCGTAGATTTTCACTAAATGTGTGGGCAGGGATAATAGGAGATTACCTTATTGGTCCTCATTTCTTTGATGGCCCATTTACTGGTGACGTATACTTAGATTTTATCCAAAATCGTCTCCCATTGTATCTGGAAGATGTGCCATTGGAAGTAAGGGCCAACATGTGGATCCTCCAAGACGGAGCTCCGCCCCACTTTAGTATACGTGTCCGACAGTATTTGAATGCAACGTATCCTGAGCGATGGATAGGACGAAGTGGACCATTGGCATGGGCAGCGAGGTCACCAGACCTTAATCCTATGGATTTCTTCTTTTGGGGTCATTTGAAACAATTGGTGTACGATATTCCAGTAATCAACGTCGAGGATCTTCGCTTCAGGATAATCGAAAAGTGCCAAATTATTAAAGAAACACCAGAAATTTTTCATCGAGTTAGGCGACATTTTTTGAAGAGTGTTAGGAAATGTATAGAAGAAAATGGGGGACATTTTGAGAATCTTTTTTAGTTTGTTTAGTACTGTTTAATTTTTATCAATTAAATGTATATCGCAATAATCCATAATATGAATATTTACTGATTAGCCATTATTAGTTATTTTAAGATTATAAATTAAATAGTTTAAAAAGCGAATTTATTTGATGTTAAACTGACAGCTCTAGTATACTTTGATAGCTATTTACCTGGTAGCTGGTGGTAATGAAATGAGAAAAGTAAATTTACCACTTAATTTTTAAGGGTGATTTACGTCTAAACCGTTGGGTTTAGCGATGTAAATAAAGTGCACCTTTTTTAAAGGCCTGGCATCAGTCTTTCAGAAATTATGCCAAAAACTACTGTAGCTGTCAACACTAGAAAATTATGACAAAAAAACAATTTTCAATGTAGGTAAAGTGCCCTCTAGCGGCAAACAATCAATGTGAATTGTTACTAAAATGATGAAGCGCAGAAGACTTGGCCTATCTTTCAAATATTAGTCAAATCGGTTTTCCTGTAAGCGAGTAATTCAAAAAACAAAAAATAAAAACTTGAACTTGGACGGCTTGTAACTCGAAAACGAATGACATTTTGAAAAAAAATTATATGAAGCTCTACCCTTATTTTGTCAAGTAGAATCACCCCCTTAAGTTTCGTGATCGATTTTTGAATCACCCTGTATAAGAGGGAAGTAGTCGCGACTGACTAGTCAAGAAACGATATTCCAAACCAGGGTTATTGGGGTTGCAGTCTATTTAAATTTATAGGCCTTGGTAAGGAGAAAAACCCTTTTTTGATTCTGTCAAGCTTTCGAGAATTTATTTATCTCTTCTTCAGGACATCTCTACAATTATTAATTAAACAGTTAGAGTATTAACCTAACTTATAATTATTAAGTAATTCACCAATGTGATGTGAATATTAAACAAGTACACGTTTGAAAAACATGGGAAAAAACCCAACATTAACACTTTTTAACCCTATTTGGAGGCATATTTTGATGGAATTTTAAAAATTTATTTAAATTCTAGAAAGTTTGAAAACTGCCAAACGTCCTACTTGACTATTCCACCATTTTATAGTGACACCTGTCAAGTGTCAACCGTGAAGTATAGTGGACGGTGTAAGTAGTGGGGTAAAATACGGATCCGTAAACAGTGGCGCAATCAAGCAAGAGATTTAGCAAAAATAGAAAATAAGGTTAAGAAATTACTTGTTTGATATTTTTTACATAATATAAGAAAATTTAATAGAAAAACCTATTCATCTGAAGATGGACTGTTCAGGAGGTTCAAATACTTTTCTTTTTCCAATTTTAAAATATAGCTGTAAATGGCACTCCGATTCTCGGTGTCACTCTTTTTTTTTCATGCTGTTACTTTTCTGATAAGCAGGAACTCTTTCCAAAATCTCAGTGCCATCCCAGTTTACATTGCGATCCTGATGAAAAACGTGTTCAGCCAGAGCACAAGAGGGTAAACCTCTATTAATGTCACTACGATGGGAAGTGAGTCTGCCTTTGAGGCTCCTGAAAGTCTGGCCTATATAAACTAATTGACAGTTGGAACAGGGAACCTTACAAACTATGCAGGACGTCTCATTTAGCTGTAACGGCGTTTTGGTTTTAGAATAAATTTTAGAGAGAGTAAGTTAATTGTTTTCTAGCTATTTTAATATCTATATTTTTTAAAATATTCATCAATTTATCAATAAGATTTTCTAAATGCAGTAGTGTGTGGAAAAATTGATTTTGTACTGTTACATTTGAAAGTGTGTCTACTGGGCTTAAAGGTTGATTATGTAACAGAGACGGGGAGGAGGTATTTCAAAGACGTTTTCCGGAATATTGTATTTAGTATTATAAAGAATTTTTTTGACAATGTTATCCGGGTAAGAATTCTTCAATAGTATATCATTAAGTTGACCTAATGCCTCTACTCTAAAATTCGGGTGTGTCAGTTTGACAGTTCTACTTTTCATTCCTAAGATGAGATAGATTTTCGATCTCATAGGATGGTACGAATGGTAAGTAATGAATATATTAGAACAATATAGTTTTCTATACCATTTAGTTTTTAGAGTGTTTTCATTCGTAAATATAACTAACATATTCAAAAATGGGATACTATTGTTAGTTTCTTCCTCAACTGTGAATTGTATATAAGGATTAAAAGAGTTCAAGAGCTATCTCAATTCTACCCGCAAGTACAGCAAGAAATAAGTCATCTACATATCGTTTGATGAATAGAATGTAAAAAGGCATATATTGGAGACAATCCTTAACCAGATCATCTAGCACATAGTTGACTAAAATGGGAGAGATTTTAGAGCCCATTGGTGTTCCAAGAATCTGTTTGTAATAGTTATCATTGAACAGTAATACGTTGGAATCGAAAACAAATTAAATGAGTCACTCAAAGAAATCATAATCGATCCCACAGTACTGTGATATGTCATCCCATTTCTCACGAAGGCGGTTGAGGATAGCTTCTAAAGATAAATTGGTAAATAGCGAGACTACATCAAAACTAACAATTATATAATTGTTAGGTAATTGAAAATTGTTAATGAAAGTGCTAAATGAGGAGTCCCTCACAATAAATTCATTATCAAAATTGTAAGCTGCACTAACATCCTAAGTGCAGCTGGCAATTCTCCTTGCAACTGCACGAACCGTCAGAAAGTTTGTAGGAAATACAGCAGACATGTCACATGGAAAGGGTTCCCACAGAGCTTCGTACTTTTGGTATCTTTGTTTACCTGGTATGAGTCAATATTCCCTGGAGAGAGTGCAAAGCCATTTGGCTTATATATATATATATATATATATATATATATATATATATATATATATATATATATATATATGTTTACACGGGTTTTACGGATTCCTCCGTGTGAGATGCATTAGCAGTGGTTATATCCACATTATGCTGTTGTAGTGCTGAAATCACATTAAGCAAAAGTACAACCATATGGAACTCCGTATGTAAATGAAGTAAAAAACGAAACAGTGAATGCAAACTTCACTCCATCATATCCTTTCTGTGTTAGAGGTTGCACAGTTAGAATAAACTGTAATAAAACACAATTCATCCTATTCCACCACCATCGAGATGGTGGCCTACCTGTACCATCATATCGAGAAGAAAGTCAAAGCTTACCCTCCCCGCCTCAGTGGTATGGTGGTACAGGTAGGCCACCATCTCGATGGTGGTGAAATAGGATGAATTGTGTTTTATTACAGTTTATTCTAACTGTGCAACCTCTAACACAGAAAGGATATGATGGAGTGAAGTTTGCATTCACTGTTTCGCTTTTTACTTCATTTACATACGGAGTTGCATATGGTTGTACGTTTGCTGAATGTGATTTCAGCACTACAACAGCATAATGTGGATATAACCACTGCTAATGCATCTCACACGGAGGAATCCGTGAAACCCGTATAAACATACATAAGCCAATCGACGAGAGGTCGGCGAAGCCGCGTTCAGTGTTTGCATGCTTCCTTCCGATTTGTCCTTTGCACAGCCAGGTGCATGTCGGTACACTAATGAGTCTAGTGAGAGACGAAACATGTATCTCTGCCGTATCACTGTGGCGGGGAGGGTAAGTTTTGACTTTCTTCTCGGTATGGTGGTACAGGTAGGCCACCTTCTCGATGGGGATATTAATGCAAGGATTAGCGAAAGTTCTATTAGATTATATGAATTACCTGAGCGCCTAAAGTAGATGTCCACTTCCGTTCATACACGGCAGCACGTACGTTATAATTAATAAAATACTATTTGTTTATAGCGTTGAAAGCAATAAAAAACATTACTTTTCGTATCGCGCTTAATCCCATCTCGTAGTTCTTGACTTGACCTATCACTTGCTGGGCTCAGAATTTTAAAACATTTATTAAATCAAAATTATTTATGTTGAAAAAATGCAAAAAATGCCATTTATCAAATGCTTAACAATTTTTAACTGAAAAACTGCGTTGGATGGAAAAATCATAAGAAACACTTCTTACTTAGAATCAACAAAAACAATTTTTTTTATTTTTAACATTTTTCTGTTTATAACAAATTAACTGACCCTTTTTCAGGAATCCGCCCTCAATATTAGTAATCGGGGTATCAAAATATATATAAAAATCTTTGATGGAACCATGTTTCTTCATCGGCTACGAAAATCCACAGGGCTCCCGGACAACCTGTTGATTAAATTTGTACGCGTCCGCTGGGTAAACCTAAAAATATTTAACAATATTTTCTGGAAAATGATTTGCATTCGCTGAAATACGTTTCAAAAGGATTACTCGCAACGTTACCATTAAAACAAAGTCCAGAGTTTATTGCACACGACACATCAGATACGTATCTATACACTATTTTTCAGCAAAGTTGTATATTTTCATTTACGGGACGTCGAATCGAGGGAATTTGCACGGTAAGCATTAAATCTGGATTTACATGCATATTTTGCATTTACGAGTGAATGTTGAACGTATGTTTTTTAAGCATATCTGTTGTACCTAAATTTTTTATATTTTAAAGTCACTGAGCCATTTATTATTAATAGCACTTATATCTGGAGGTACAGTAGTGCTCATGGCAAGTCGAGTAAGCACTAAGAAATAACCTTTACTTGAGCCAACTTAGCTTAGTTTCATTCAATTTAATTTGCAATTATGACACTCACTCACTTACACATAATCAGCAAAAATGAAACGTACTTTCCGCAGTCATAGAAATTTTGATAGAGCATAGAGAAAAGACCATTAAAGAACATAATTTTCCCTCATCCTTAATGGGGGATGAGTGTGAGTATACGCCTGCATTATTTATGACTAGCTTTTACCCGCGACTTCATCCGAAGTTTCTTAAATTATGAAACTTCTCTATTTTTTTAAACCAAGCGCTGCACACTGGGGCAGGAGACGCTGATAACTGCCATCAAATAAACTAAAGCTGGCATGTTGTACTATGGGTATACAGAAATGAAATATCTACCAGTATCAAGTGAAAATACCTTGTACTTTTCAGTATGATCAAAATAATGTGAAACTTTTTTATTAAATCAAAGTGATGTATCAAGCCACTCTTCATTATATTTATTTAATTTTTCTTCTATTCTACTTGCTTTTGCCCATCTTGACTTACATTCAAACTTAAAACTACTCAATTTCTTTTTTAGATCCTCGACATGAACACTTCTCCGTTTTTCTAGCTCTTTTATCAAATACATATATTGTTGCTTGAAACTGTTTTACCCAGAACTATACATTATATTTAAAAATTTTTGTCTTGTAATAAATAATGTTTTAGATATTCCTAAAACAAAATAAATAATTTTGATTGACAGTGACTAATTCGGATAAAATTATTTTCGGGGAGATAAATATTAAAAATTGATCTGTATAGCAAAAAAGAAAAAATATTTGTAAGAGTCTATACAATAAAGATTATTTTCAGATAACAGTCATAGCTTAATATTGCTTAGAACCTAAACAAAAGATCCATTATTTAGTAATTGTCCTTTTATTTGACTACATACCTAAATTTGTCTTGGCTACCTAAAACTATCTACATACTGGAGAAAGAAACATTACTAAAACATAGTTACATACTTGAGTAAATAACACCAAAAAATAATTTACTTTAGCGTGAAACTACTCTAAAATTGCACATAAATGACTAATACTGAATAGATCAGCCCATAAGACATAAGTTCGCTTCACTATAATAACGAACTGGGTTTGTTATGGGGCATTTAAATACTGTTAAATCGTAGCTTAGTTAGTATTCTAATTAAGTAATATGCTGAGAATATTCTGAAATCACTTTTTTTTTTAATTTTCGCCAGTTTTTGAGGGTATCTCTCCCAGTGTGCGCTGTCTAACTAACATTCTCTTAAAACACCATAAAAATTCGTTTAATTGTTGTTACCATTGATCTAGGCTAGCGTTTTCTAAGCGGTGGATCGCCAACCCCTAGGGGTTCGCCAGCTTTGTAAAGGAGGTTCGCGAAAAGAATATTGTAATGGCGGCGTTTTAAATTAAATATCACAACAGACATCGATCTGTAACGCGACGCTGCTGGCGATGCAAGTACATTCTTTAACAACTTGGCAACTTCTTCTTCGGCGAACCAAGACTTTTTCCGAATGCCCATGAAAGAACGATAATAATGTCTGCCGGTATAAAAACGCCGCCGTCATATACAAGGAAAAGTAGAGTCGAACTCAATCGTACGATGAGCTTAAAAACTTCGAGTGATTTCAAAAAGATAGATGAGTTAGTAGTTAATGTATAGTGTGTACATAAATATTAGTGATTTAAACCGGTTTAGTGATTTCTTTTTGTGCAAATAAATCACAAAAAATACCCAAGCTTTACAAATCGCAAATGCACACATCGAACATCTAAATATTTTAGTAGAATTGTTGAGTTTCTCATGCTATTTCTACTATTGATATGTTTTATTTCTGTAATTTTAATTCTTTCACCTGATAGTTTCGGCAAGAGGACTTTCTTACCTTTATTGTCTTCTTCGTTCATTTTTAATGTCTTTTGCCATGAATTTTTTAGTATATTTCTTATTTGTTATTGGCACGCTTTATGGAATTATTTCTGTCATGATTCGTGGATTATCTGGCGTTCCAATCTTCCATTATCTTCTTTTTTGTAGTTCTTTCTACTTTACTACTTTTGATCAAAGTTTAAAACGTACTATTGCTCTTACAGATTTGTGGTCATTGTCAGTATCGAATTCGTTACGTACATTGATGTTTCCACATATATTTGATATACAGTCGATCTCATTTTTTGTTTTGTTTTCTGGGTTTTTCTACGTCTCTTTTTTAACTAGTTTTAAAAAAATGTATCTGGACAATGGATCTTTTGTCGACTGCAGAAATGTGTTCATGTTTCCTTTATGATAAAGATTAAGGTTTACAAAGATTGTTGCAGTTAGTTAGGTATCATAAAAAATACAGTTTACATTAGAAAAAGAAAATAATAAAGCCATTAATTTCCTTGAGATTACTATTCATTATGATCACAATGGTAAAATACAAACAAATTGGTACCCAAAACCGATATGGTCAGGGAGATACCTAAATTATAATTCTGCAGCACTTAAAAAATACAAAAAGAGCGTTGTCACAGACTAACCGATAGAGCTATCATATTTTCCCATCCACAATTTAGACCTCAAAATTTAAAAAAGTTAAAGACACTTTAGCCAGAAACAATTGTCCAAAGGAATTTATTGAACCCATAATAAAAAACCGATAAGAAAAAATCTATAACCAACAAAATGCAATGTTTCACCAACCCAAAAATACGTATCTTTGCCATATATACCAGAAATTACTACTCCCATTAAAAAAGTACTAAAACCACATAATATCCAAATAGCTGAAAAAAATTCGAATAATTTCAACAGCCTTTATATAAAACTTAAACCCGATATCCCTAAAGACGAACAAAAAAATGTCATTTACAAGATCAATTGTTTAGATTGCAACGAAACATATGTCGGTCAAACCTAACAGTACTTAAAAAATAGAATACAAAATCACAAATACAGCATTAGACATCATAATAACGATAACAAAACCGCCGTATCCAAACATGCACTAGATAACATACATAACATCGATTTTAATAACGTTGAGATTTTAGACATAGAAATTAATTACAAAAAAGAACAATTAAAGAAATGATCCATATCGAAAAAACACATTATACAATGAATTTTAGAATGGATACAAATGATTTGAGTAATGTGTATACCATCCTAATAGGGCAATAAAATTGCATATAGTCCAGAAACTTTCTAATTTTTTATTAGTATACTGGCAAAAGCTAAACATAACAGATATGTAAAAAATGTATTAAAAAAATAATATCAGTTTTCTATATTTATATTAAAATAATAAAAATGTTAAAAGTAAGTTAATTAAATGAACCACCTGTTAACATTAGGTAAGAAATTAAATTTTCAATTTATATATATAACAACAAATTACGCATTCCTTTTCATATTTACAGTAATTCTCGAAAGATGGTTTAATCAATAAAATAATTCGGTACGTCAGAAAAAAACATGTGTTAATTTCTTATAAAGTAATACTATGACGGAAACCCAAAAAAGGAAAATCTAAATAATATATTAATATAAACTACCGTTAGAAGTATTTTTCTTGACAATATGGTGAAGGCTACAAACGAATTTTCTCGATAAAGCTCTCCGAAAAATAATTCCAGTTTAATACTGAATCTAGTTGTTATGCGAGTCGCCTCATCCATTTCTAACATTGAACCTTGAAAACTAAAAAAAAAGGTGAGCTAATCTACTAAAGAACTTGACTCAAAAGGTTAAAACTGCAAATTGATTAATTTAAACTAAATAATAAAAGATACTTTCATAAAAAATATAATGTGTGAGAGCTTATGAGCATTTAACAAGAGCTGTACTATTAATAAAATTTTTATAAAAAAATTGAACTAACTTCTAAAAATGCGCTAAAAGGCGAAAAATAATAATATAAATTTTGATATGAAAATGCAATTCTTGAAGTCGGCGCCAAATTAATACCTGACCAAATGTAATTCACATAAATACCTGGAAAAATATTTTATTTGTGATTGCTTTCTTACCGTAGCTTCCATGTATCCCAAGTTAGTAGGTATTATTTGGTAACGATTTGGTGCCGACTTCAAAAATTTCAAACTTATGTAAACATTTTTATTGCTATTTTGCGCTTTTTAAGGTTTTTTTTAGAAGTCGATTAAATTTTTTATAAAAATTTTATTTTTCAATATTTAATTTTAAATTGAGCTGTTTTTAAAGTCGCGAAAATGTACCCATTTTATACAAAGTTATAGAACAAACTAAACTAAACCAAAAATTGTTCCAAAAAATTATTTACCTGGTATAGTAAATCCGCTATCTTGAATTTTAAGAAATTAATTTGAGATTCGTAACTGCTCCCAAAACCCATAATCTGAAAATATAACATTTTTTAACTGCTATATTGCATCTGCCATGCTGATTTTTTTTAAATAGTTTTAAAATCATTATTTACACTCTAAGAAACCCCACAGTACCAATTTCGAACGAAACCCAGAGATGTTAAATTTTTAATCCGCTATATTGAATTTTTAAAAAATAATTCGTTACTTATATCCTCAAAAACTCTCGATACCAATTTTAGACAAAATCGAAAAATGTTAAATTTTGTCCGCCAGATCAAATTAAATCATATATTTCCTTCGACATTAATTTAATGAATTCGAATTGTCAAAAAATGATCCTGTTTCCAAAAATCAAAACAGGATCATTTAAAAATCTACTTAAACTTAAAATTACACAAAATAAGAATTTAAAACGGAATACTGAATAGAGATAACTAATAGCCGAAACGTTGTGATATTCAACAAAAATGAAGACAACGGAAATGCAACAGATATCTACTACTTCGCAAGAAACATCATTGTCTATGACCTTCAAACAAACACTTTAATACAACAAAATATAATGCAATGTTAAAAAGTTGACACAATGGTAAAAAGTTTTGAGGAAGAATCAAGAGAGTAATATGGCTTAGTAACCAAGAACAACAGCAAATTTTTTAAATTTAGTTCCGTGCACAGTTGTTAGTTCCGCCGGTAGATGATTAGAAATCTTTAAAGAGGTTATTAATGAACCCCTTGCATGCTGATTGATCCTAGAAGAGAGAATATACAAATTATTCCTAATTTTACACTCCTAAGATTTCACCTCCTCACACCTACTGAACAAATTCAAATTTGCTTTTGCGTATGAAGCACTCTCCAGAATATAAATACCAATAATTATTTATAATCTTTCCGAAGCAAATCTGCCCTTACAAGACTCACACGGGGCCATACAGAACAAGTACGGATTATCATTTTCTGTGTAATCAAAACCTTCTGCATATGCACAGAGCTACTCTAACATATAATTCCCTGGCCCAGTATAGAGTAAACACAGCCATAATAAAATGTCTTAAATACATCCATGTTGACCATTGTAGCATCGCAAAATTTTAGGAAACCCACTTGTTGCATAGTAAAACAATACTAGCGTCCCCGACCTGTATTGACCAATAGCGATCCCAAAAAACTTGATGATTTTCTTTTCAATAATTCTATTCCCTTGATACCCGACTATGAAATCAAAATTACATTTAACTCGTATAGGAGCAAAAACAATAAGATTAGATTTTATGGGGTTTAATAGCAGACCATGCTATTCCAATTAGGTTGATATATATTCAATCGTAGCCTCACTCAAAACATCTTTGTTTTTACTCTTGAATAATGGAAGGTTATTAATATAAATTAGAAACAAAACGGGACCCAAAACCCTGAACTGAGGCACGCCAGTGTTCACCACAATCCTTCTGGATCAACTTGATTTGTTCCCGGCCCAAGACTACTGATTGGAATCTGTTCTCATGAAAAGATTGGATCTAGTTTGAGGCTGGTCCTCTAATTCTGTAATTACTAAGTTTATCCAACAGCAATATACCCCGTGTTAGTAGTTATTTGTCTCATTCAGTAATAATTTGGCGCTGACTTCAAAAATTTCAATTTCATATTAAAATGTTTTCATTGATATTTCATTTCTCGATTTTTAATTTTGAACTTGTTATGATATTCATAAAATATTTTAACTAAATACTAAACGGGATGTGTAGTGTACCTCGCATGATTCCAAGGTTGTCAGAGGTACCCATTTCATCCAAAGTTGTAAACCACATTAAATTGAACAACTAAAAACTCTTTGATTTTGAGAATTCTCCAAGTACCAATTTTGAATGAAATTTTACCAAATCAATATTTAATCTGCCATAATAAATCCGTTATCTTGAATTTTAATAAATTAATTTTGAATTCATAATATAGGCTCTCAAAATCCCCCAATATCGATATCGAGGGGCATTCGACAACACGTCTCACGATTCGATATGCAATGTTCTACAACGACGAGGCTCTGAACCGACAGTAGTCACAGGGATCAGACCAATGTTAACTCAGAGAATAATATATGCTGAGCTTAACAATGTAACTGTTAAAGCACTGTCAAGTAGGGGCTGTCCACAGGGAGGAGTGCTATCGCCTTTGCTGTGAAGCCTTGTGGTGGACAGCCTGTTGAGTGAACTGAATGACGCCGGTTTGTATACACAGGCCTATGCTGACGCCTTGGTCATTTTGTGCCCTGGTCGCGATATTCGGGACCTGTAGGGGCCAATGATGTGGTCCCTTCGGATCGTAGAACGATGGTGCCACAGGGAAAGGCTTGGAATAAACCCGGATAAGGCCGAGGTATTCTTTACAAAAAAGAGGAAAATGGGGAGACTTCCCACAATTACATTGGTGGGAAGGACTCTTCAATTTAGGGGACAGTTAAATCTGGACTCACGACTGAAATGGAATGATCATATTGAGGCTCGAATCGAGAAAGCCATATGTGATTTCTGGGCATGTAAACGAGCCTTTGGGTGCACATGGGGACTGACACCTAAAGTGCTATTTTGGATATACACTATGGTGATCCGCCCCATTGTAATGTACGCCGCCATTGTATGGTGACGTAGTAGAATAATGCGCAAACACATTCTTTAACTTGACAAAGTTCAAAGAATGGCTTGTGTGGGATTACTGAGTGCCATGAGGACTGCTCCCACCAGGGTTCTTGAAGTCCTGGTGAACCTGCCTCCTCTTCACTTAGATAAAGAGAACGAGGCCCTGAGGACTGTTTATTGTCTCAGTTGCCTGGAACATCTTGGAATTGGAACGGGCGGTTATTCAGGTGTCTGGTAAAGCACGGTGGAGAGGTGTCCATCACTCTCCATGTGGACAGATTACATGATGCTGCTTTTAAAACCCAACCTTTCCCTGGAGATGTGTCTGCCAGTAGAGAGGATTGGGAAGGAAAGCAATATCTTCCGAAAAGGGGATCCTGGTGGTATACTGATGGATATCGACAAGATGAAACAGCTGAAGCAGGAATATTCGGCAGGAGCACAGAAGTCGGAGAGTTCTACCCTCTTGGACAATGTGCGACAATCTTCACAGCAGAAATGTATGCTATTTTGCAGTGTGCCCATCTTTGTGAGAGACAGGATATAGACAGGAATAGGATAATAAACATATGCTCGGACAGTAAGGCTGCGATATTGGCACTGAAGTTCAATGTCGTAACTTCGCGACTAGTGGACGTACTGAATGATATGACAAGGAACGGCTGCATAGTCAGACTCGTATGGATCCCGGGACACTCGGGCATACGCGGGAATGAGGAAGGAGACCGTCTGGTAAAAGTTGGGTTCGGCAACTGAACAGTATGGACCCCAACCAATATTACCTGTCCCAATTGCTATTAACAAAAGAGAATTAAAATCGTTGCTGGAAAGCAAATTTATTGAATTGTGAAGGGGAGCTCCTAGAATGAGGTGTTCTAAGGAACATATAACTGGGCGTAGCACGCGGCGTACTAAGGAGCCTCTCTCCTTGCGAAGGAAAGAGCTGCAAATTGTGGTGGGATTGTCATCTCAGGGGCCATCTTCATAGAATCGATGTCGAGGACGACCCGGCGTGCAGATGGTGTTTGGAGGAGGATGAAACTGTTGACTATGTCCTCAGAGAGTACCCAGCACTCAACGGACTGAGACAGAGATATTTCGGAGATACATTTGTGACCGGAAGAAATTAGGCAAGTTCAACTAACGAGGCTACTTGGATTCGCAAGGGCGATGGGCCTCGAATGACCTGCAGCTATGATGGGATATAAAGGGCCCAATAGAGGTTCAGGTATCGATAATCTAGTATCATCATATCATTCATTCATTCATTCATAGGCTAGTAGAATAGGAGTGACAACATTAGGGTTTATTGCAATTATGAAACTGTTATTCTCACTGTAAGATTTAACTACAAAAGAAGGTAAAAATTATATTTATTTTGAATAATATGTTTTAATAATAAAAAAAAAGCTATCAAGATTTACTTTATACGATCAAGATACAACATTTTAAAAACAAATTTATTATTCGTCTCAGTTGAACTATTTTCTAAAAATAATCGACATTAATTGAAAACAAATAATGGGTGTAGTCAAAAATCTTTATGTTGGTATCATAAGACTACAAAGTGATTTAACAAAATGAATTTCGTACAGAGGGCAAAAGAAACTTTTGAATTTGCAAATTTGTATTATTATTAATGAATTACAGGTCACTGGTCAAACATATATTTTTATCACTCCATCCTAAATCAATGAAATTATATTAAATTACTTTTTAACTTAATAGTTAAAATTTGCATTGATTTTAATTACAATTTTTCATATTATTTGTCATGTCGGTAAAATTTTATAGACAAATTGTTGGTAGGTATTGTCTTTTTGAATCTAGAATTGCAGAAATTTAAATTAATTGCAGTATTTCTTTCTACAAAACGAAAAAGTGAAACACAATTTTAATTAATTAAATTTCTTTAATAGATGACTTTTGATCTGAGTAGAAAATAGTATTACAATTTGTTTAATTAACAATTAAATTATATTTATTTCAACTTATATTTAATAAAAATTAATATTGCATTTGTCTGTTCGATCGTTTATTTATTTAAATTATTACTTACACATTTTTACATACAGATACAATGTTCAGTTTACTCAAGCTCTGAATAAGACAGAGAAAAAAATTTTTTTTTCTAGATAAGGAACGTTAAACTAATAAGAAAGGCTAAATTTACAGCGTATTTAATGAATAATATTTTCTCTCTTAGAGCGTAAAAGAAAAGATAGACAGTTTATCTCGTGCAAATTCCACTCTAGTTCTATCTCTATCTGTGTTTCGACTACTTAATAATCTCATCAGTAGAGCTGTATCAAATCAAAGGCGAGATTTACAAAGAACACTACCTCATTAAAATTTCTATTTCGTAATATCTCGGTAGGACGTTTTATACTTTTCTATCTTGGTAAAGAACTTAACCCGTGAGATTATTGGTTTGACGTTGGTTTAATCTTTGCCTCGTTCTCTGTCTTATGCGAGATATCGACATGTCATAAATATTATTCCATACCTGTATAAAGTTTTATAAAAATATCTTATAAAACCTAAAATTAAATACAAATATTAACGTTATTTACATTTGAGCAAACAAAATTTTTAATTACATAATATGACGCTTACCAGCACATTAATCCTTATTTATATTATAAAAGTTTTAAACAAGAATAAACCGTTTTTAGTACATTTAAAAGTTATTATTTATTTACAATTTAAACAAACATGGGATTTTCTTACTTCTATACATACATTTAAACACAACAATTAGTAGGCAAACATCTTTAAAACAGACGTCCTAGAAAACGGAGTGTAGAGATCAGTTAAATATAATGGCTGTATTCTTTTGAGTAAATTATCACTGATCAAAGTGAACAAAGTGAAACTGATAACTTCATGTTCTTTTGAATATGCATTTACTTGTCATTGGGTCGAAGTGATCATGATTACTTCAAGTCACAGAACTGAAAGTGATAATTACTCAAAAGAATATAGTAAATATTGCTTATAGGAAACCACAGCTCCAAAACTCATTTGAGTTACCTTATTTCGTTTTTAAAGAACGCAAACGCATTCTAATTTTAATATCATTTTCATGACTTTCATTTCAAAATTATGTTAAAATTAAAACACATCATACTATTTAAAACTTGATGAAATAATATTTCTTTGTCTAAACACAACACTATTAGGATTGTGTTACATTTAAAGAAAAAAACTTCGTTAATTTAGTCCGGGGGTTTAAGGGATTTTCGTAGCTGATTAAGAGATATGATTCAACCAAAGTTTTTTTTATATATACGTTGATTCCTTGATTATGAATATCGACAATGGAAGGTTAGTTAAAAATCAATATCAAAAAAAATCGTACAAAAAAATTCTCAACTACATCAGATGGAATCATAGATACATGCTGAAAAATTATACACAGCTTTTCGATTATTTCTGATCACATTTAGAACAAATCTGTTACAGCCAGATTCACTATGAAGATTTAAGATTTAAACCCGATCTAGTTGCCATGAAATTTAAATCTCAGTCAGTTTTGTTTTGCTTATGATATTATCATAATTTATATTACATATGTCAACGAATAGGCACTTATATAGGGATATTAAGGCTAAGAACCCTACAACAAAACTTTGCAATATGTAAAAGAAATAGTTGTATTCCGAAAATAAATAAAATTTTCCATTTTTGCCGGTTCAGTAATAAAATAAAATGATTTTTTTTTTCTTGTATTTTTAAGGTTTACTACTTGCTTGACTTATTGTTGCTCTTGTTAGTTTCAGCCCTCTGCTGTCAATTTAGAGTTGTTGTTAATTTAAACCATGTTAGTGAATCCAGCTATTAATTTTTTCACTTTATTTTATTAACTTTTAAAATCAAATATGACGCCCAATGCGGCGCACCAACACATGCAAAAATAGTTATAATATCTGAAGTTCTCTATACTATTGTAGTGTGTATTTTATGATTAGATGCTTAAAATATAATAAATTAAAATAAATATACATTAAAATATATTTAAAGTATTGTTGTATTGGATTATGCGCACTAGGTGAGCGCCTGTAAGTAGACTTTAACTTCCTGTCATACATGACGGCGCGTACGCTATAACTGATAAAACGCTATTTGTTTATAGCGTTGAAAGGGAATAAAAACATTACATTTTCGCATTGCCAATAACCTCAGCTTATACTTCTTGACATGAAGTATCAATTGCTGGACGCAGAATTAAAAATATTTATTTAAGGTAGTTCACTCGCGACAGTAGACAAAAGTTTTTATACGAGACAGTACCCAACACACGTTAACTTATAAACAGACACATTCTTATACAGTAATAACTTTAAATATAATAAATCTGGCAGCGCCGCAAATGTTTACTATATTTAAATGGTCTATAGAATAAACGTGTGTATAGTAACGTTCATATAGTGTGAGTCTCATACCTATACAGTTTGTTATGTTGACATCCCAAAACATTGAGAAAATAAATAAAAATATCTAAAAATATATTTAAAAAAATGTCACATTCTGAAGATCAATTGCGGCATAAAGGACGATTTGCTAAAGAAAAGGACCTTAACAAACGTAAAAAAGCATTTTTGACAATGAGGGATCTCATATTATGATCATAAAAAAAATTGCAAGTAAATGTATTACTTCTGAAGATTTAAAAAATACTCATGTATAATTAGATTCCGAAGGGATCAAGCAATTATTGTTCTAGACAAATAATAGTGGTAAACCACGAATTACCAAGGATTCTCGAATAGTAAAGAAAATTAGTGACTATTTTAATAAAAATAAAAATATAGCATAATTTATGTTTTCTTTATGATAAAAAAAATATTTAAAGATTGATTTTAAAAAGAATTTTATATGATATGTTGTTATAAGTAATTATGTAAATTAATCATCACTAATAAATCATAAATAAATTATTCATTTCAAACAAAAGTCTTAAAGAAATTCATTTCTTTTATATTTATTTTTCTAAATTATAAGTTCCCCATATCAATTTTCGAAGGTTCCAATTTCAATTTAAAGGCTATGAACAATGGAAATTTTCATCATACTTTTTTCATTTTCTTTAATATCTTTAATTAAGTTACAATTGAAAATTCAAAGAATAATTTGTTTTTAAATCCTTAACCTTAATTACATTGATACTCGCAAACTAACCTAACTAACTTAGGTTTCAATTATCGCGCGTCAAGTATGACTATAACAAGGTTGCCAAGTTGTGATCACTCTACCCTATTACGCGTCAGATGTTTTCAAATTATTTTTATTTAAAAAATCTCTATTTTCTAAACAAAACAGTCAAGAAATTCCGTTTTTTTTTCTAAAAAAATTCTTAATTTTTGGATCTCCGTTGCATTAGTTTTTAAAGAATATGGTAAAAACCGTTTTTGAGATATTCCAAAATGTACTGGCATTTTGTTATATATAGTGACCTCCAGCATGTTAATTATGCATATTTTAATTTTTAATATTTCGTCTCACATACGATTAAAAAATTTCGTTTTTTTTTAATTAAATAAAAGACACCTTTGTAAACTTTATATTTAAATTCGATCACATTCCTAAGAAAAGACGTTCCACTAGTGAACTACCTTAACAAAATTTATTATGAAATTGAAAAATGCACTTTTTCAAATATTTAACGATTTTTACTCAAAAACTATGCGTCGAACGGAAAAATCACGAAACGCTCTTTGCTTAGAATCGGCCGAGAAATTCAAAAATGTTTTTTATTTTACAAAAAGAAAGCATTTGTTGAATTATTAAAAACTGACCATTTTTCGTGAATTCTCTTTCGATATTTGTAATCAGGGGGTCAAAATAGATAAAAAAAAAAAACGTTGGAAGAGCCATATCTCTTCATCCCCGATTAACTGCAATAAAAGCCATTTTTCCTTGACAAATTTTGTTCTAGAAAATTTTAAAAAAATTAATTAAAAAGCAATCATACAAAGCTAAATGTAGAAGTACAAAAATGAAAAAATTGTTTGTATTTATGCAACAAATAATTTAAATTTTTGTTATTCCCAAAAAAGCATCAAGTACGAAAGATAGAACTAGAAGTAAAGTACCAAGAAAGCATGAGCTTGGAATCTGGAGTAACCTTTGTAGATATTTCTTAATAGAATTTAATCATCAATAAGGATATTGTCATATAATTAAAACAATTCATTTACTACTGCACATAATTGATTACAAACTATTAGTAAAATTTTTACTTGAAATATGGGAGAATCGATTTGAATACATTTTCCACAGTTTATCTATTTACTGCTTTATAATCAATTAAAAATTTGATAAAATCAAATAATAAATTTTTTTATAATAAGCATGATGGCCGGAATTCATTGTTTATCTTTTTGGATGAAAAGTCTATTTGTATATTGAAAGAAAAAATTGTGAAAAAAAGTCGTGACAATAAAGAACGAAAACTTTCACGGCTTTGGTCAAGTTGAAAATCATGGTTCTTGAATTTAGACCGTGTCAACTTGGAATTATTGTCCGACGTTTCACCTACGATTGCGCGAGGCATCTTCAGGGATCTTCGCTCTACGAGATTAAAACATTGATGACTGTCGAGGAGCAACAACACGATTGGTGCTCGGCGAACCGTGATCCAGCGTTACAATCGATTTCCACGACCACGATTTGCTGAGCACCAATTGGAAATAAATACCAGGCTGTTGCTCCTCGATAGTCGTTCAGTAATCTAATCTCGTGGAGTAAAGATCCCTGAAGATGCCTCGTGCAATCGTACGCGAAACGTCGGATAATAATTCCAATGTGACACGGTCTAAACCCGAGAAACATGATTTTCAAAGTCATTTGAAATTATTGAGACCTTGTTTCTTTTTATTTCTACTATAAATACAATATGTTTACTCACACATTTTGTTAAAAATTCTCATTACCAACGTTTTACCACAATAACGAACCGTAAGTATATAAAATATTTATATACACACAGATATACAAGAGATTTTTACATATATAAAAAGAAAACCAAGACTTTTACCATAGTGATTTCATCTTACTTCATTTATGTATGACCAATTTAAATGTGAAATTATTTATTTTTCGAAATAGGTGATTTTTTCAATCAAATAATCAAATGAAAAGATAGTCTTACTTTCGTTTCAGAAATATGACAATTTTTACAGTTTTGGCGAACAGTTATTAACTAACTGATCGTTATATTTTGCCTCAAAGTTTAAATAAAAGATTTTATTTGAAAATACATTGACAGTAACAGTTTTATTCAAAAATTTTAAGCATTTAGGTTACTAGTATATTGTTACTTCGCACTAAAATAATTTTCTAGTGCTTATCCAAATGTAAGGATATAAACTTTCCAACTCATGGTAAATGTCAGTGTGGTAGGAAATAAATGACTTTCTTATATAAAATTGATATTAAAGGCACCAGTTTTTATTGTATGTGTCAAAAAATTTGATCCAAAACATAATTAAATTTAACTATTGAAAAAATGATAACTTCAATTCAGGTCCTAAGAAAGTCATTTGTGTGTAATACGGTATAATTTATCTATTCTGTAAATAAATATTATCCTACAATTTCTACAAAATTATCCAACAATCACGATGCACCTCCGGAATCTGAAGTGTTTCCTCCATTATTTCCTAAATTGTCTGGGCTACTGCTTGAATTGTGACAATGCGTACAGTGTAAACATACACTGCAACTCCCAAGTTTTTTTGCTAGAATTGAGCGTAATTTTAAGGCTGGGCCTAATTTCATTCCTATCGTGTTGGTCAAATGTTCTTCTGTGAGGAGAGGTAAGCCACTGCCATCTATACGCTGATCTCGAAAGTTCTGAAAAAAAAGTGATTTATAGAAAACAAATACAATATAAATTATTTAAAAAATAAACGACTTTAAAAAATTGCATAAAAAGTAAAAAAATCGTTTAGAAGGTTTCACTCCACTACAAATTTTTTCGTTTTTCTTTTAGTTCCTAGTCTGCCTGCATAAACCTACAGTAAAAATATTTTTACGGAGTTTCTTTGCAACAGGAGGGAAGTATATAGAAAAAAAAACAGAATAAAAGAATATTAACAAAATTTCAAATGAATCTTAATTTCATGTATAATAATAAATGATGATAAATTTGTGGTTTTTAAACCTGCCAGGTTAAACCTACCATAAAAACACTTTTAAGGTTTCTCCTTGCGAACACCGTCTACAATGTATTGGAAAACTGTATGCAAATATTTCACTCATACCAAAAATTATCAAGTTGAGTGAAAGATTCGATAAGCAATAAAATTTTTTCGTTTCATAGTTTCGAACTACCTGATAACAAATCTATCTCATTTTATTTCGTTGTTTTGTTTTTATGTTGATCTACTTTTTATGTTTTTGTTATATTCTAAAACCTATTTTATTTTTATTCCCACTTATTCATTTTCTTTCCGCTCTCTAAATCCTTAGCAACTCGTCAAGCCGCAATACAAAAGTGTAGTGTTTTAATTCCTATATACTTCCGATATTAACAAAAATTATTGAATATCTAAGATAAGTGTAACCTTAGAACCTCAGATGCTAATTTCTCTTTTAAGGCTTCAAATGTGAAAAAAAAAATGAGTGAAGAAGAGGGAATATATAGCAAAAGTAAGAAAACTAACCTTAACAAAATTTCAATTAAATCTTAATTTCCTCTATAATAATAAGCGAAAACCAATGCGATACTCCGTGCTTTAAGAAAAATAAAATTTTTATAAAAAAAATTGAACCGACTTCTAAAAGTACGCTAAAAAGTGAAAAATAACTATAAATTTTTATATGAAATTGAAATTTTTGAAGTCGGCCCAAACTAATACCTGACAAAGTGTGATTCCCATAGACAGATTAAAAATATTTTATTTGTAAATGCTTTCTTACCATAATTTGTATATATTAATAGTTATTTATTTCATTTAGAAATAATTTAGCGCCGACTTATAGTAATTTTTCACTTTTTAGCGCACTTCTAGAAGTCGGTTCACTTTTTTTTATAAAAATTTTATTTTTCGATTTTTAGTTTTGAATTCATTATGATATCCATTAATTATTTAAACTAAGTACTAATCGATATTAGATCCGCAATGATTCCAAGGTGGCAAAAAAGTACCCAATTTATCAAAAGTTGTAAATCGCCCTAAAATGAACCACTAAATATTCTTTGATTCTTAGAATTCTCCAAATGCCAGTGAAACTGTGTCAAACAAATATTTAGTTTGTCATAATATATCCACTATCTCAAATTTAAAATTATTTTAGATTGGTAATATAGGCCCGAAAACCTTCCAATATCGATATTTAAAGAACTTGAAACGTAGATTTTTTAGCCCCATATATATGTTCTACTGCATATTGAGTTTGGATACGCCCCAAGAACCCCGCAATATCATTTTTAGACAAAATCGGAAAATGTAAATATTTAGTTCCTCATATTGTATCTTATCAACCTAATAGTTGTAAAAAATTAACTTCATATTCGTAGTACACGACCCCGAAATCCCTCTAATACCAAATCCGAGAAAATGAGAATAAAGTAAAATTTTCAACCCACCATATTGAATTTCAAAAAAAAAATTTTAATGTCTTAATCTAATCTAAATCTAAACCCTTCAAAGCCCCCTAGTACCAATTTTGGATGAAATCCGGAAATCTAAAATTTTTAGACCGCCGTTTTGCATCTGACGTATTAGATTTTTTTAAAATAACTTTATATTCGCTATTTATATCCAAAAACGATTCAGTTCCACCTTTGAACAAAATCGAAAAATGTAAAATTTTTAGTCTGCTATATTGGATTCGCCATATTGAATGCTGAAAAAAATACTTTTAAATTCATAGTTTATACCCTCAAGAACCCCCTATATCAGTTTTGGAGAAAATCGAAAACTATAAAATTTTTAGGACGCCATATTGAATTCACCAGATTGTTTTTCGAAAAATATTTTAAATTCGTAATTAAAACTACCAAAAATCCCCCAATACTGATTTTAAACAAAATCGAAAAATGTAGAATCTTTAATCCGCCATCTTGGATCCGCCATATTTAATTTTTTTTTTAATAATTTCAGATTTGTAATATGCGATTCCAAAAACTTCCCCATATCAATTTTGAAAAAATCGGAAAAAATTAATTTTTTCGTCCGCCATATTGGATCTGCCATACTCAATTTTTTTAAAAATAATTTTGTATTTGTTATGTGCGACCCCGAAAACTTCCCTGTACCAATTTTGAAGAAAATATGACAAAACTGATTTTTTTGTCCGCCATATTGGATCCGTCATATTGATTTTTTTAAATAATTTTAGATTCGTTAGGTGCGACATCAAAAACTCTCCTATACCAGTTTTGAAGAAAATCGGACTAAATTTATTTTTTCGTCCGTCATATTGGATCTGCCATATTGAATTTTTTAAAAATAATTTTAGATTCGTTGTGTACGACCCCGAAAGTTCTTCCACACCAATTTTAGAGAAAATCGGACAAAATTAATTTTTTTGGCCGCCATATTGTCGGCGCCATCTTCGATTTTACTGCACCAATTTCTTCCAAAAAAATATGGAACCACCGCAGCACGTTCCTGAACATAACCTTCTTTTAGAAGTCGGTTAAAAAGTAGTTTTCTTGCAAGAGCGGTTTTCACGGAACATTCGCATGTTTCACACATCATATTTAACCGTTGGTAATTTTTTGATTAGTTAAGACAGCGATTTGTTCAGCATTTATGGATAGAATCAGGGGCGGATCCAGCCTCTCCCTTTGGAGGGTGGGTTATATTACAAAAGTACAGTATGGCAAGCAAAAGCAAGTTGTCGACGAGAGGGAAAGACGTCTGCAACATTTCCATTTCTAGTTTAAAAGTCAGGGTCGGGTCTATTATCCTAAACTCAAAGGTCTTGAGGGGGGGGGCGATCGCAAGAAAAAACAAGTTGTCGACGGGGGGGTGGAAGCCAAGAGCATACAGATTCCTAGTATAACAGGCACAATCGGGTGTATTTTCCTGAAACATAAGCTCTTGAGGGGGGGTGATTATCTCCACCGCCCCCCCCCCTGGATAGAATAACTGGTAAAAATCGAAAATGCTTATTATGTTTTTAGGTAAATCAAGATCTATAATTATGTAATTTTTCTATAAAAATATACTAAAAAATCTGCCATTAATTTTTTTATTTCGCAGTGTTGACTTACTTACAAAAACTGAAAAGTGACCATGTGCAAGTTTCAACAGCAGGCCAATTTTTTTTATTATATTCTTATGAACTAAAGTTTAAAAGATGTTTTCTTTTTTGTTGAAATAAAACTTAGCTTCCATTTAGATCTCAGTCTTTTATTACCAAAGCAAACCCGAATAGCAGAGATCTTGTCCTATTTTTCACATTCTTGTTTTCAGTGGGATAAATATTTCATTGCTTTTGTTTTTCAAATAATAAGCCAGTCTAAAAATAATATTGCAAAACTTGCAATGGATTATTTTAGGGACTTCCGAATAGACAAGTTGTGCCATCTATACATAAAATATTACAGCTTCGATTGTGCGAGAATATTCTCCAGTTTTTCAGATCGGATCCTTACGTTACTTTCTAATCGAAATTTCACATTGATTTAGTACAAAAAATTTACATGGGAGTTTGTTTAATAGATGTCGGTTCAGACCAGGGGCGGATCCAGCCTCTCTCCTTGGGGGGGGCGGTGATATCACAAAAGTACAGTATGGCCAGCGAAAGCAAGTTGTCGACGGGGGGGGGGGGGGGGAGACATCAGCAACATTCCCATTTCTAGTGTAAAAGGCAAGGTCGGGTCTATTTTTCAGAAATTTGAAGCTGTTGGAGAGGGGGGGGGGGCGATCAAAAGAAAAAAACAAGTTGCCGACAGCAAGGGAGGATGCGAGCAGCATACACATTCTTAGTATAAGAGGCAGAATCGGCTCTATTTTCTTGAATTCAAAGCTCTTGGGGGGGGGGCTACTGCAAGAAAAACAAGTTGTCAACGGGACTGCCAGCAGCATACACATTCCTAATATAAAATGCAGAATCGGTTGTATTTTCCTGAACTCAAAGCTTTTGGGAAGGGGAGGGGCGATCGCAAGCATACACATTCCTATACTCTATTCAAGAACTAGAGAGAGCAATAAAACTGTTATCGAAACCTCCAGCGTACCTGCTCCTATGCCGCAGGTATCTGAGGACTGCCGTAAATCTAATTATATTTAAACATTATAAACTTTTATAAATTTACTGCGACAATAAAATTTCTGGTAGTTCAATTTAATTTCTGGCAGTGAGCAAAGTACACCTTTTAGTGTGTCCTTAGTAATATATCTTGTCTGTGCTTGTTTTTACATATTATTTGAGATTAGTGAGATACCCAAAAGATATGGCTTCCAAAATCGTTAAAACCAGGGCATTTTTTCCTCAACGAATAAGTTATTACGACGAATGTTTATGATGCCTTAAGATATCAATATCTAGATAATAATGTTAAAAACTCTGTTGAGTTGTATTTCAACATGACAGGAGTTGGAAAATCTAATATGTGCCCAATACTGAAGGAAAAAACGACTGGAATTGTTAGTACTCCCAAGCTACATTCGATCAGGGGCAGACGAAAAACCTCGTTGGAAGAAGAGATGTAAACTGCAATAAAAGAAGTTATATACACATTTTATTATGAGAAGCAGATCTCAACCGTCGACAAAATTCTAACTAAAATCAATGAATATCGGGATTTACCTGAAATTAAAATAACTGAGCTCTGGAAATTGTTAAGAGAACTTAATTTTTTATGGAAAAAAGCAGATAGGAAATCTGTTCTTATAGATCGTCTGGAATATGTCCGTTGGAGAAAGAAATATCTCTCTCAAGTAAAAGGTAGAGTTGCTAGAAATATTACAACAATTTTTTTTTTTATATATGTTTAACTTCTTGTATTTTTCACAATGGATATTTTGTAAGTATTTAAATTATAACTTAGAATTTTTTGAGACAAAAGGGCTACATTTTAGTCGGAATGTGCATAAAACGATTTCTATGCCACAATTAAAAATAATAAAAATACAGTTGTGATTTGTGTGAAATATGTCAAAATTTTCTATATTTTCTAATGTATGTGAATTATTAAGAAATCATAAGAAATTAAATAAAATTATAAAAACTTTTTATTTCAGGTTTATTACCGAAATAATATTCTATGCCATAAATACTTAGTGATAAAATAAACCTCCTTCCGACGCCTATGACAAGGATTAAAATCCTTTTTAACACTTCACACATCCAACTATCTATTGTTATCCAACCAAATAGTCCTTTATTATAGACCGGTATTTTTGATTCTAAAATTTCTAACCCATTTCTATGAATAATATATGTGTCTAACAGATTTTGCCAAAGAAATCGGACTAAAAAACAAAGGTAGAAAAAAAAAGGGTAAAAAATGATTTACTACTCTCTCTAGTTCTTGAATAAACTATAGCATAAGTGGCAAAATCCGGTCTATTTTCCTGAACTCAAAGCTCTTGGGGGGGGCGATCGCCCCCACCGCCCCCCCCTTGGATCCGCGCCTGGTTCAGACACAATATAAAGAATGAATTCCATGGTTTTTATGTAACAAAATAAACAAAATATACGTGTATTAAAAATATTTTATAATACGAATTTAGGTCTTAAACCCATTTAAGTGGTACCAACATCGTTAACAAAAACCGGAAGCCTTAATACAATGCAGGTTCTATTATTGTGTTCGCGTGCCTACTCGGCACACATCGTGCTCGGCTTTATCCTCTGCACACGCCAAAACACGGGTCCGTGTGATTTGCTTCGTTTACAGGCAGTTATATTATCTTGTATTTAAGTGGTTTGTTTTAAATAAATTACTTTCTTATAAAGTTTTGTGGAAAAGGAAGTGCTCTAGTTTTCGGTTATAATAATGTATTAATACTTTGTTGAAATCATTAATTTTTTAATCAAAACATGAACTTTACACACTTCAAGAGGATGTGGTCAGGAGAGATATAAGCCAGTTTTTTCCGTCTGTCTGTGTGTCCGTTTGTACCAGGCGCGGATCCAGGGGGGGGGGGCGGTGGTGACGATCGCCCTCCCCCAAGAGCTTTGAGTTCAGGAAAATAGACCCGATTTTGCCTCTTATACTATAGTTTATTCAAGAACTCGAGAGAGTAATAAATAATTTTTTAAGCTTTTTTTTTCTTCGCAAACTACCTGTGGTGTTCTTTAGTCCAATGTCTTTAGCAAAATCTGTTAGACACATATATTTTTCATTGGAATGGGTTAGAAATTTTATAATTAAAAATACCGGTCTATAATAATGGACTATTTGGGTTGGATAACAATAGATATTTGGATGTGCGAGGTGTTAAAAAGGATTTTAATCCTTGTCATAGGCGTCGGAAGGAGGTTTATTTTATCACTAAGTATTTATGGCATAGAATATTATTTCGGTAATAAACTAAAAATAAAAAGTTTTTATAATAATAGTTTATTTCTTATGATTTCTTAATAATTCACATACATTAGAAAATATAGATAATTCTGACATATTTAACACAAATCACAACTGTATTTTTATTATTTTTAATTTTGGCGTAGAAATCGTTTTAGGCACATTCAGACTAAAACATAGTGTTTTTCACTCGAAAAATTCTAAGTTATAATTTAAATACTTACAAAATACCCATTGTCAAAAATACAAGAAGTTGATGTTTAATATATAAAAAAATAAATTTGTCCATATAATATTAATTTTTTTTTTGGAGCTGTCGTTCATTTTATAATTAATTAAAAACATTTTTTTGGATATTTGACGTTTCAGATTATTTACTTCTTAAACCATCAGATTTCCTGTCTGATTTTTCCTAGCAAAAATTAAGTTCTCTGAACAATTTCCAGAGCTCAGTTCTTTTAATTTCAGGTAAATCCCGATCCTCATTGATTTTAGTTAGAATTTTGTCGACGATTGGGATCTGCTTCTCATAATAAAATGTTTGAACAACTCTTTTTATTGCAGTTTACATCTCTTCTTCCAACGAAGTTTTTTGTCTGCCTGTGGTCGAATGTAGCTTGGGAGTACTAACAACTCCAGTCGTTTTTTTCTCCTTCCGGACATAGTAGATTTTCCAACTCCTGTCATGTTGGACTACATCTCAACAGAGCTTTTGGCATTATTATCTAGATATTGATATGACAGCATAAACATTCATCGTAATAAGTTTTTCGTTGAGGTAAAAATGACCTGGTTTAACGATTGTGGAATAAATATAGATGTGGAAGCCATATCTTTTGGGTACCTCACTAATCTCAAACAATATATAAAAACAAGGGCAAACAAGATAAATAGCTAAGGACACACTGTAAGGTGTACTTTGCTCACTGGCAGAAATCAAATTGAACTATCAGAAATTTTATTGTTGCAGTAAATTTATAAAACCTTATAATATTTAAATATAACTAAATATAATTAGATTTCCGGTAGTCCGCAGTTATCTGCGGCACTGAATCAGGTACGTTGGAGAGTTCTTGAATAGAATATAGAAATATGTATGCTTGCGATCGCCCCTCCCCTTCTCAAGAGCTTTGAGTTCAGGAAAATAGAACCGATTCTGCATTTTATATTAGGAATGTGTATACTGCTGGCACTCCCCCCACCCATTGACAACTTGTTTTTCTTTCGATAGCCCCCCCCCCCCCCAAGAGCATTGAATTCAGGAAAATATACCCGATTCTGCCTCTTATACTAGGAATGGGAATGCTGCTCGCATCTTCTCCCCTGTCGGCAACTTGTTTTTCATGTGATCGCCCCCCCCCCCCTCTCCAAGAGCTTCAAATTCAAAAAAATAAACCCGACCCTGTCTTTTACATTAGCAATGGGAATGTTGCTGGTGTCCCCCCCCCCCCCGTCGGCAACTTGCTTTCGCGTACTTTTGTGATATCACCGCCCCCCCCCCTAAAGAGTGATGCTGGATCCGCCCCTGGTTTGTACTAGCTACTCTTCGAAACAGCTGAAGCTGATTTCGATGAAACTTTACGGACATAAAGAGGAGGTTGTCAGGAGTAATATAGACTGTTTTTTTTTTTTCTTTCTGACTGCACGGTCTAATCTTGGAAACAGCTGAACCAATATCGATGAAACTTGACAGATATAAAGAGAACATTAGTAGGAGGTTGTTAGGAGTGATATAGGCTATTTTTTTTTCTCCCTATGTCTGTCTGCATGGGATAATTTCTGAAACTGCTGAATATATAATTTATTCTCTGCGAATTCTACTCTGATTCTCTCTCTCCTTACCAGTTTCGACCTCCTAATGCTATCGTCAGTGGAGCTATAACAAACTGATAGCAAAATGGCCAAAAACAACGGTTAATTTAAAATTGCGATTTTGTAAAATATTGGCAGGGTATTATCCGTAAAACTTGGTATCGGGCTGTTATTATCAACAGTCGAAACGGACATCTAAATATATCCCGGAGCGGCAGGAAATTATTAAAAATTAATAATTTCACAGTCTATGTCTTTGAAAAGGTTGTTTCTCTTTAAGACCGTTAAGAAAGCAAGGCTATATATATATATATATATATATATATATATATATATATATATATATATATATATATATATATATATGGAACTAATTCATTTGCAAATTTTTTACGGCGGAACGTTAAAAGGCAATAAAGATATATTTTCGTATTGCGATTAATCCTATCCTATACTTCTTGACATAAATTATCCATTACAGAAGACAAAATGTGGAAATATTTATTTACTCAAGTTCTTAGTATTGAAAAGTGGCAAAATTGCCATTTTGCAAATGTTTAACAATATTTTATTCAAAAACTATGTGTCGGATGGGAAAATCACATGAAACACTTTTTGTTCAGAATTGGCCAAGAAATACGAAAATATTTTTTTATTTTAAGAGAAATTAATTTGTTTTTTACTATTAACAAATTTTTTGCTTAGGGCGAATAACCTGGAATTTTTTTGGGAAATCACCCTCAATATTTGACATCAGGGGATCAAATTTTGGTAGAGCCATACTTGTTTATCGGCTATGAAAACCCGCTGGGCCCCCGGACTTGCAATTATTAATTAATACTAATTTATTTTTTACTTTGTAATGCCATTTTTGAAGTCGATTTAATTAAAAAAACATTTATCTAATTTAATACAGACACTGATTTATGTTTTACGCAAAAAATAATTTTTATTAATAGCATCTTAGCTTCCAGTTGTAATTGGTAGTAAATTGTTTATAACTTTGAAGGTCAAATATCCTTAAAAGTTTTCATCAAAAACTGCCTATTGTGGATATGTTTTTATTGTTTCTTTTACTAAATAATTATTAATATAGTAAAATATATGCTGCAGTAAAAACAAGGTTTTAACCCCATAGTAATTGTTCAAGCAACTCATGCCAGATTGCCGTATGATAACTTTTGTGATAACACCTCATGCATGAATACCTTTACGATATAATTGACGTAATAACGCTATCATAAAATGTAACAGAGGTAATTTACACGAGATTTTATCATAATTGGACGTGCCGAAGGTTTATTGTTATGATGTTAGGATTTGAGATTTCTCAAGTTATTATACGCGTTCAATTTAGAGCCCTTTCAATCGATTTACTAAAAGAAAATGACGCTAACTTTTTTGCAAATTTGAGATTAATTTGGTAACTCGTGGTTCTTTGGCTATAAAAACTAGTAGCCTCATATGTACCCAAATAGTGTTAAATTTTAATTGTTATGTCGGACACTTTCAGTTCAAATCTCAATGTTTCTATATATCATGTTAAATCATATTGTTACTGGACATTTAGCGGGCAGGATAAGAGTGTAACAACAACTAGTTACATTTCAACAATGTGTGTTGAACTAAATCTATAACATTTATTTCAAATACTTTATAACGTTCAATACTATTTATATAAACTAACGGTGACTACGGTGAAGCTGTTACATTCTGGTTTAGTGTAACTAAAAAGTCACATAATGTTATTTAACTTATGAGATTTAATAACAATGATGATATAGATATATAATGTTTATAGCCAAACAATCATTATTCTTGGCCAATTGTTTCTTTAATGGGATCTCATTTAGTTATTTTAATAAGAAAATAATAAATACCTTTACGTATATCTACATAATTATAATCCCATTAATTGGTTAAGGCATTTATACATTTACTGTGCATTAAATAGTATCTGCATACCAAACTTCAAATTGTTGCTTCTACAGAAAATGCCTTTGATTTCGATTGGTGAGTGAGTGAGTGAGTGAGTGTCAAAATAACGAAACTTTACACTGACTTAACTTAGGAAATGATAAAGCTAGAAACATGAAATTTTGAGATTAAATCCAGTTTGCCAAATTCTCTCTACTCATCTGCAGTACAAAGATACGAGGAGCCTTTTTTTCTAATTGTTTCTTACAGTTCAGTTGTATTTATTCTAGTAATACTTATTCTGTATCAGACAACCTCTTGTATTCACTATGTAACCAAAAAATTTTATAAAATAACTATTTTCTTACTCGGTACAAAATAGGAGAGATATTAAAAAAGTACCTACCCAACCATGTCATAAACAACTAACTGTGTGTTGCTTAGTAACATTCAGTAGTGACAACCCTTTTGTATTTTTCTGTCAAATTTCATACATACTTTGGGTTTTAAAAAGACAACAAAAAATGATTTTCGGTAAAAATTGAAATATCGTAGTATCATTAAATTTTTTATAAAGGAACATAATCATTCTAAAAAATTATATATATATATATATATATATATATATATATATATATATATATATATATATATATATATATTGTCGTAGTACTACGGTTAAAATTAAAATCACGACGTCTGGGCTTTAAACAGTACCACTTATAATTAATATCGTACCGACACGCTCCGCCTGAAAATAAGTACAAATACAACATCTAAATATAAATAAGTACGTCAACACAGGGTGTCTGGGTAAAGGCGTCGACAGGCCCACTGATGAGTCCAACCGTCGACGTCATGGACGAAACACCGCTGTAACTTTTGGGTCAAATATTTAATTAGATTGTATATCGCCGGGTGCAGGGACATTTTTCTTCGAGCGAATACAACTATATATATATATATATATATATATATATATATATATATATATATATACATATATATATATATATATAAGTAAATTGCGATCAGTAAATGCAAACTTTGTTCCAATGATATCCTTTCCGTATTAGAGGTTGCACAGTTTGAATAAATTGCTATAAAACACAATCTATCCCATTCCACCACCATCGAGATGATGTACCACCATACCGAGAAGAAAGTCAAAACTTACCCTCACCGCCACAGTGATACGGCAGAGGTACATGTTTCGTCTCTACTAGACTCATCAGGGTACCGACATGCACCTGTCTATGCAAAGGACAGATCGGAAGGAAGCCTACAACACTGAAGGTGGGTGATGAGGGTAAGTTTTGACTTTCTTCTCGGTATAGTTGTACAGGTGGGCCACCATCTCGATGGTGGTGGAATGGGATGGATTGATTGTGTTTTATCGCAATTTATTCAAACTGTGCAGCCTCTAACACGGAAAGGATATCATTGGAACAAAGTTTGCATTTACTGATCGCAATTTACTTCATTTATACACGGAGTTGCATATAGTTGTACGTTTGCTGAATGTGATTTCAGCACTACAACGGCATAATGTGGATATATCCATTGCTATTGCATCTCACACGGAGGGATCCGTGAAAGCCGCATATATATATATATATATATATATATATATATATATATATATATATATATATATATATATATTATTGTCACATAAGGAAAAATATAAAAACAATATTTCATAGATTAGCATTTTCCAATTTTACTAATGTTTTATTTTAAATTTAAACAATAACAATCGCGTCACCTTTGTTAATTTTATAACCTTTTAATTATGAAATGTTATATTTATTTACTGGCCGCCGCTCGTGCAAATTCACCAAGTCAGCAAGGTCGCTTTCCAGGTCATAATGAACCGAGGTTGTAAGAAGGCGATTCGTTGACTTAATGAAAAAAACAAAACAGGATAAAAAGGATGGACATGATTGGGACAGGGTTCAATCGGTTCCATCAGTTTAAGGGTCAATTGATCCGATGCAGAGCAGGCAGTCTATTGTGAATTAGTTAATTGCCCCGAAGGTTAGTGAAGCGAAAATCCCAAGCGTATCTCAGTCCAGAGCAAGTGGACAAATAGGGAACTCTAGTGACAACCCCCGTGTAGAGTGCCAGGATGTATAAATTTATACACGGAGTTGCATATAGTTGTACATTTGCTGAATGTGATTTCAGCACTACAACGGCATAATATGGATATATCCACTGCTATTGCATCTCACACGGAGGAATCCATGAAAGCCAGATAAATATATATATATATATATATATATATATATATATATATATATATATATATATATATATATATATAAATATGTTTAATTTGCTAAAATTTTTCTTAAACAATCTTTCTATATAACCCAGGAAAGAAACTACCATAAACTTCAAATAAAGGAAATGCTACATATAAAAAAAGAAAAACAAGCAATCAATGACAAAATATCAAAAACCTAAGCCAAATATATTTTAAACTAATAAACTAAACCACCTATTGTAGCTCTTATCGTTTGCAACACACTGTATAGTCAATATTGATAAAATTTATTTATAAATCAGAAAAAACTGAGTTAAAAGGTTTCCAAATAATAAAAAAAAATATTAAGTTGATAGTAACTGAAGGAATCGTCATATACTTTACTAAGAAACATGGCCAAGGTAAATTGAGGTGCGTATCTGGGATTAATTTGTAATTTTTGATTTTTAATTTCACATTATTTTATAAATTGATATTTTTAATTAATATTGTACCGTTGAGTGTTAATTTTAAGTCTTGCGAGTGTGCATTTGTGACCATGATAGGTGTATTTTATTTTTAATTTAGATTATACTTTTGAAAAAGCCCACTACGTTGGGCGAAACGTCAAGCACAGAATAGTAGTATTAATTTTGAAACCTAATCCAAAGAAGTTACCATACATTTATTTATATATAATATATATATATATATATATATATATATATATATATATATATATACATATATATATATATATATATATATATATATATATATATATATATATATGTATTTATATATTTATACATAAAATACAAAATATACAATACACTAGCATAAGGAACTTCAGTTATTTTAACAATGTTTGACAGTGGGCGGGTCGATGTCTGTTCTGCATTATAGTTACAATCCCTGTTTAAAATATGACATAATGTATTAATAGTACATTTTATTAATAACACATCAGTTGGATAGTATTTTTAAGCTGAGATTCAGCGACTAGAACAATTACGATCGCATTAACGTCTTCGCGAGCTAATAACTAATCAGGTTGATGACACAATTGCCTGTATTTTTGTTCATAAGTGTTGTTGAGTTTTATATTGGAAATACACCAGTTGTTGAGAGTATCAGGATAAGTAAATCCGGATAAGATTATTTTTTTTTTAATATTGATTGCACTATTTGTTAAAAAAGTAAAAAGAAGACATATATTTAACGAGTACTGAAGAATACGCGACGCTGCCGATTTGCATTGGGATATTGTGTTTTGTCGCTGTCGATAAAAAATGAAAATACGAAAAGAGAAAATAGTGATCTAAGTAAAGATAATATTGAGAAATGTAAAAACGTTAAGCTTAGTTAAGAATTTATATCAACGAGGCGCTCTAATAGTTATATGATAGATACTAACCATTGGATTATTTGCGAGAAAATATTGTACAAATTAAATTCTTAATTATTAGGTGGAATTAGGGATACGTGCTAAAAATTATATACTGCTTCCCGATTATTTATACAAAACTGTGTTAATTTTTTCACCAGAAGGTTTATTAACTTCAATGATCAAGTATCGCCTTCAATGCTTTATATCGTATAAAAGAAAATCTCTGGAAAATACTAAAATTAAGAAAGTGAAGCAGCGCACCCAGATATTCAAAAATTCCTTATGCGTTTAAGTATATTGTTTATTTTATGATTAAATGTTTTTTATTAATAAATAAAAATTGATATGTATTAAAATGTGTTTAAAGTATTAATGCTAGCGCTTGTAAGTAGCCTTCGACTTCACTACATCCACGGTGACATGTACTTTATATCTGATAAAACACTATATGTTTATAGCGTTAATAAGCAATAAAAATACTATATTCTTGCATTACAATTAATCCCAGCTTATAGTGTTTGGCTTGAAATATATATCTATAATATTTTTAAAAAATTTCATAATTAATTTTTTTGTTTATAACAAATTACCTGATCATTTTTCGAGAATCTACCTTTGAAATGATAATCAGAGGATCAAAATACATATAAAAAACTTATAGAGCCATATATCTTCATCGGCTACGAACATCCACTGGGCTACCGGACTATTAGCACTTTTAGAAGTCGGCGCTGTAAATTAATGTAGTTGGAATGGTATATTTTCTGTATCATATTATAATGTTTAGATGACGTTTTATTTGTATTTATTACTTTTTGTATTTGTTACATGTGTTTTTGTGTAATTTGCAGGTATTATATAATAAATTCCAAAAATAAAATATTAATTAAATAAGTAAATCTTCAACTATGAAACTAACTGCTGTTAAATTATTTTTTACCCTCTAGTGCAATTGTAAGTACCGTAAATACCGGCCTGAAATTTTAACTCTCAACATCCAAATAAACAAAAGACTAGTGTCATAGTTAGTTTAGTTAATCGAGCTATAAAATTATCTTCACCTGAATTTGGTACAGAAATACTAAAAAAAGTAGAAAAAACTCTCATAATGAACTATTTTCCCGAACTCAAAACAATAATAAACAAAGAACCTTTTTGTATTATAACACAAACAAGAAAAACAAAATTAACAATACCACAACACAAAACACTTTCATTGCATTACCGTATATAAACCAACTATCAAAATATATATATATATATATATATATATATATATATATATATATATATATATATATATATATATTAGGCAAGCATAACATAACTGTATGCCACAGGGCGAACAGCGAACAATTTACTGGGATCACTTTACATGAAATTAAAAAGCCAAGTTCCTTCCAAAAAAAGATCTAACGTAATATATGCAATTCCATGCCTAACCTCTCCTAAGAAATACATTGACATGACGACATAATATATTGAAAACAGAATTAATGGACACAAGTATACTAAAAACGCATCGACATCTTTACATAAACATAAGCAAACAACTAAGCATGAATTCGATTTTAAAAACACCCACATTTAAGACACAGACAGAAATTATCACAAAGAAGATGTCAAAAACTTACGTCGAATTTACTATAATTTGATTTTTCAATGTTACATACTTGAAGCGACACTATTATAAACATTAAAAATAATGTAATAATGCTTGGCACGATTTCATATAAACTCATGTAAAAAACGTTATTAAAAAATAATAATCTTTTTTTCTATTTTTTGCGGTTATAAGAAGTAATCTACCCACATTAATTGCATACCAAGTTGTGATATTTAAATTTATGTTTAACACACTTTCAGGGTATGTGCTAATTTTATAGGTTGCACTTTTTTAACCTTTGTATCATTTTCTTTTAATTTTAAGACTGTTGTAAAATTTGTTCATGTTTATTAATTTTAAATATTAACTTAAAAATATAAATGTAATAGGTGTGTAAAACAATTACTGAGATATATGTTTATAAAAAAAATTGTAATTTTGTAGATGAAAGAAAATATACCTTAACTTTGAAGAAGCTCACTATGTAGAGCGAAACGTCAGAAAAACTGTCGTCTTTTGATTTTCAAATGAAAAAACCTATACCCTAAAAATATTACAGAAAAATATTATCACAGGGTTTAAGATACAAAAATAAATTAATATATATATATATATATATATATATATATACAGGCGCGGATCCAAGGGGAGGGGGGCGGTGGAGGCGATCGCCCCCCCCCCCAGAGCTTCGAGTTCAGGAAAAAGACCCGATTTTGTCTCTTATACTACAGTTTATTCAAGAACTAGAGAAAGTAATAAATATTTTTTTTTTTCTTCGCAAACTACCTGTGTTCTTTAGTCCGGTGTCTTTGGCAAAATCTGTTAGGCACATATATTTTTCATAGGAATGGGTTAGAAATTTTATAATCAAAAATACCGGTTTATAATAATGGACTATTTGGTTTGGATAACAATAGATATTTGGATGTGTGAAGTGTTAAAAAGTATTTTAATCCTTGTCATAGGCGTCGGAAGGAGGTTTATTTGATCACTAAGTATTTATGGCATAGAATATTATTTCGGTAATAAACTTATAATAAAAAGTATTTATAATATTATTTTGTTTCTTATGATTTCTTAATAATTCACATACATTAGAAAATATAAATAATTTTGACATATTTAACACAAATCACAACTGTATTTTTATTATTTTTAATTTTGGCACAGAAACCGTTTTAGGCTCATTCAGACTAAAACGTAGCCTTTTTCTTTCAAAAAATTTTAAGTTATAATTTAAATACATACAAAATACCCATTGTCAGAAATAAAAGAAGATAAACATATTTTTTTTTTGGGGCTATCGGTCATTTTATTATTAATTAAAAACATTTTTTGGACATTTCACGTTTCAGTTTATTTATTTCTTAAACCATCTGAAGAATTACAATTAAACACTAAAAAGGTATTCAAATGTAATTAATATTTATATGTTACCGAAAATTTAAATAATAAATTGTGTTTACGCTGGTAAACATTACGTATCTAATTCGTAATCAAAGTCAGTGAAGCTATCGTCGCTCAAATTAATTATAATTGGTTCCTTTATCTCACCGATCATGAGATCGAGTTTCCACAATTCTTTTATTCTTTTATTATATGGATTTTTCCCAATTTTCTTCAGTAACTTTATTCAAAAAAATCTTTCAAAAGTTCAATTAAATTACTAATTTTGTAAGTTGTGTTATTTCTAGCAACTCTACCTTTTACTTGAGAGAGATATTTCCTTCTCCAACGGACAGTTTCCGGACGATCTATTAGAACAGATTTCCTATCTGGCTTTTCCCAGCAAAAGTTAAGTTCTCTGAGCAATTTCCAGAGTTCTTTTAATTTCAGGTAAATCGCGATCTTCATTGATTTTAGTTAGAATTTTGTCGACGGTTGGGTTCTGCTTCTCATAATGAAATGTATGTACAACTCCTTTTATTGCAGTTTTCATTTCTTCTTCCAACGAGGTTTTTCTTCTGCCTGTGATCGAATGTGGCTTGGGAGTACTAACAATTCCAGTGTTTTTTTTTCTCCTTCAGTTGTCATGTTGGAACACATCTCAAAAGAGCTTTTAACATTATTATCTAGAAATATTGATTTCTTAAGACATCATAAACATTCGTCGTAATAAGTTTTTCGTTGAAGAAAAAATGCTCTGGTTTAACGATTTTGAAATAAATATAGATGTTGAAGCCATATCTTTTGGTTATCTTACTAATCTCAAATAATATATAAAAACAAACACAAACAAGTTAGATCACTAAGGACACACTGTAAGGTGTATTTTGCCCACTGACAGAAGTTAAATTGAACTATCAGAAATTTTATGGCTGCAGTAAATTTATAAAAGCTTATAATATTTAAATATAATTAGATTTACGGCAGTCCTCAGTTATCTGCGGCACTAGAGCAGGTACGTTGGAGGTTTCGGTAACAGTTTTTTTACCCCCTCTAGTTCTTGAAATGAGTATAGGAACGTGTATGCTTGCGATCGCCCCTCCCCTTCCCAAGAGCTTTGAGTTCAGGAAAATAGACCCGATTCTGCCTCTCATACTAGGAATGTGTATGCTGCTCGCATTCTCCCTCCCCCTATCAGCTACATATTTTTTCTTGTGATCGCCCCCCACCTCTCCAAGAGCTTCAAATTCAGAAAAATAGACCCGACCCTGCCTTTTACACTAGAAATAGGAATGTTGCTGCCCTACCCCCCCCCCCCCTCCCCCCCCCCCCCCCCGTCGACAACTTGCTTTCACTTGTCATACTGCCCCCCCCCCCAAAGAGAGAGGATGGATCCGCCCCTGTGGTATATATATATATATATATATATATATATATATATATATATATATATATATATATATATATATAGATATGCCTTAATGGTCATCTTATCGAATTATTTAGCAGATTGAAAAGTAATTTAAATAAAAACGACTCAATATAAAAAGGTATTTTGTTTGTAGTCATTTTATAAAATACTTTTACGTAATATAATGTTATATTAATGGTCTATTCCGTTTGTTATTGAATTTAATAAAATATTTTAAAATACACACACACATACATACATACATATATATATATATATATATATATATATATATATATATATATATATATATATATATGTTTTTTCTTATTTTTTTTCTTGGATTTTTCTATTTGTATATTTTTTAAAGTTTTTGATTTTCTTGGGTGTAAAATCCGTTTTATTAATAAAACTGCATAGTGTGACCGAAACGTCAATAGATATACATAACAAGTAAAACATATGCAGTTTTATTAATAAAACGGATTTTACATCCAAGAAAATCACAAACTTTAAAACATATATATATATATATATATATATATATATATATATATATATATATATATATATATATATATATATATATATATATGTTTTAAAGTTTGTGATTTTCTTGGATGTAAAATCCGTTTTATTAATAAAACTGCATATGTTTTACTTGTTATGTATATCTATTGACGTTTCGGTCACACTATGCAGTTATATATATATATAGGTATATATGTATATATATATATATATATATATATATATATATATATATATATATTTATATTTATTTTCTTGATTCTTGAACCATAGATTATATCATTTTTCTTTATTTTGGCTTTTCTTGGGTTTAGGTTCTATATTTAATAAATACACAAAACGATTGACGTTTCGCCCTTTATTCAAGGCATTTTCAAAATTCTTTCCTCCTAAAAATATATAATTAAAATACATCACATAAAAAACATATTTACAATTTCGAAAAACAAACAAGATACTTAAAAACAGTTGTCAAAACTTTAAAATTTTTTAAAAATATATAATTTTACCGGTACACACCTTGACATTTTGCTGTTCTGTTACTAAATAAAATTTAAATTTTACATCGTTTACTGAGGATACGTGGAATGCGAATGTGTTTTACTTTTGTAATATTTTTTATGTTTTACAATGCATAAAAAAAAAACAAATAAGGTATATGTTTGGTTTTATGTTTAAGAGGATATTCAATTTTTGATTCTTTTTTTGACCGGATCGAATACTTAATATTTTTGTTTAAATTAGACTTGCGTAAATGTGGTCAAATTTCCAATATCTGTTCTGTCGTTAACAGTGTTTTTATCTTTGTTAATTTCAATCATTTCCTTTATCTGTAATTTTTGTTAATTTATATCTTTGTTTTTTATAATGGTACTGTTATAATCAAAAGTGTGTTTTTCGTCCTGTGTGTGTTTGTTTAACGCTGTTGAAGCGTTTTTCGTATATTTGTGGCCATTTAATCTGTTCTTCAGTAATTGGCTCGTCATGCCTATATATTTTTTGGGACAATTTGTGCAAGGGATCGAATATATTATATTTGATTTATTCTTTAGAGGAGTTTTACTTTTTAAATTTGTGAACAATGCATTTAATTTATTATGTGACCTGTGACATACAATAATATCATGCTTTTTAAAATGTATTTTATTTTTTCTGACATCTCACTAGTGTACGGTAATGCCACATATTTTTGCTGTTTATGTTCTATGTTTTTTGTTTTTACGTTATTATAAAACTTATATGTTCGTTTATCAATTATTTTGGTGATAATATTTTCGTTGAAATTATTATTTATTAGTGTCTTTTTACTTTTTGCAGTATTTTTGGTCGGAATTCTGGAGGCGTTAGGGAGATAGCACGATCAGATAGACCGATTATAACGCTATTTTTTTGAGTTTTTGAATGATTAGAGAAACAGTTTAGATATCTACCTGACCAAGTTGGTTTAGTGTACCATTCAGTTAAAATTTTGGTTTTTTTTTTAGGAGGAAAGAATTTTGAAAATGCCTTGAATAAAGGGCGAAACGTCAATCGTTTTGTGTATTTATTAAATATAGAACCTAAACCCAAGAAAAGACAAAATAAAGAAAAATGATATATATATATATATATATATATATATATATATATATATATATATATATATATATATATATATATATATATATATATTTATATATATATATATATATATATATATATATATATATATATATATATATATATAATAAAAAATTTTCCTTACACTTACACTTAATAACAATTTAATGAAATAACTAATAACTTGCTTCTTCGTTTCTTCATCGTTTTATTTTATACCTTGTTGCCTTTGCCTTTGAGATGGATCGATAACAAATATCGATATTTTTATCAAAAATATCGCACATCCCTGGCATGAGGCTTTATAAATGATATTCACTGGAATGTACCTAGACGCTTGTCCCTGATATCGTATCGATACAGTGGTTTTATTTAACGAGAATTTTTTGGGTGGAAAGAAGGTTGAGTGCATCATTTTTCTTATTCGGAGTGTCATTCTTTTCAATTTTAACGGGCTCTCGAATGATGCCTTGTAATGTTCTATGTTGATGATTTGCTGCAGTAGTCAAAGTTAATATTGCTCTTGCCTGCCTGTCTATTTATTTCAAGTGCTTAGTTTATGTTTTTCTAGCCTTACCATATTTTACTGTTAGTCTGGTATATGTATATATATATATTTTGTTCCAGATATCGCGATTTTGTACATTGCTTGATTTTCCATAGTGATTTTATCTTTGGGATTTCTTAAAAATGAACATATTTTAATGTAATTGTGAGCTATAAATAGGCGTTTCTAGAGAGAGGAACCTCTCCTTTCATTGAAATCGAAAAAAAAGTCAAAAATGATAATATTCATCTTCATCGATGTCTACACTAAAACGATTAAAATCTATCAATAGTACATTCCGAACGAAAAAACCATTTCACTTTCCCATGATCGTAAACCTTTCAGCGATGCTAACGAAGATACACTTTTTGCCCCGGTTGACATTTATCGTCCGGTTAACAAACCGATCATAAAAACGAGCATCGATTTACGATCCGACTTCTTCTTGCGGCCATCCTGTCAGAACAGAACTGGTCTGTAACAGCAGCTTAATATGGTAATTTAAAGCCCTGTCTACACTAAGTTATTCATTTCTCTTCTATTTATTAAAAGTACGTTTCATTTGATAACATAATCATTTAGAATTTTTTATTTTTCTCCAAAAGATTAAATAAAATGTATACATTTAATTTATTTATTAGATGTAGCAAAGAACCTATCTGTGGGGATATTTTTTAGTATTAAGATTGTTGATTAAGAGAAGAAAAAAGGGGCATTCTTCAATATTCGCTCAAATATTAGCACGCTGATCAGGAAATAAAATGAAAATTATACTTCGTATATTTTCAACATTTGTTGTGTAGTGGGCCTTAGTTGGTCAGTGATAAAGTGATCGACCTTTAGCTTCTACGCGGCTGCGGATCAGAAGAAAAGAATCCGCGGCAGCCGCTGTTGCGTCCGGTTCAACCTTTGCCATGCTCGATTTTTTTGACCGGCATCGCCAAAGGCTAGATTGGGACGTAGAGTTGACTCGCCCAGTACGATATATATACTCGATTCCTTTAAACATTAATATTTAAAAAACTAGAAATAAAGATAGTGAGATATTTTGATAATATTTTCATATGTTCGAAGGAGTTTTCCGAAGATATTTGTAAAGAAATTAGCTAATGGAAAAAATTGTTTGTTAGCGAATTTTTCGTGCATAACTTTTAATGAGGATGAGTTATTTTAATGTGATTTTCAGTATATTGTAGAAGGTTCTCCCAACGGGATCTCATAAACATACTTCCAGGATAGATTTAAGCAAACGGGGCTAAAACTGGAAAAAAATCTTATTATATTTTTTTTAATAGAAGTGAGATGTTTTGATTCGGTTCTCAGCACATTGTAAAGGGTACTCGCATGAGAGTTCCATAACAATATTTTCACTATAAGTTTATTGTAAGAAAGCTACAAAATCGAAAAAACTGAAAAAGAGTTGATTGGGAACTTCATCGCATTACTGCATCTCTTCTTGAGACGTTGCTTTTTCATATTGCAACAACAAAATATCTTCTCATTTTCACTCTCATGGATTCTTGTAATCCTATCTATGTAAAGCCCAAGTTAAATAAATTGCATTTTCTGCATCAAAAAATTACATCAAGTTTAGTCCAGGAGCCTAGTGGATTTTCGTAGCCGATGAGAACACATGGCTCCACCAAAGTTTTTTTTATATATATTTTGACCCTCTACGAATATTGAGGGTAAAGTCCCGAAAAATAGCCAGGTAAATTGTTGTAAACAAAAAAATTGTTAATAATCTAAAAAATTTTATTTTTGTAAAATATGAAATACTTTCGTATTCCTCAGATGATTCTATGCAAAAAGTGTCTATTTAGATTTTTCCGTTCCACGCATAGTTATTGAGTTAAAAATCGTTCAACACCTGAAAAATTACATTTTTGACAATTTTCAACGTGAATACCTTTTGACTAAATAAATATTTTTCAATTTTGTGTTATACAATTGATAGTTCAAGCCAAGAGCTACCGGCTGGAATTAATAACAATGCGAAAATGGAATGTTTTTATTGCTTTTTAAAGGTATAAACAAATAGAGTTCCATCAATTAAAACGTACTCGCCGCCGTGTATGAAGGGAAGTGGAAGTCTACTTAGAGACACACCTAGTGCACATTACTCATTATAGCTTTCGTTGATCCTTGATCTAAGATACTTTAACATATATCTATTCTTATTTATTAAATTACAAAGCACCTAATAATAAAATAAAATATACAATAGCACAGGGGCGGATCCAGCCTCTCTCTTTGGGGGGGGGGGGGCGGTGAAATCACAAAAGTACAGTATGGCAAGCGAAAACGTGTTGTCGACGGGGGGGAGGGGGGTGCAAGCAGCATACTCATTCCTAATATAAAAGGCAGAATGGGTTCTATTTTCCTGAACTCAAAGCTCTTGGGAGGGGGGGGGGCGATCGCAAGTATACACATTCCCATACTCTATTCAAGAACTAGAGAGAGTAATAAAACTGTTACCGAAACCACCAACGTACCTACTCCAGTGCCGCTGGTAACTGAGAACTGCCGTAAATCTAATTATATTTCATTATATTTAATATATTTTATAAATTTACAGCAACATAAAAATTCTGATAGTTTAATTTAATTTCTGTCAGTGAGCAAATTACACCTTACAGTTCGTTCTTAGTGATTTATCTTGTTTGCGCTTGTTTTTATATATTATTTGAGATTAGTGAGATACCCAAAAGATATGACTTTCACCTCTATATTTATTCCAAAATCGTTAAACCAGGGCATTTTTTCCTCAACGAAAAACTTATTACGATGAATGTTTATGATGCCTTAAGATATCAATATCTAGATAATAATGTTAAAAGCTCTGTTAAGATGTGTTCCAACATGACAGGAGTAAGAAAATCTACTATGTACCGAATACTGAAGGAGAAAAAACGACTGGAATGGTTAGTACTCCCAAGCCACATTCGATCACAGGCAGATGAAAAACCTCGTTGGAAGAAGAAACGAAAACTGCAATTAAAGGAGTTGTATATACATTTTATTATGAGAAGCAGATCCCAATCGTCTATAAAATTCTAACTAAAATCAATGAAGATCGCGATTTACCTGAAAATTGCTCAGAGAAATTAATTTTTGCTGAGAATAACCAGATAGAAAATCTCTTCCTATAGATCGTTAGGAAACTGTCCGTTGGAGAAGTAAATATCTCTCTCAAGTAAAAGGTAGAATTGCTAGAAATAACACAATTAACAAAATTAGAAATTTAACTAAACTTTTGAAGAATTTTTTGAATACTGCGGAAAATTGGGAAAAATCCATATAATAAAAGAATACACCAAAATGTGAGAACTCGATCTCATGATCGGTGAGATAGAGGAACCATAATTATAATTAATTTGAGCGAAGATAGTTTCACTGACTTTGATTAGGAATTAGATATGTAATGTTTACTAGTGTAAACACAATTTATTATTTAAATTTTTGTTTTTGTTGTATTTTATTGTTTAATGTTCTTTATATGTTTTTTTATTTATTTTTATTTTAGTGTGTCCCACTCTTTAATTTTATATATATTTAATTCTAATTAGTTGTAAGTTTTTTATTATTTTATTATTGTATTTGTGTCTTTTTCTTAAGCGTGTAGAATTAACATGTTTATTTTATTTTTTTGGGCTCTCGGATTTCCATATAATAAAGTAAATTAAATTAAGAAATCAGTACAATAGAAATAAAAATAAGTAAGTCTAATATTAATTACAACATAAAAAAAGTAATTACATTTGAATCCCTTTTTAGTGTTTAATTGTCATTCTGCAAATGGTTTAAGAAATAAATAAACTGAAACGTCAAATACCCTAAAAATGTTTTTAATTAATAATAAAATGACCGATACCCCAAAAATATTTTTATATTATATGGACGAATTTATTTTTTTATATATGTTTACCTTTTTGTATTTTTGACAATGGATATTTTGTAAGTATTTAAATTGTAACTTCGAATTTTTTGAGAGAATAAGGCTACGTTTTAGTCCATTATTATAGACCGGTAATTTTGATTATAAAATTTCTAACGCATTCCCATGAAAAATATATGTGTCTAACAGATTTTGCTGAAGATACCGGTCTAAAGAACACAAATAGTTTTCGAAGAGAAAAAGGGTAAAAAATAATTTATTTACTCTCTCTAGTTCTTAAATAAACTGTAGTATAAGAGGAAAAATCGGGTCCATTTTCCTAAACTCAAAGCTCTTGGGGGGGGGGGGGAGCGATCGCCCCCACCGCCCCCCCCCCTTGGATCCGCGCCTGCAATAGCATCAGGAACTTCAGTTATTATAACTATGTTTGAAAACTTGCAGGTCTGTTCTGCATAATAATTATAATTCCTGTTCAGAATGTGGTGGTATAATGAATAAAATACAATATTGAACTATAGGAAGTATATTAAACACATTTACTAATAGCCCATGAGTTAGTAGTTAGTAGATAGTATTTTTAAGCTGAGATTCAGCAATTGGAACAATTATGATCGCATTGTTAATGACGCTACTGCCTGTACTTTTCTTCACGCGCACTGTTGATCTTTATATTCGAAATAGACAAATTGTTGAGAGTTAACAGTATGAGTTAATATCTAGAATAGATTTTCTAACATTGAAATTGTGCACTATTTCTCAAAAAAGGCATAAACTTAATGGGTAATGACTAATTGCATCGGGACATCGTGTTTTATCGCTTGGATGTAACAGCCAAAAAAGATAAAATCACTTTATAACTAACTTTGTACATGTAATTCTAGATCTCGAACATTTTAATTAGTTTGAAACAACTTTAAATAAACATTGATACACGATAAAATGTGATAAATGAATGCGATTGTTGTTTAAGTACCACATGACCAATAAAAAGCCTTAGATAGTTTAAAAGTTAATAATAAAAATTTAAAAAGAGAAAACAGTGACCTAAGTAACTATAATGTTGAGGAATGTCAAAAAGGTAAGCTTACTGAAGAATCAATACCAACGCAATTATCAACGAGGCGCTCCCTACTAATAAATGTATTATTTGTGAGGAAACATCGTGTAAAGGAAATTTTCCACTATACTGGATGAAATCAAGGACACGTGCTGAAATATTATATACAGCTTCCCGATTATTTCAAATTAAAGGACCCTACCAAAGTGAGTATGTATGAAATACCAGGTTTTGTTCAACAGATACAGTCATTAGGACTTAACACTAAGATCACATAACATAAAAAGAATGTTTTAAAAGGCAAAATTTATCTAGATTAATTAAGAGTCTAATTTTTTAACACGTTGGACCTCGTTGAAACGCCATTTTAATTGAAAAAATTATTCGAGATTTGAGAGTTAAAAGCCCGTTTTAAATAGATAAAGTTTACACTGCCCAAGAACAGGTAATCGTTCTGGGAGCGGGAGGTAAACGTTCTTGATAAGTATTATGTTATTAAGCGGAAAAACAATGAAAAATGAAAATTATGATTCAAATCGATCACAACAATTAAAGCGAAATGCGATTTAGATATCAAAAAAGGCGACTTACACACCAGTTGGACAAATGTGATAATAACATTCAGAACAGTGGTTAAAAAAGTACCTGACTGAAAAAATTGATTGCTTTTGGATTTTCGGTCTCTCAAGTTCATTGTATGACCCTTATTTAGTACATGCTCCGCAAGAGCACAAGAAAATATTCCTCTATTACAATCACTTTCATGAGAACTTATTCTACATGAAAGATTTTTAGAGGTTTGGCCTATATAAACTTGGTCACAATTTAGGCATGGGATCTTATAAATAATGTTCCAGTTTTCTTTCAGTGTGATAGGTGTTTTTGTTCTGGAGTAGAGTAACGCAGATTGTTTTAATTTATTTGGTTCCATTTTTAATGGAGGTTCCATTTTGGAAAAAGACTAAGAGTTAAATTTTCAATATAGGGAAGTGACATGTAGATAGATTGTTCAACTGCGTTGTTGTCTGCAATTGGTAGTGATAATTAAATTATTTGCTTATGTATCAAAGAAGGTTGGCCTTACCAATTTAAAAATAATCTTTGGTATTTTATATTGGAATACTATATAAGAATTTATTGATCATCGAAATTGGATATGAATTCCGTAAGAAAATTGTTTTAAGCAGTTGTAAGCTGTCATTTCTAAAGTCTGGATGGATAAGTTTAATTGCCCTCCTTTCCATTCCTGGAATGAGGTTGATTTTAATTTTTGAAGGGTGGTAAAATTGAAAGTTTATGAATCTCTTCGAGCACATGGGCTTTCTGTACCACCTGGTGGTATGTAGGTTTTTTAAAACATTCTTCTCATGTTATGTGATCTTAATGTTAAGTGCTAATGACTGTGTCTGTTGAACAAAACCTGGCGTTTCATACATACTCACTTTGGTAGGTTTTTTCTTTATTTTTATTTATAAGAATAGTATTAAGGTAGTATTTTCTCTTTTATAGAAGTCCTGATGAAGGGAATAAAATTATCGAAAGCTAGACTAACAAAAAGAGTTTTTCTTTTCTGGCCAACTATCCTTCTGACTGCAGCTCCAAAAACCTCTCGGTTTAGTTGGGTTTTTTTAACTAGTCCAGTCACGAGACTACCTCCTTTTTAACTATATATATATATATATATATATATATATATATATATATATATATATATATATATATATATATATATATATAGTATATATATATATATATATATATTATGTCGGATATTTTCACGGGTGTGATGTGTAATCGAAGGTTTTCGGGCATCCCGTGTATGTGCTGAGTCCCTCTCAGAACTGTAAGCCACTCACACCAGCAGGTACCTCAACGCCGATTCACATCACCACCCCGCCCAATTATTTGCAGTAGTGAAATCGCTTGCGTTTCGATCGCAGTCCCTTACAGATCCAGAAAATTATCACAAAGAGATGAACATACTGCAAGACGCCCTAACAAAGAACGGTTATAAAAAAAACATATAGACAAGGCTCTAAAAAACAAACACTTGGCGCCAAAAAATCGCGAAAACCAAGAGAATGGCTCGAAAGCTTTTGTTCCTTATGTAAGAGGCACCACAGACAAGATTGCAAGAATTCTCAGGAGACACAATATTGAAACCATTTTCACCACAAACCGTAAAGTAAAAGATCTCTTGCCAACCCCTAAAGAAAGAATCCCTCTAGAAAACCAGGGGGTGTACGAAATTCCATGCGGAGAATGCAGCTCGTCTTACGTTGGCCAAACCAACCGTAAAATAAGCGCCAGAAGAGACGAACATATGAACGCTGTCAAGCAAAAAACAACTTCTTCTGCTCTGTGCCCAACACTAGTTAAACACAGGACATAAGATAAATTTCTCGGGAACAAAAATGCTATCGAGATGTGAAAACCTGTCCACAAGAGTTATAAGGGAAGCAATTGAAATTGCAAAGAGGCCCAACAACTTAAATAGCAAAGATGATAGCCAATACTTGGAAAAATCTGCTTACATAACATCAACCAGTACCACTTAGTAACGAAACGATTACAACCCGGCAACGCAACCCCAAACACTGGCAACAGGGCCGATGAAGCGCAGCAGGTCACGCCACCTGATGGGCCGGAACCATTCGGAAAAACGAACGCGTCCGACACGCTCACGGGACCGACAGCACCGGAGTCGCAGGCGTCAGTTCGCTCATGGATGCCATACAGTGAGCTTTGAAAATGGTGAATGAGATTTCACCGAAACGTCAACTGCCTTACAGTCCTGAGAGGGACTCAGCACATACACGGGATGCCCGAATATATATATATATATATATATATATATATATATATATATACTATATATATATATAAATAAAGTATTAATTCCACGATCAACGAAAGCTACAATGGATTACGTGCATTGTGCCTGTAAAACTACATCACATACTTTATAACTGAAAAAAACGCTATTAGTTTATGTTTATGTTTTATTACCTCAAATTAAGTTAAAAGTAATCCATTCATCTGCTGTATATAACACCGATTTCAAAAAAAGTATGAACTAAATACAATAAAAATTGTTGTTAAATTTTCACTTTATCGCGATTTTTTCAAATCGGTGCAATTATTAAAAAATGTTATTTATTTTCAATTACCTAACGACATGTTTGTAGAACTACCAACATATATTATAATTGCGTAACAAGTTTAATTCCTTATACTTCGTGTCTTTCTATTCCAGAAAGTTCTAGTTAGAAAAGCCACTTTATCTGATATAAAATTTATTGGCTTATCAGAAATAAGCTTTCAAACATAATAACACGCCTGGCTTGTTTTGTTTCAACTCGTCAAGTGGAATAGATTATACAAGTTCTTATCTCCTATTGAAAATGTCATATCGGAAGAAATATGTGAGATCGAGGTTGTCAGTGGCACCGACTGACCGTATAAGATAATTACGGACCCCGAAGGCTCCCGGCCGAGAATCGAAGAAATAAAACTATTAAATACACCTATGAAGTTGGATAGTATTTGCTTTGTACGTTAGTATACTGCTCCCAGTAAGTGGATGTTTCTTCTTCTAAATTTATCAATACGACTTTTATGATTTTTATATCTCAATGTTCTCAAACATCCTTAATTCAAGAAAATATATTTAGGAATTTTATACAAACAATTTTTCTATCAAAAACATATTGGTTAAAAACAGGCAGACGTTTCATTCCTAAAGATAAGGTTTTTATGAAAAAGTATATTGAAATATTGGGGCTAATCCGAGGGGACCCCGTAAAAATATTTCTTCATTAAGAGGCTAAAATCTTAAAAAAAAAAGATTTCGTCCCATGTTCACCTCCCCTTAAATGTATTTTGTGCATTTATGCAACAGTTTAGAAACTGTTTTATGTTGCAATTAATTTAATAATTATAAGTTTACTTATTTACTTAGCACCCCTTTGAAGTCATCGACAAATTTAAAATTTATAGAAAATACTTGCAAGCTACAAAGACACTTCTAAACAAAAACAAAAATAAATTAGACACAAATCAAAACATATGTAAACAATATAATGATGAAGAAATATATTCCGTTGAAATTATATTTCCATATAGAATTTATTAATAACCTCTTCTACTATCAATAAGTCTACTTCAGAAAGGTATTATACCGGAAGCGGGGGCTTGTTTACCATGCATGCTCGCGAAGCACAGATTCCCCTAAATAAAGCTATTTCATTTAAGTTTTAAAATCTGTTTTATACAATAAAGTTAAGATGGAAATCTCTACCAGTTTATCAATAAATTGCGCTTGATAGAGTATAAAAATGTTATAACATCCTTTTATTATAGTGAGCAGGATTATAAAAAGACGAGTCTTTATCTCTTTTCTGACCTGAACTAACCTGATTCTCAAATTAGGAAAAACCATGCTTTTCTAGTGCATAAGAAAAAACACTAACTAAAAGGTTTTTAAGTGAGGAAAATGTTTTAGAACTATAATTTTTATGAACTCTTGAAAATTACAAATAGGTGTAAACTTATTCTTTGTTAGATGTAAACTTATGCCCATATCTTGCAACCAATTATTTGGGCCCCAATATTTAAAAAACACAATTTTAATGCAAATTTTTCAAGAGAAATATTTAACAAAAACAACGAAAATCTGTGGCCACATTGAAGAGAAATTTGTTATAAAGAATACAATTTTATGTAACCTGAAGATATTATTGCCATATTTCTGGAAAAAAAGTGGTTTCGGCCGCCATTTTGAATCGGCCTCAGCGTAAAATCAATTTTGCCACACATATCTGGAAAATAGAGTTCAAAATCATTAATTTGGGAACTTAAATAGCCCAATGAGAGCGATTCTAGTGATTTTATAGTCAAAATCACACAAATTATTACAAAATCAGCAGTATCAGCACTTTAAAATATTAAATTTATCATTAGGTTTACCGTTTTTCGTAAAATTTAACTTTAGATTGCAAAATATCTCTATTAGCAGCAGCAGTCTTATTATTAGCAATGATCTAGTTAGCAATATTTTAGCCTTAAGGAAAGCGGCAATATCAAAATTTTATGTAAATTAGATGCCGTTATTTCGATTCTTGATTTTCTGTTAGAGATATTATAAGGTAGTTATTATAAGACATTAAAATTATATATCAAGTCAAAGAAATATTTTCATATTCACGTATAATTATAGAGATATTTTTTTTGCAGATTTGGACCTGAGGACAGTATCAGAAAATTATATAAGATAAAAATATTTTGTCGGTATATAAATCTGGTAAATCTGCAAATTTCTAATTTACAAATATATTTTAATAATCCGTATTGTTATGGAAGATCTGATATTTTACCAGTGAATCTTGTCTTTTTCTAGATCTACAATATATTTGCATTGTAAATTATAAGGTCTTTTTTCACTTACGGGTGGAGACCCCGGGTTTCATGGATTTGGGGAAATATCGGGGACTTTTTCCGTTCACATTTGTGCGTCACCACTATGGGTGAAAAGTCTGGGTCTCGAGCCTTGAGTAACGAGTTTTTGAAAAAAATCCGTAAAAACATGATTGCCAGACTAATGTCATAGGCATAGTGATATTAGTGAAATTTCCTTTGTTCTTCTGCTGCAGCCAAGGAGGAACCCACCACCGACGTTGCTTAGGCAACAGAAGAACTGCTGCTCCGCAAATAATTGATATGAGTACTAATTTTTCGATATCTACTCTTTAACAAAAAGTAACGTTGGAATAGAACGTTGGCGTTTGGCGTCTCTACAATGTAAAAAATGATACCAAAAGTAAAAACAAAAAATTACTAGAAACTATAACCCTTGTGAAAAAGTCGTAAATGTGAACTAGCTGGAATCTTTCGCCCATGACGTCAAAAACCTCTGAAATCAGCTGATGTGTTTCGGATGACAAGACCGGGGGTGAGCACCCATAAATGAGAAGAGTCCTTAAAAGAAAGGATTTCTAAATTCGACCGTTATGTATGTTTTTTAAGTATGTACGTCGATTCCTCCGGAATAGAGGCATTGATATGAATGAAATTTTTTAGGTTATGTTCAGGAAGTTACTGCGATGATTTCATATTATTTTGAATCAAATTAGTGTAGTAAAATTCAAGACAGTGCTGTTAATATGGTGAACAAAATTAATTTTTTAGTATGGCGGGAAAAAAATGTTTTTTCCGATTTTCTCCAAAAATTGGTATGGAAGGGTTCTAGAGATCACATATAACGAATTTCGAATTATTTTTAAAATATTTTATAGGGCGGATCTAATATGACCGGTTAAACATTTCTCTTTCGATTTTGTCCAAAATCGGTATTGGATGATTTTTGGGAGTATTAATTATGAATTTAAAATTATTTTCGAAAAATTCAATGGCGTCTCAAAAATTTTACATATCTCGATCTTCTCCAAAACTGATGATTGAGAGTGTAAATTACGAATTTTAAATTACTATTAAAAAATTAAACATGGCGAATCCAAAAATTTCATATTTTTTCACTTTGTTTAAAATTGGTACTGGGCCTTTTTTGAGGGTGTAAATAGGGAATTTAGAATTATTTTAGGAAAATTTAATATACCAGATGCAATACGATGGTCTAAAATTTTTACATTTCCAGATTTTTCCAAAATTGGTGATAAGGGTTTTTCAAGGTTGTAGATTTAAATTTAGAGTTTATATATTTTTTTTGAAGTCCATTACGGTGGATCCAATAAGGTGAGTTGAAAATTTTACGTTATTAATATTTTTTTAAATTTGGTATCAGGGAGGTTTCCACATCGAATCTGAAGTTAATTTTTTACAACTTAATATACAATATGGGGAATCAAGAATTTAACATTTTTTCCATTGTGTCCAAAACTGAAAGGGGAGGGGGGGTCTTGGGACGTATACAACCGCAATATTCAGGTTAAAAGATGTCGGATTAAAAAATTTACATCTCAATTTCTTTAATTATCGGTATTGGGAGATTTTAGAGTCTGTATTACTAATCCAAAATTAATTCAAAATTCAAGGTAGTGGATTTACTATGGCAGATTAAATATTTGTTAGACACAATTTCTTTCAAAACTGGTATTTAGAGAATTTTTAGAATCAAAGAATTTTTATTTCTTCATTTTAGTATAGTTTACAACTTTGGATAAAATGGGTACTTTTTTGCTACCTGGGAATCATTGCGCGGTACTGTAATCTCGATTAGTACTTAGTTCAAATAATTTATGAATATCATAACAAATTCAAAATCAAAAACTGAAAAATAAAATTTTTATATAAAAATTGAACTGACTTCTAAAAAGACGCCAAAAAGCCAAGAATAATAAAATTTTTATTGAAAAAATTGAACCGACTTCAAAAAGTACGCTAAAAAGTAAAAAATAACTATACATTTTTATATGAAATTGAAATTTTTGAAGTCGGCGCCAAACAAATACCTGAAAAAATGTGATTCGCATAAACAGATTAAAAATACTTTATTTGTAATTGTTTCCTTACCATAATTTGTAAATATTAGTAGTTATTTATTTCATTTAGAATTTATTTAGCGCCGACTTCAAAAATTTCAATTTCATATAAAAATTTATAGTAATTTTTCACTTTTTTGCGCATTTTTAGAAGTCGGTTCAATTTTTTTTTATAAAAATTTTATTTTTCGATTTTTAGTATTGAATTCATTATGATATCCGTAAATTATTTGATCTAAGTGCAAAACGAGATTAGTGTACCTCGCAATGACTCCAAACTGGTAAAAAAGTACCCATTTGATCCAAAGTTGTAAATCACCCTAAAATGAACCATTAAAAATTATTTGACTCTTAAAATTCCCCAAATACCACTGAAATTGTATCAAACAAATATTTAGTCTGTCAGAGTAAATCGACTGTCTTAAATTTTAGTCCACTATATTGGAATCGCCATATTTAATCCTGAAAAATACTTTTAAATTCATAATTTACACCCTCAAGAACCCCCTATATCAGTGGAGAAAATCGAAGAATGTAAAATTTTCAGGACGCCATATTAAATCTGTCAGATATAGTTTTTCAAAAGATATTTTAAATTCGTAATTAAAACTAACAAAAATCGCCCAATACTGATTTTAGACAAAATGAGGAGATCTAAAATTTTAATCCGCCATTTTGGATTTTTATCCGCCATATTGGATATGCAATATTTATTTTTTTTTTAAATAATTTCATATTCGTAATGTGCGCTCCCCAAAACTTACCGATATCAATTTTGAAAAAATTGGACAAAATCAATTTTTATCCGCCATATTTAGATTCCCCATATCGAATTTTTTAAAAATAAAATCAGATTCGTTATCTGCAAACCCGAAAACTCTTCCATAATAATTTTGGAGAAAATCAGACAAAATTGATTTTTTTCGTCCGCCATATTTGATCCGCCATATTGAATTTTTTAAAAATAATTTTAGATCCGTTATGGGCGACCCCGTAAACTCCCCCCTACCAATTCTGGATAAAATTGAACAAAATTAATTTTTTGTCGGCCATATTGAATTTTTAAAAAATATTTTGGTTATGTTATGTACGATCCCGAGAACTCTTCCATACTAATTTTGGAGAAAATCGGACGTATTGAATTTTTAAAAAATAATTTTAGATTCGTTGTGTACGACCCCGAAAATTCCCACATACCAATTTTGGAGAATATTAAATAAAATTAATTTTTTTGGCCGTCATGTAGTCAGCGCCATCTTGGATTTTACTGCACCAATTTCATCTAAAAAAATATGGGACTAATGCAGTAACTTCCTGAACATAACGTTCCGAAGTAATTGGTGTACAAACATAAAAAAAACACATAGTCGACGAATTAAAAACCTCCTTCTTTTAGAAGTCGGTTAAAAATATAAATTCTTACATGAAATTGATATTTTTGAAGTCGGCACTAAATTGTCCAAATAACTACTAACAAGAGATATGTACAGGGTGAGTCAACGATTGGATGAAGTAGGTTTGTGCCTTTTCGGTAAAATTAACAAAGAAACTATATTTATTGTTTGATACAGTTTATTTTTACGCAGATTTTAAAAATATTTAGGACTCTACAGGGTGAGCCAAAAAATTAGGACAGCATAAAGCTGTATTTTTTTAAATAGAACACCCTATATACGGATCGTATTTTCGATTTAGCTTATAATTTTAAATCTTTTTTATTAAGGGTTTACTATATCAAAACTTTATAGTTTCTGAGATAATTAAGTTTAAAGAAAAAAAGTCACATTTTCAAGCATCAATTCAATCCTAAATAACGTTTTCAATTTTGTGACAAATATATTCAAATTTGGAATTTAGCAAGGCCAAGGACAAGTTAACATAATTTTTACCTAATATTTGCAATATAAGCTACAGGGTGTTGAACACATCGGCTCAAATTAGAACAAGTTTAAATGAATAAATATCTTTTTTTTAAATGGTACACCCTGTATATTTTCATGTTATTTAATAGAGTAATAAAAACCCTAAAAGTTTTGTTCAATATATCCTATACCTATTTATAATAGTTTTTGAGATATTTCAGTTTTTCTTATTTTCCATACTTTTTTACTGAAATAGTCTTCATTATCATAGTAGCCATGTAAAATAATAAAAAGAAACTTCAGAAACAAACAGAATGTGGTTAAATATGATGAAATACATTATTCGTTATATTACAACGGCAATAGTTTAATTAAACATAATGTGAAAAAATTAACACAACAATAACGACAAGGCAAATACATATTTACTTTTATACTAAATTGAAACAAAAAAATTACCTATTAAATACTGAGATTAATTATTTCTTTTTAATAGGTGTTCGAATAAACGACCCTCTTGTGCAATGCACAAATTTAGTCTTTTTTGCAGATTTTCTCGGACCCTGGACAAAATTAGTGGCGTTATTGTTCTACAGGTATCCCTAATCCTGTTTCGCATATCTTCCACTGTTGTTGGTGGATTAACATACACCTTATTTTTAATAGAACCCCATAGGAAGAAATCTAATGGGGTGATGTCGCAAGACCTTGGTGGCCACTCAATGAAACCCCCACGTCCAATCCATTTTTGCGGATATCGTTGGTCCAAAAACGCACGAACTTCACGATGGTAATGCGGAGGCGCACCATCGTGCTGGAACCACATACTGTCGAGCTCATCCCTATCGAGACCTTGAAGCAGTTGGGGTAGTTCTTCTTGAAGAAAGTTCAGGTAACTATGGCCATTTAGTGGTTCATTAAAAAAGTGGGATCCAATAATTCGATTAATATGCATAATAATGCATGTTGCGTCTATTAACGGCACCGTTACTTCTAAAAGTAGCTTCATCACTAAACATTACCTTGCATAATAAATTTGGATTTAATTGAATCTCCGCATTTATTGTACGACAAAAGTTTACACGACTTTCAAAATCCTGTCCATGCAATTCTTGGTGTAATTCCATGTGATATAGATGATACCTAAATTTCTTGGTAGTATGATTAGCGGTGGATTGTGATGTTTCACATAATGCTGCTAACTGACGGCTACCAATATAAGGATTTTCCTGAACATTTAACAATACTTGTAGTTCTTTTTCTTCATTAGTTACTGGTTTGTTGACCACTTTACGTTTTGGATAATCAACAGTACCAGAAGAATCGAATCTTTGCATTAAGTTTTGAAAAGTATGGGTATTAGGCTGGCGTCGATCAGGATACTTCATTTTATAAATTCTTTGAGCAAGAAGGCAATTTTTTTGAGCCTCTCCTATTGTATAAATCATATCTATTAACTCATTCTTTGGAAAATTCATTTTACAATATAAGATGAATGCAAAAAAAAGCAAACTACACGACATAAAAACCAAAAGAAGCGATTGCGGTTATAAATTTAACACACAGAAAAATGTTCTTTTACATTGTTTTTGTCATGGCTACTATGATAATGAAGACTATTTCTGTAAAAAAGTATGGAAAATTATAAAAACTGAAATATCTCAAAAACTATTATAAATAGGTATAGGATATATTGAACAAAACTTTTAGGGTTTTTATTACTCTATTAAATAACATGAAAATATACAGGGTGTACCATTTAAAAAAAAAGTATTTATTCATTTAAACTTGTTCAAATTTGAGCCGATGTGTTCAACACCCTGTAGCTTTTATTGCAAATATTTGATAAAAATTATGTTAACATGTCCTTGGCCTTGCTAAATTCCAAATTTGAATATATTTGTCACAAAATTGAAAAAGTTATTTAGGATTGAATTGATGCTTGAAAATGTGACTTTTTTTCTTTAAACTTAATTATCTCAGAAACTATAAAGTTTTGTTATAGTAAACCCTTAATAAAAAAGATTTAAAATTATAAGCTAAATCGAAAATACGATTCGTATATAGGGTGTTCTATTTAAAAAAATACAACTTTATGCTGTCCTAGTTTTTTGGCTCACCCTGTAGAGTCCTAAATATTTTTAAAATCTGCGTAAAAATAAACTGTATCAAACAATAAATATAGTTTCTTTGTTAATTTCACCGAAAAGGCACAAACCTACTTCATCCAATCGTTGACTCACCCTGTACAAACCACGGTAACCAAGCAATTACAAATAAAGTATTTTTTAGTATTTTTGTGCGAATGATATTTTGTCAGGTATTAGTTTGGAGCCGGCTTAAAAAATTTCAATTTTATATAAAAATAGTTATTGCTATTTTTCACTTTTTAACGCATTTTAAGAAGTCAGTTCAATTTTTTTATAAAAATATTATTCATAGTTAAAGCGACACCAAAATAGCTTATTTTAAAGTTACTCAGCAAGCAAAGTAAAGCAAATTTTGAGTATTTCTACTGATTTAAATTTCAGGTCATATTCCGTAAATTACAAGATTTCTACTCTCGACGAAATTATTATTAGGCAAACTTAATTTTACCTTTGCCTCCATATGTAGCCCTAATGTACAAATTAGTTATTTTTGTGAGGCATTAACTCTTAAAAGCGTGATGAAAAAAGCACACAATTCTTACTGGATTGTGTGGACCTAAATTTTATCATCTCATGTTTCATAGTTATAAAGGTTAAATTGATACATGACGTGAACCTACACTTTTCTTCTTGAACGGAGTTGGTACACACGTATTAAATATCTTCTAAATTTAAAATGATTTATATTTCTATTTATTATTAAGCAACTATTTACCTTTAAAATACTTTTCGAGAACAATATACATAATATGTATACGTATGTAAATAAAACACATTCCAAACCCACAAACACCTTCCTACAGTAATTTGTTTACAAAATGAAATTTTTAAAACTTATTGTTATTGTTTGTAATTCAAATGGACTCATAAGGAGGCAAAAACGACATTATAAGTTATTTAATGTATTTCATTAAAAGTATGAATGTATTTCATTATACGTATACGCATAAAATTAAGACCACCTCAAGTTGTTGAATAGGCCAGGCGGTGCTGAATATTCGACCTAGACAAGGGCGTATGAAAATATGAAGGCGTAGAGAAATTTATTTCGGTTTAGTTTAAAACTTTATGCTATGTTACCGGTACGTATCAAAATTAAGTGGAAATTTAGTGATTTGGATCCCCTGTAAGCATCAATCATTTCTGAAAGTCCATGAGAATGTATTTTAACGGAAAAAATCGTTATAAAGTGTCTAGCCGATTAAGAGGGTCGAAACTGGCCCATCGGTAATAAGAAAATGAAAAACATCCGGTTGTTCTACATCAAAAAGTACCCATACAAAAAATTTTTAGCCACTTTTATCGTCACATAACCTCAAAAAAATAAATAAATCGTATTTTTTCGATTTTTTACGATATCTTCGGTTCTAATCATCGTAAATTTTTTTTTTCATTTTGTAGTATTTTTATTGCCTACAAAAAGATATTTTTTACAAAAAATTTTGACGCGAAATTCAGATTTTTATGGGTGTTCGAAAATTTTAAATTCTAAATAAAAAACTAGGACAATAGCAGGGCCGAAAAAAATATATGTTGTTTCTTAGACGCCAAACTATGTCCATGAATTTTTCAGGTTTTTAAAAATGGTGAAACATAGTCAAAATCGCAAAAAAACTGCATTTATTAGCATTTCGCATTTTTGTCGAGTTTTGAAGCATGAATTTTCTTATAAATCCTCAGTTGTCTTAAAACTATGTATGTTTATATATATATATATATATATATATATATATATATATATATATATATATATTTATTATACATTGTTTAATGATCATTTTTTTCTTGAAGGCATGGTTAAGACAAGGCTAATACAATTTTAGGTTATTTTTTTATTTCAATTACTTGGCCATACCTTTTGGATTTTTTTCGTTAAATATATACGTAAGTATTATTACTATTTTACACAGTAAAGCAATAATTAACATATTAAAAATCTTGTTTCATAAAATGTTTATAATGCTTATATATATATATATATATATATATATATATATATATATATAATATATATATATATATATATATATATATATATATATATACATGTATTATACATTATTTAATGATCATTTTTTTCTTTGAAGGCATGGTTAAGACAAGGCTAATACAATTTTAGGTTATTTTTTTATTTCAATTACTTGGCCATACCTTTTGGAATTTTTTTTAAATACAAAGTCACATAGAAATAAATCATTTCAGGGAAGATTTTTTTCGTTAAATATATACGTAAGTATTAAGAAGTATTATTACTATTTTACACAGTAAAGCAATAATCAACGTATTAAAAATCTTGTTTCATAAAATGTTTATAATGCTTATATATATATATATATATATATATATATATATATATATATATATATATATATATATATACATGTATTATACATTATTTAATGATCATTTTTTTTCCTTGAAGGCATGGTTAAGACTAGGTTAAGACAAGGCTAATACAATTTTAGGTTATTTTTTTATTTCAATTACTTGGCCATACCTTTTGGATTTTTTTTAAATACAAAGTCACATAGAAATAAATCATTTCAGGGAAGATTTTTTTCGTTAAATACATACGTAAGTATTAAGAAGTATTATTACTATTTTACACAGTAAAGCAATAATCAACGTATTAAAAATCTTGTTTCATAAAATGTTTATAATGCTTATATATATATATATATATATATATATATATATATATATATATATATATATTTATATGAAGTAAAATGGAACATTCATACGCGGAGCTGCATATAGTTGTACGTTTGCTGAATGTGATTTCAGCACCACAAGCATAATGTGGATATATCACTGCTATTGCATCTCACACGGAGGAATCCGTGAAAGTCGCATAAACATATATATATATATATATATATATATATATATATATATATATATATATATATATATATATATTTATATATATATATATATATATATATATATATATCTATGTATGTATGTATATGATTGAATAATAATATTTTTTTTTATTTTTATTTGATATAGTATATAGTAAATCACGTCGGTCTCAAAGTTTGTGTAACGAATTCTGTTATATATAAAATTCACACATGTATATATATATATATATATATATATATATATATATATATATATATATATATATATAATATATATATATATATAAGCATTATAAACATTTTATAAAACAAGATTTTTAATACGTTAATTATTGCTTTACTGTTTAATATAGTAATTATACTTCTTAATACTTACGTGTATATGATTTATTTCTATGTGAGTTACAAGGTATGACCAGTGGAACGGGCGGCGACTCAGGTGTCTGGGAAAGCGCGGTGGAGAGGTGTCTATCCCCATGTGGACAGACTACATGACGCCGCTTTTAAAACCCAACCTCTCCCTGGAGATACTTATGCCAAGTAAAGAGGATTGGGAGGGAGAACAAAATCTTCCGAAAAATGGATCCTGGTGGTATACTGATCGATCTCGACAAGATGACAGAGCTGTAGCCGTAGTATTCGGCAGGAGCACAGGAGGCACAGAGTACTACGTTCTCGGACAATGTGCGACAATTTTCACAGCACAAATTTATGCTATTCTGCAGTGTGTCCATCTCTGTAAGAGGGACATAGACAAGAATAGAGTAATCCATATTTGCTCAGACAGTGAGGCTGCGATATTGGCACTGAAATCTAGTGTCGTGACTTCGCGACGGGTGTCTGAATGCAAGGATGTACTAAATGGTATGACAAGGAAAGGGTGCACAGTCAGACTCGTATGGGTCAGACCGTCTGGCAAATTTGGGTTCGGCGACCGAACCATATAGACTACAACCAATATTACCTGTCCCAATTGCTATTAGCAAAAGGGCATTAAAATCGTTGCTGAAAAGCAAATTTATTGAATCTTGGAGGGGAGCTCCTGGAAAGAGGTGTGCTAAGGAACATATAACTGGGCATAGCGCACGGCGTACTAAGGAGCTCCTCTCCTTGGAAGAAAAGAGCTGCGAATAGTGGTGGGATTGTTGACAGAACATTGTCACCTCCGGGCCATCTTCATAGAATCGGTGTCGAGGGCGACCCGACGTGCAGATGGTGTTTGGAGGAGGACGAAACTGTTAACCATGTTTTCAGAGAGTGCCCAGCACTCAACGGACTAAGACAGAGATATTTCGGATATACAGTTTTGTTAACGGAAGCAGTTAGGCAAGTTCAACTAACGAGGCTGCTTGGATTCGCAAAGGCGATCGGCCTCGAATAACCTGCAGATATGGAGTGATGTAAAGGGCCCAATAGAGGTCTAGGCATTGATGGTCTAGGATCACCACCCCTTTTTCATGAATTCATTCATTCAAGGTATTACCAAGTATTTGAAATAAAAAAATAATCTAAAATTGTCTTAGCCTTGTCTTAATTATGCCTTCAAGGGAAAAAACGATCATTAAGTAATATTAAATGGTTGAAAATGGCTTCGACATATATATATATATATATATATATATATATATATATATATATATATATATATATATATATATATATATTATATACATACACAGTTTTAAGACAACTAAGGAGTTATAAAAAAATTCCTTGCTTCAAAACTCGATAAAAATGCAAAAAAAATACTAATAAATATTGTTTTTTGCGATTTGGACCATGTTTCACCACTTTTAAAATCTGAAGAAATTCGACATATATATATATATATATATATATATATATATATATATATATAATATATTATATACATACACAGTTTTAAGACAACTGAGGAGTTATAAAAAAATTCCTAGTTTCAAAACTCGATAAAAATGCAAAAAAATACTAATAAATATAGTTTTTTGCGATTTTGACCGTGTTTCACCACTTTTAAAATCTGAAGAAATTCATGGACATAGTTTGGCGTCTAAAAAGCAACATATTTTTTTTTCGGCCCTGCTATTGTTCTAGTTTTTATTTTATTGAATTTAAAAATTTATCTTGTTGTAGATAATAAAAGATATCGTCAAAAAAGAAAAAAAAAAGACGTTTTAATTTTTTTGAGGTTATATGACGATAACTGTGGCTAAAAAATTTTTTGTGTGGGTATTTTTTGATATTCAATAACCAGGTGTTTTTTATTTTTTTATTACCGAGGGGGCAGTTTCGACCATCTTAATCGGCGGGATCCTTTATTTTACATGCCATATTGTGTTAAAAATTTGAATTTTAGTTTAAACATTTCATTAAGTTTTAAGTACCTAAGTAAAATTTTGCTAAACCTTCTTCATACAGGTTTTTTTTATTCACTATTACCAATCTATGTTCCTAAAATTTCTACACGAAAGCTGGTGCGTAAAAACCTACAAATACAGTTAAGAATATGATTTAAAAAAATCTAAAAATTGACGTCTTAAATCACAATATTACAACAACTAAAATTATTGATATTCCACTTGAAGCATAAGTATCAAAATGACTCATATTTTAGTTTTCTTTGCCACTTCTAGTTCCAAAAATAAACTTGAAAAACACTATTTTAAACGCAAATGCTTAGACAGGTTCTATGTAATATTAGACTGTTGCTTGTAAGTTTCGATATTCCACTCAAAAACTAAATATTTTATATAAATATAATATGTTAAATTTCCTATTCTTAGTAAATAACATTTTAGTGTTTTGTATAGTAAATCATTACAACATTATCATACCAGTTGGTTACAAGATAATTGTTATTCTCCACAAATCGACTACGCACTATTTTATTATCGGGCGCGGCTGCCCCAAAGGGGGACGGCTTGCTTGCCGCTTGTCCGACATCGGCAGGGCGCGGCAAAACAACACGTGACCTTTGTGCCCCCAATCCCCCCTGGGGTCACTCAGAGTCGGTTCGACGGACCGCGAGCCGTGAACCAGAGCAAGTGCATTCCGGAGCGGGTCGTTACGTGGGCATGGGTATAGGTAATGCGTGGTGCTAATTTTTTTTCTAATAAAGTTTTTTTGTACATTTGTGTGAAGAGGATAAGTTATATATACACAGGTTGAGAGTATATCTCTGAAAATTAAAGCATTTTAGGGATTAAGAAACACTAGCTTTAGTTTGAAGTATTATATATGTGATAGATTAAAAAATATATAATTCAATATTTTCAAAAATAAATAAATTTAGAACTTTCTGTTTGAGTGGTTTTATTACTGCAGCAATTTTTCAAAACAGGTATTTATAAAGACCAATGTCCCATCATCGTATGGAAGGGCAATTATCAAGAACTTAATGGTTTTTGAAACATCTAAATACCATTCGACCTACAATTAAGTTTACCATGAAAAAGAGGTAAATGATCAATTGCCCTTCCTAGATGTCATGGTGAAGCTTTCAAACGAAACTAGTAGAACTTCAGTATACTGAACAATATTCTAATCATAGTTCATTGTTCTAATCATTCTGTTGTAACAAAACGGGGAATTATACGCAACCTCTATAATCGCTCTATATGCAATAATACCATTTCATTGAAAACAGAAGTAGCAAATATTAAATCCGATTTACAACAGAATGGTTATCCTTTAAAACTAATTGACGATGTCATAAATAACTTTAGAACAAGGAACACTGGACAACAAGAAACACATTTCTTCTTCACAATTCCGTACATTAAGGGAACTTCGAAGAAAATATGACGAAATGCTAGTTAGTTATAACATAAAAACATCCTTTAACTCAGGAAATACACTTAGAACTCATTTAACAAAAATAAAACAAAAAAACTACCCATAAGAAAGAATGTGTTTACAAAGTTCCATGTGAGTGTGATGAAATGTATATTGGAGAAACCAAACGATTACTAGAAGTTAGAATTAAGGAACATAAAACTCATACACAAAAAGAGGAAACGTCGAGATCAGGTATTGCAGAACACGCCTGGAATAAACAACACCATATTAAATAGTCTGAAGCTGCGGCAATATATATGGAACCCACTATGAAAAAAAAAATAAAGAAGCAGCTTACATTAAAAATAATAATGGAATCTTCAGTAAACCCAGTGTTAAGATACCTAATCTTTGCAACTACTACTTCGTAACATCAAATCAATGAGGTGTATACAGTCAAGCGAAACATTGTCTACAACCTTCAAACAAATGTTATAATATCTTAATAAGATCACAATTTTATTTTCTATATAAAATTTTTATTACTCTTATTTCTCTTAGAAGTGTTAACTTTACAAAAAATTTTGGAATTCTATTGAATAGGAACTAAACAAGTAATTAATATATTTAAGGACAGTAAAAGCCGTTCTTTTTAACATCTAAATGGTGAATTATCAAAAAAAAAAATTTTTTTGGATGTCAATATATTTCCGATAATTTTGGCTCTATTAACATAAGAATAAGGGAATGTGGTTTTTGAAATTCTCCGCATTTTCACTATTTTGTTATCAATTTCCGACTAACACTAAATTCACTCAAACCATCTAGCACAATTTTGATTATTTAACATTAGGGTATTAATTCGTTAAAGTTATTTTGGCCTCATTGACCGTGTAATTAGTACGTATACACGATCATACAACCAAAGTACTGAACTCTCCTATTTTTTATGCCCCTTCAGGCAAAAATTCTTGAACTGTTCAGCGTAGGCTGCCGTAGTGGCCATCAAAGTGCACGCGATGGTCAGCCGGCAGACGAGCGGGGCATAATTGGGGCCCCCAGGGCGCGTGCCTGCTACCTGGGTCTGCGCCCCTGACCTTTGACCACAATGTTCGAACGAGTAATAGTAAGAATAAATTTTTTTGACTGATTTGTAAATCTATATTTAAACTAATAAAAATTAAATAACGTTTTCATAGGTTCAGTAAGAATCTATTGCAAATATCTAAATACTAAATATTTTGCTAAAGTACTAAATAGAGCAAAAGTGTTAGAATATTTTATAAATCCTCAAGGTTTTTAAAAACTTTAGAATCATACAGAAATATTAAAATAAATCATCAAACAGTTTTAAGGTTTGGCGCGTTACCGCCTGTTGGAATTTTCTCACAATTTAGAAAGAAGTTACTATGGACCAAAAAAAATTCTGCTTTTCAGGCTGTAAGTATGCATCTGTTAATAAATATGTAGGGTATTAAAATATTATCGAGAAATAAGTTGTAGAACGAATGTTTTTTCTGTCGTGGATCATGGAAAATACAATAGCCAGCCATTTTACCACATTTTTTAACCGACTTCTAAAAGAAGCAGGTTCTCAATTCGTCGACTATGTATGTTTTTTTACATGTATGTACACCGATTACTCCGGAACGGCTGCACCGATTTTAATGAAATTTTTTACGTTACGTTCAGAGAGTTGCTGCGATGGTTCCATATTTTTTTAGATGAAATTGAGTAAAATCCAAGATGGCGCTTACAATATGGCGGCCAAAAAAATTAATTTTCTCCGATTTTCTCCAAAATTGGTATGGAGGAATTTTCGGGTTGTACCCAACGAATCTGAAATGATTTTAAAAAAATTCAAAATGGCGAATCCAATATGGCGGAAAAAAAAAATTAATTTTGTCCAATTTTCTCCAAAATTGGTACGGGATAGTTTTCGGGGTCGCACATGTCAAATCCAAAATATATTTAAAAAATTCAATATGGGTCCAATATGGCTGACAGAAAAATTTAATTTTGTTCGATTTTCCTCAAAATTGGTATTGGGAAGTTTTCGAGGTCGCACATAACGAATTCAAATTTTTTTTTATTTCAATATGGCAGACAAAAAATCAATTTTGTCTGATTTCCTCCAAAATTGGCACGGGGAGTTTTCGGGGTCGCACATGATGAATCTAAAATTATTTTTAAAAAATTTAATATGGCGTATCCAGTATAGTGGATAAAAAATTAATTTTGTCCGATTTTTTTTCAAAATTGATATGGGGGAGTTTTTGCGATAACACATTACGAATCTGATATATTTAAAAAAAATTAAATATGGAGGATCTAAGATGGCGGATTAAATATTCTACATCTCTCGATTTTGTCTAAAGTCAGTATTGGGGGATTTTTGTTAGTGTTAATTACGAAATTAAAATAATTTTGAAAAACTCAATCTGCCGAAATCGATATGGTGTCCTAAAAATTTTACATTTCTCTTTCTCCAAAACTGTTATAGAGAGTTTCTGGGGATGTAAATTATGAATTTAATAGTATTTTTCAGGAATGCAACATTGCAAATGCAAAGATTTTACATTTTTCAGTTTTGTTCAAATGTGGAACTAAATCGTTTTTGAGGATATAAATAACGAATATAAAATTATTTTAAGAAAATCTGATACGTCACGATGCAATATGACCATTTAGAAATTTTAAATTTCTGGATTTCATCTAAAATTGGTACTAGGAGGCTTTGAAGGGTTTAAATTTAGATTAGATTAAGACTTTAAAATTATTTTTTTGAAAATCAATATGGCGGATCCAATATTGTAAGAAGAAAATTTTACCATATTCGCATTTTTTCAAATTTGGTGTTAGGGGGTTGGGGGGTTGGTGTATATTTGTTTGACACTAACCTGAACCAACTTCCCGATAAACTACAAACTCTAAAATTTAAACATAGCTCAGAAATGGATTACAATGCAATATTAATTCGCCTTTTGTCTGTCTGTTTGTTTATTTGTTTATTCGGTACAAATTTTCCAATCGATTTAAAACTTAAGACCAAAAAGCAGAAAAGAATTATTTAAATAAAACAATTTTTAATATACCACGTTTTTAAAATAGACTAAAACGTATAAAATAATTTCTCTTAGCCATAGACAGATTTATAACCTCATACACATTGCCCTGAAAATTTGTGATCGTGAATTTTCAACAGATGTAAATTCTTTCAATATATAAAACCATAAATGTGTGGTGCAATAAATGATAACTGTTGCCTAAGTTTTCCCAACAACAGCTTATGTCTTCATTCTTTACTATCATCTATTGCATGCAGCCCACGTTTCTTCTTTTAATGATGATGATATCATACCGTCTTGTTATTGGTCTTTCCCTGTATATTTTTCCAGACCATGGCTCCCCCTGTGGCATTGTAACGTTCCAGCAATTCAATTTTGTCACTTTTTCTAATACCTCTGTTATCTTTTTTCTCTGTCGAATCCACGAGTTCCTTTCTCTGTGTCTTAATGTAATACCCAGTATTGATTTCTCCATAGTCCCTCCATGTTATTATTTGTTTTGTGGAGGTCCATCTACAAGTGTTATGGTTCAATACAGGAAGCGAGCACACATCATAAGCTCTGGATCTTAAATGCTAAGAGATTCAATTTTCTTTTTAAAGACTCTCTCCAAGAGTTTACATCTTCTATTAACTGAAAACCTCATGTTATTTCATACATTTGTATAGATGATTCTACTTATTTAAACTGATTAAAGTAGGGCAACGATGGTATACGAGTGTTAAGTTGAACTATTATTGTTCACTGCTTAATGGAGTCGAACGCTTTTTCGTAATCCATAAACACTATGTCAAGAGAGAGCATGCATTTATCTGAATTTTTCATTAATAGTGTTAAAATATCTCGGAAATGCTGCTTGTTTAAGCGGTTGGTATTGATCTATCATTATATTATTATAAAAATTTTGATTAGCTATTCTTAAAGATGGAACATTAAACTAATTAGTAGTTTTTCAACATATATGAATATTTTTTTCCAGAATTAAATTATACGGACTCTTGAGTTTGCGAATTATTATTTTTTCTACGTGTTTCATCATTTTTATTATTATGTCTTCTCATCTTAGTGCCTTGTCATTTTTCATAATCTGAAATATATAGATTTGATTTTTTTGTCACTTATTTCTGGTATTTCTTCTGTTCTCAAACCTTTCCACCATTGTCTTTAATATTAAGTAGTTTACGTTTTCAGTTTCTATCTCTTAGGCAGTTCAAATTTGTAGTTCTTTCAATGAGGTCTTCTATTTGTCGTTCTTAAAATGTTTCCAGACTTTTTCAGTCATTGTTCGAGCACCTCTTCCAAGAGCAGTATATCCATTTGTGCCCTATTTCCCTTTCTTGTATAATGTTCTGATTTTTTCTATTAATTATTTGATTCTTCTTAATTTACTAGTTTTAAAAATTCTATTTGCTTGGACTTTTTGTAATTTTCCTGTCTTTGAAGAGATCAATATTTTTTGTACCTTTATAAAGTTGTTCATTATAGATATTATTATAAAATGTATAAAAATTATAATAATAATATGAATATTGATTTGATTGATTGGTCGATATTGGTAAGCAGCTCGATCAACAAATAATAAACTTACGTTCTTATTTAAATAGGTTAGCGGACTCTTCCACACTACATCGAGCAATATGCAAGGCAGACGATTCAATGTCGCTACAGCTGAGGGATCGGGATATTGCTTCTCACCACCGAAGAGACCAAGAGAAGTTACAAGCTTGGCTACAGAAGCCACTGCATGCACGGCATCCGGGTGAGGTCAACCAGGACAATGTCGACAACTTAGCGTCGAACTACTGGTTGATTTCAGGACAGATATTTTCGGAAACGGAGGGCTTCTTGTTAGCTATCCAAGACCAGGTTATTCCGACGAAGAACTATCGGAAATTCATTATCAGAGATCCGTCATTAGAAAATGACCAATGTAGATATGGCTGTCGAACATCAGAGACGATCCAGCACATAACTGGAGGATGCCAAGCGTTTGCCCCAACCGAGTATAAGGAAAGACACGATTCAGCCGCTAAGATACTCCACCAAGAGTTAGCAGATAAGTTAAAACTATTGCAGATAGGAAAGGTGCCTTACTACAAATATAATCCAGAGCCTATTCTTGAAAACAACGAGTTCAAGTTATACTGGGATCGAACGGTCCTAACAGATTAAACAGTTGCTCATAACAGGCCAGACATTATATTAACAGATAAAATTTCCAGGCGAACTACACTAATCGACATCGCTCTATAGAACAACAACAACCTAAGGTCAAAATACAACGAGAAGATCGCCAAATACAGAGATCTGGAGGTGCAAATCCGCAGACAGTGGGCAATGAACAGCGTCCACATGATTCTTATAATACTGTCAACTACTGAAGTGATACCAAAGAACCTCCTGCAGAACATCAAGGGACTGGGCCTTAGTGAGCATGTGTATAAGCCGATGCAGAAAGCGGTTCTCCTTGCAACCGCGCGAAGCGTCCGAAAGTTTCTAGGAAGTGCAAAAGACCACGTCACCTAGGACCCGATAACATGGAAAGGGTCCCCACAGAGCTTCATACTTTTGGCGTCTTTGTATACCTGGTATGAGTGAATAATCAATGGAGGGAGTGCGAAGCCGTTTGGCTTTTAAATCACGAATAAAATTTTAATTTACCTAGAATTGATTCTAAATAGTTCCTTCGATAGTTGAAGCTTTTCATTAAAAATATAGATGTATATAATTTAATATTTCTCAAAAAATCCACTTTTGTTTGATTATGCGAAAACTAACTTGTCGTTACACATTAGTAAACGATTGATCACATAATCTATACATATATTAAGGTTGGTATCCGACCGCAAATATCTAGCCCCGCACTATGCCATAGATTAATAGCTTTTCTAATACCGGTTTCCAGCTTAATGTAAAAATCAAACTCAACTATAGACCAAAGATAGATAATAACGACTTAATAATAGTTGAGGTTAGGAACACATACCATTACGGCTGTTTGCATTTTGCTACCAGCATTTCCCCGTGGGGGCAACCGATTCATATTATTATCTGACAAGATTTCAGTTTTATTTTAAACATTTTATTTATGTTCACATGTACTGGTTGATATTTAAAGGAGATTTCGTAATACCAATTGAGATTTACTAATTTTAATTATTTCAAATAATACGGTATGTACTAATTTATTCGTTTAAATAATAATTACTACTGTCTACCTCTAGATGTAATAGAAATATCTCATTAAAAGTGTTTTAATTAAAATATTTATTAGTAACAGCTCACAACGACAGGTTATAAATGAAATAATTTTCACACATGCTAACCAAGTATTTGCAGAACCAACTTAAGACTTTTTTCATTTTCATTACTTTGGTTCTTATTTAGCAATAAAATCGGATATATTGCTAAAGTCATCCCTCTATTCAAACTTCATTCTCAACTGGACTGGAAAAAATCATAGATGTATAAATAAATTTAATAGGCGATGCACCATCAAATCGGGGATCAAATTTATGGATGCGCGATATGGTGGGTTAAAAAAAACTTTTTCTAAATTATATATTTTAATAGCAATACTATATTGCTTTTATGGTTCGTCTGGCATGTGTGATAGATTATTATGATCGGTTAAGTGAAACAGCTTCTGGTTTAATTTCAAAGTTTCAAAAATTTTAATTCTTTAAGTATTTTTCAAACATACTTTAAAGCCTGCCGCTCATAGATACAAAAGATATCAGTCCAGATCAACTATATTTGAATAGCATAGTATTAGCAGTAATATATGTTGATTGCTCCTAGAACTTAGCTAACAAAGTTCTTCACCTTTACGTTGCAACATCAGTTCTTTCTGATGACCCGTTACTTTAGCAACTTATGTTATCAAAGTATATGCTGCAGTATGGTTTAACATTAAAAGCCACTCTACTTGCAAAGATGGAGGAAGACATTTATAGGAATTAGTTTCCAGATCTTGTTATTTATCAACAGAAATGTAGGCACTTATTGATCCCGTGATAAACTCAATGCTTACTTTGCCCATCCAGAAAAATCTCCTGCTAACAATACTGTCAGAGTCCGAAAAACATATCCGAGAATAAGCTCTTCGCTGTGTCCTAAAAGCACGTGCTGAAAATTCAAACAAGTTAAAACTCTTCTAGGTTCCAAATATTGATAAAAGCGCAGATTGAATTTCTCAAAAGTAAAAATTTGAAAGTAAAAAGAATTTTCGTGTAAATTAAAATACTTTTTTATTGTAAAATACATATGTTTTTCTTAATTTTCTTCATAATGAAATGAGTGTGACTTATTAAGATATCGTTTTGTTACTTATATTCATAGTAACAATAAACAGAAAAAGTTATTCAAGTTATCCGAAACAGATTTTTTTTAGTTTTTTTCAAAAATTCAACGGCAATCTCCGATTGCTATTAATCTTTTTGTTGGACTTCATATCCACACTTGGTAAGTTTTTATTGCTATTAAGAGTATATTTTTTTTCATATAAGAGTGCCCTACCCTAATGCGCAGTGTACACACTTTCTAGCAACATTAACCGCTGGATTCACTAATATAGTTTGACTTTAAAATTGTCCTAAATTAACAGCAGAGGATTCAAATTGACAAGAGAAACAATAAATCAAACAAGTTTTATACCCTAATGATACGAACATAATAAAATCATTTTGTTTTATTACTGAACCAATAAAAATGGAAAATTTTAAATATTTTTGGTATACAACTATTTCTGTTACATATTTCAAAGTTTTTTCGCAAGTTTCTTATCCTTAATATTCCTCTATAAACGTTCATTTATTGACATATGGAAAATAAATTATGACAAGCAAAACAAAACTGGCCGACTGGAAATATAAATTTCATGGCACGTTAATTAGGTTTAAATCATAAGTCTTCTTAGTAAATCTGGATGTATATATATATATATATATATATATATATATATATATATATATACATATATATATATATATATATATATATATATATATATATATATATATATATATATATATATATATATATATATATATATATGGCGGGTTTTTGCAACTTAATGTCGCTTCTCACATCCCAGACGCCATCTTTTCCTATCGTTCCAGTCTCCTTGGTGGAGTCCTCTGCTTTCCTTTTCGTTGCGAATATTTGAAATCCATTTCTTTTGTGGCCTTCCTCGTTTATTTATTTGTGCTGGTGTCCAGTTCCAAACCTTTAATGGTATCCTTTCTTCGTTCATTCATTGAAGGTGTCCATACCATTTTAACTGCTTTTCAGTTATATTGTCCATTATCGTATTTTTTGCTTCCATTCTTTCTCTGATGGTCTCATTTCTTACATGATCAAGGAAAGTTAAATCGGAACATCTTCTCCAGTATATCATTTCGGTTGAAAGAAGTTTTTGTGACATATTTTTATATGTAACCCACACTTCTGACCCATACGTCAGTACTAGCTGAATCATAGCCTGATATATCATTCTTTATATTTTTTTTGTTAGGTTCTTACTCCACAAGATTGGATGTAGTGCTTTAATCATATTTTTTCCTTTCCCTTTTTGCTTTAGTAATCTTTATCTTTTCCGTCGTCATCTATTGTAAGTCCTAGGTATTCGTATTGTCTAACGTTTTTTATTATTCCGCTTTCTATTTCGATGTCTTGTCCTATGCTTCTTATAGTCATATATTGTGTCTTTTGTATGTTTATCTCTAAACCCCATTTTTCTGAATTCTTCTATGAATTTATTTATCATGTAACTCATGTCTTGTTGGCCTTCCGCAAGAACTACCTGATCATCTGCAAAAAGGATTGTATACACGTGAATGTCTTCTATTCATATTTCCATGGGGTTGCATTTTCTTATCCATTGTTTTAAAGCGCTGCAGAAATAAATTTTAAACAGGATTAGAGAGAGGCGGGAGACCTGTTTAACACCTTTTATTCGTAAGAAAGCCTCAGAAGTTTGATTTCCGACCTTCACAACCGCTTGGTTTTCTCTATACAGTGTTTTTACGGCGTTTATATATAAACTATTTATGCCTGCTTCTTTCATTGCGATCCAAAATTACGACTTACGAAGATCTATAAAAGTAGCGTTAAGCTCCATTCCTCTTACTAGTCTCTTTTCCGTAGCTTCCTCTTCTATTTGGGCTGTTAGGACTCTTTGCCAAAGCTTTCCAATGGACGATGTAATATCAATACTCTGATAATTACTACAGTCGCTCCTATTTCCCTTTCTATAAATAGAATTTATATAAGAGCTCCTCCAATCTCTTGGAATTATTTCCCCTTCCAGACACTCGTTAAAAATTACACAAAGTAGTTCATACGTTCTTGTGGTGGCGTGCTTAATCAACTCGATAGGTAAATCCCTTAATTTTTTGTAATGCTGTTTTTATTTCTTCTAATTTAATTGAATCTACTCCGTTAACTCCTGCTTTGTCTATTTCTAGTTGTGTGTCTAAATACTCTCCACGTTATTCTTCTAGCTGCAAAAATCTAAATAAAAGATAAACAGAACCCCAACAGCAGTTATATTTGTTGCTTTGTACTAACAACAGAAATTAAATCATAACAAAATTATACTTAAAAATCTAATTTTTTTAGAAGCCAGTTAATTACTGAAAATGATATTCAATTAGTAAACTAATTTTGTGTTACATTCTTATTGCTTTTGAATGGGAAAGTATGGTTTTTACGACACTGCTCAGAAATTATTTTAAAATAAAAAAAAACGCCACGACTTTTTTATTAGAAACAAAACTATTTAGAACGCGATCTGGTGCATATTTTGTTGTTCGTACACGGTTTGTAGTTTGATATCCGTGTAATTGAAGAAGAAAATTAAAGGACATTTCATGAATTTTACGCTCCAAAATGTACATGAACTGGATCACGACCACGAGTTACTTTAAATCAAATCTACGTGCGGTAAAAGCAATCTTCTCTTGTGGTACTATACGAAGTTACAGTAAAAAGTATTAGAAAAGCGGTAAATAATTCATGCTTTCGAGCGAAAGAAGAATCCTATTTGTAGCTTGTTACGAACCTTAAGTTGACGACAGATTTATCTTTTGATCAAAATGAAATCAATTATATTACGTCTTATAAAAAATCAATAAATTTAACTATACTCTATACAAGAACTAGAGAGAGTAATAAAACTGCCACCGAAATTTCCGACGTACCTGCTCCAGTATCGCAGGTAACTGAGGACTGCCATAAATCTAATTATATTTAATTATATTTAAATATTATAAACTTTTATAAATTTACTGCGACAATAAAATTTCTCATAGTTCAGTTTAATTTCTGTCAGTGAGCAGAGTACACCTTACAGTGTGTCCTTAGTGATTTATCTTGTTTGCGCTTGTTTTTATATATTATTTAAGATTAGTGAGATACCCAAAATATATGGCTTCCACCTCTATATTTATTCCAAAATCGTTAAACCAGGGCATTTTTTCCTCAATGAAAAATTTTTTACGATGATTGTTTACGATGCATTAAGACCTCAATATCCAGATAATAATGTTAAAAGCATTTTTGAGATATGTTCCAAAATGATGACAGGAGTAGAAAAATCTACTATGTACCGAATGCTGAATTAGAAAAAGGCGACTGGAATTCTTAGTGCTCCCAAGCCACATTCGGTCACAGGAAGATGAAAAACTCCGTTTGAAGAAGAGATGAAAACTGCAATAAGAAGAGTTGAACATACATTTTATTATGAGAATCAGATCCCAACCGTCGACAAAATTCTAACTAAAATCAATGAAGATCGGGATTTACCTGAAATTAAAACAACTGAGCTCTGAAAATTGCTCAAAGAACTTAATTTTTGCTGGGAAAAACCAGATAGGAAATCTGTTCTTATAGATCGTCCGGAAACTGTCCATTGGAGAAAGAAATATCTCCGAAACATTGCGATATGGGCTCAAGTAAAAAGTAGAGTTGCTAGAAATATCACAAGTTACAAAATTAGTGATCAAACTGAACTTTTGAAAGATTTTTTTGAATAAAGTTACTGCGAAAAATTGGGAAAAATCCATATAATAAAAGAATAAAACAAAATGTAGAAACTCGATCACATGATCGGTGAGATAGCGGAACGAATTATAATTAATTTGAGCGAAGATAGCTTTACTGATTTTGATTACGAATTAGATACGTAACGTTTACCAGTGTAAATAAAATTTATTTAAAATTTTAGTTTTTGCTGTATTTTATTGTTTAATGTTGTTTAAGCATTTTTTTATTTTTTTTTATATATTTTTATTTTAGTGTGTCTCACTCTTTCCTTTTATATATATTTGAGTCCAATTAGCCGTAATTCTTTTATTATTTTATTACTGTGTTTGTGTCTTTTTCTTAAGCGTGTAGAATTAATACGTTGGTTTTATTTTTTACGATTATCGAATTTCCATATAATAAAAGAAATAAATAAACTGAAACGTCAAATATCCTTGAAGTGTTTTTAATTGATAACAAAATGGCTGATAGCCCCAAAATAAAGGGTTTTCCAATAAGAGGTGTTATTTTGATATTCAAGGAAAAATGCCATTTTTTAAGATAAATGATCGGATATTTATTACATTATAAAGAGGAAGGTATGCCGTTAATGATGGAAAATGACCACCACGACCATGCCTACAGGACCATATCCTTTTCATGAAATTTTCCATAACAAAATCGCAAAGTGGCTGCCCTATGTCCTCGATAGCCTCACGAATTCCATCTTTGAGGTCTTGAATCGACGCTGGCTGTTGGCGTAGACCTTGTCTTTCACGTGGCCCCAAAGGAAGAAATCGCAAGGTGTCACATCACAAGATCTCGGTGGCCAATTGTGATCACCTCTTCGAGAGATAACACGGCCCGGAAACTTTTCCCGTAAAAGATCAATGGTTTCGTTGCTTGTGTGGCACGTAGCGCCGTCTTGTTGAAAGTAAACGTGGTCCAGATAAATACCATCCAATTCCGGCCATAAAAAATCATTAATCATCTCTCGATAGCGCAATCCATTCACCGTAACTGTTGCTCCAGCCTCATTTTCGAAAAAGTAAGGTCCAATGACCCCGCCGGACCATAAACCGCACCAAACAGTCACACGTTCAGGATAGAGAGGCTTTTCAACAATAACTCTTGGGTTTTCCGAGCCCCAGATGCGACAATTTTGTTTGTTGACGAAGCCACCGAGGTGGAAATGGGCCTCATCACTGAAGATGATTTTTCGATGGAATTCCGGATCATTTTCATGCATTTCAAGAACCCAATCAGCAAAGGCACGACGTTGTTGATGATCGGCCGGCTTGAGTTCTTGCGTTAACTGAACTTTATAAGCCTTAAGACCCAAATCTTTATGCAAAATACGGTGTAATGACGTTTGTGGAATCCCTAATTCCAAAGAACGACGAGGAATGGACAAACCTGGGTTTTCTTCAACACTTTCGGCTACAGCAGCAATATTCTCGGCTGTTCTTGAGCGACGTGCACGGGTTTTCTTCTTCACATAACTAACTTGTCCCAACAGCTCGAATTTTTTCACCAATTTCTTTATTACGCTCCGACAAGGTGCTTCATGACGACCCAAAAATGTTCGAGTTTTACGAACCGTCTCTGCCAAATTTTCACCATTTTTATAGTGAATTTTAATAATTTCAATGCGTTGTTGAAGCGTGTATCGTTCCATCTTTATTTATGGCGTAGTTTCTACTTGTCAAACGTCAAAAACTTACAGCTTCAAAAGTGACATCTACCGAAATAGCGGGCTTTTCAAAATGACACCTCTTATTGGAAAACCCATTTTAATATTATATGGACGATTTAAGTTTTTATATATGTTTAGCTTCTTGTATTTATGATAATGGGTGTTCTATATGTATTTGAATTATAACTTAGAATTTTTTGAGAGCATAAAGCTTCATTTTAGTCTGAATGTGCCTAAAACAGTTTCTATGTCAAAACTAAAAATAATAAAAATACAGTTGTCATTTGTGTTAAATATGGCTAAATTATCTATATTTTGAAACGTATGTGCATTATTAAGAAATTGCAAGAATTAAAATAATATTATTATAACAACTTTCTATTTCAAGTTTATTACCGAAATAATATTCTATGCCATAAATACTTAGTGATAAAATAAATCTCCTTCCGACGCCTATGACAATGATTAAAATACTTTTTAACACTTTACACTTCCAAATCTCTATTGTTATCCAACACAAATAGTCCATTATTATAAAATTTCAAACCCTTTCCTATAAATATATATATATATATATATATATAAATATATATATATATATATATATATATATATATATATATATATATATATATATATATATAAATATATATATATATATATATATATATATATATATATATATATATATATATATGTTTATACGGCTTTCACGGATTCCTCCGTGTGAGATGCATTAGCAGTGGTTATATCCACATTATGCTGTTGTAGTGCTGAAATCACATTCAGCAAACGTACAACTATATGCAACTCCGTGTATAAGTGAAGTAAAATGCGAAACAGTGAATGCAAAATTCGCTCCATCATATCCTTTCTGTGTTAGAGGTAGCACAGTTAGAATAAATTGTAATATAACACAATTTATCCTATTCCACCACCATCGAGATGGTGGCCTACCTGTACCACCATACCGAGAAGAAAGTCAAAGCTTACCCTCCCCGCCACAGCGATACGGCAGAGATACATATTTCGTCTCTCACTAGACTCATCAGGGTACCGACATGCACCTGGCTGTGCAAAGGACAGATCGGAAGGAAGCTTTGACTTTCTTTTCGGTATGGTGGTACATGTAGGCCACCATCTCGATGGTGGTGGAATAGGATAAGTTGTGTTATATTACAATTTATTCTAACTGTGCAACCTCTAACACAGAAAGGATATGATGGAGCGAATTTTGCATTCACTGTTTCGCATTTTACTTCACTTATATACGGAGTTGCATATAGTTGTACGTTTGCTGAATGTGATTTCAGCACTACAACACCATAATGTGGATATAACCACTGCTAATGTATCTCACACGGAGGAATCCGTGAAAGCCGTATAAACATATATAAGCCATCCGACGAGAGGTCGGCGAAGCCGCGTTCAGTGTTGCATGCTTCCTTCTGATCTGTACTTTGCACAGCCAAGTGCATGTCGGTACCCTGATGAGTCTAATAGAGACGAAACATGTATCTCTGCCGTATCACTGTGGCGGGGAGGGTAAGCTTTGACTTTCTTCTCGGTATGGTGGTACAGGTAAGCCACCATCTCGATGGTGGTGGAATAGGATAAATTGTGTTATATTACAATTTATTCTAACTGTGCAATCTCTAACACAGAAAGGATATGATGGAGCGAATATGGCATTCACTGTTTCGCATTTTACTTCACATATATATATATATATATATATATATATATATATATATATATATATATATATATATATATATATATATATATATAACTGCCAAAGACACTAAACTAAAGAATACAGGTAGTTTGCGAAGAAAAAAATGGTCAAAATTGATTTATTACTCTCTCTAGTTCTTGAATAGACTATAGAAAAGCTTTTTCATGAAATGTATGGCTTTTTTAATTACTTGGAAAAAGCTTGCGTTAATATTTAATATTTAGAGGTATGTAGTTGGAGATTGAACAAATTAAAACAACTGCCACTAAATCAAGTTTAATTAGTAATACCTAAAATAACTAGGCACTTGATCAGTCAGTCGTTCCTTGCGCTGTGAATACTGTGAACTATCTTACGTGCGTCGCCTTTATTGTTATTCCACTTATTTTATACACTACAATGTTGCGTTGAATTATGTAAAAGTGCAAGTACGGGTAAGACAAAGTAGAACTTGTATTATATTCCCCAAAAAGATAATTTTTTTGAATTATTACATAAACGTTTATCTATTTAAACCATTTTTTGCTTGAGATTGATGTAATACGAATTGATGCCTGAATCAACTGAACATATTTTTTATTACTCTTCTATCTTTTTTGTATTAAAGCAACAAATCTAATTTTGCTTGTGATACTTATAGTGTAGAAATTTTATAAAAAGCAAATTTTTACCCAAAAACTTTTTAACAAGTTATTCTTTTAGAGAACCCTTGTGCAAAATACATCATTTTAATTGTGCTCTTCAAGAGCACAACTTGTAATTACACTAACTAGTTCTCGAAGGCATGCATGAAACACTATTTCAGAAATTTAGAACAGAAGTTTTACGTCTCTGTTTATTTTATTTGAATTAAATACAACAATTCATTCGTTACGAAAGTTATAAAGCAAGCGCAATTTTAAGACTTCCTCAGGAATAGTGAAACCTAATGTTATGGGGAGTCCGAAATTTCCCAAATATTGTTAATTTCTGAAGATGTCACTTGGTATTACATACTTCTTGTAGTTATCCTGAAGACCCATGTTTACACAAAGATTCAGAATCCAAATTACAGATGTCACGAACGAAAGGATTTGAATTTAAAATAATGTATGAGTAAAAATAAAAAATATATACTATATTATTTTTTTCTTAAGTAGGGGCATTTACTACTAAGAAAATTTGGCCAGAGCTTTAGTAGAAAGTAAGACATAGGTAAGCCCGAAAAAACTTAAAATTCATAGCTAGAATTGGTATCGGAGGATATGTTTCTATAATAGAATATCGACGCTTTTATAGTAGATACATCACAGTTCAGCACTGAAATATCTTTAAGATTATTTTTTTTTAATATTAATTGTAAGTATGGAATAACTTGTACACCAATAGCGTTTTTAACATACGTAATCGTTAGTTCCTTAGCGCGTAAACTTCAGTAAAATCGTGACTGCGAGCTGGAAATCTGAATGAATGGCTATGTCTAGAATGTATTATGGTCTCTGAATATCTAAAATAAACAATATAGCATTATAACTTGCTAAATACAACTAAATAATCAGTTTTAATTGGTTAAACGTTTATTTAACGAAGATATTATAAGTTTTAATATCTAGCTGTAGTTTTTAAAATTACTTATGTCATATAACATTAAAACTTCAATTTAGTTTCAGTCGCGACATCCTAATAGATCACTAAGTAGAGTTGGCATTTTTACCTTTAACATCAAAAAGGCCATGAGCCGGTACGACCGGTATCAAAGTACCCGATATCACTTTAGCAAAAACCAGATCAACTCTCAATATGGAAAAGCATAGTCGTAAATATTTGTCACCGACGACATTAATTGACTGTGTCGGGTCATTCTAATCGTTTCTTAGATGCGTACAAGGTTCTTAGAAGGATGACCTTTATATAACAAATGGTTTGAAAAATCCCGAGACTGGCACATAGATGGCAACTCTAATTATACATCCATACAATTTTTAGTTAGTACCAATTCAAGCAATACGCATAAAAATTTGATGACATTTCGACCATTAATCATCGAGATATTGAAGTTTAAGGGATGTATCTTTTGATATTTTCAAAACCATGGAAAAAATGGTGGGAAAGAATACCGTTAAAACTCAAGAATGGAACCCACCATTTGTCGCAGGTGTGTTGAAATCAAACGTGGTCGTACAGACAGAAATGACTAAACGCTATAGGTGCACAAATAGGGCTGTTACACAGGAAAACATAAAAAAAACACAATATCATTTTAAACCGGAAAGTAAAAGTGCGTGACGTAGCTGACATCGCAAAGATATCGGTAGACCGTCTACATCATATTTTTCAAGAATATTTGAATATGCGAAAGCTCTGTTGGAAGTGGGTATGGCATTTGCTCAGAGCTGACAAAAAAACAATACGTTTTAATGTTTCAGAGCAGTGTTTGGAACTTTTGAAGTGAAATAAAGAGAATTGTTCATGCTGTGACAGTAGATGAAACATGGATCAACCATTACACTCCGGAGTCAATCAGCAGTCTGCTAAATGGACAGCGAAGAATGAAAGCCAACCAAAAATGCAATAATCGGCTGACGAGGTTATGACATCCCTATTTTGGGATGCGCTTGATATAAATATTCATCGACTATATTGAAAAGGGAAATAACAACAATAGCGAATATTATATGGCGTTATTGGTGCATTTGAAGGAAGAAATCGCGAAAAAAACGATCCCAAATGAAAAAAAAAAGGGTAGACTTTTACCAAAACACTACACTATGTCACGAGTCAATCGCAATGATCGCACAACTGCAAGAATTACCATTCGAATTGCTTTCACATCCACCTTATTCTCCAGATTTGAACCCCCGTGACTATTACCTGTTGGCAAAATTCAAAAAAATGCTCGCCGGAACGAGATAGGGCTATAATAAAAAGGTGATTGTCGAAACCGAATCGTATTTTGAAGGACTGAACAAATCGTTCTATAGAAAGGCATGGAAAGGTTAGAGCGGCGATGGAAGAATTGTACCACTTTAGACCATGTGGATGTATAATATTAAATTTTGCCAAAAAATTGTGTTTTTATACGTTACTCTCAGGATTTTTTGAACCACCTGTTAGATTATTAGATTACTTTTAATCCTACATTATCCAATACACGACGATAAGTCCTGTTGGAAAATTAAAGGGGACACACGAGATTTAAGCACCTTGAGGGACTTATAATTCCCACAAACACAAAAAATATTATATGACATATTTGATGACATATCTACCGATGCTTTATTGGACGGGGTAAGCAAAAAAAAAATGCAACCCACCATTTGACAAATAGAAAGGTATTTTAAATTCTGTCTTGCGTTAATTAAAAGCCCATACCAGTAAAACTTCATAGCAAAAGAAACAAAAAGACGACATTATAGAAATGTAACACTGTGAGAGACGGGCGAATATGATGGCATTATAAAGGTCCCTATCTATCTGCCTATCTAATGAGCCTCAATCATTCATCTTAGGACATAGGTCTCCCTTTCTTTTCTCCATTGTTCTCTATCTTGAGCGGTTTGTACCCATCTTTGTCTGGCTTGCTTTTTTAAGTCGTCTGTCCATTTCATTTGCGGTCTTCCTCTTCTTCGTTTGTATTACTATTGTCTTCATTTTAGGATTATTTTGTTCCATCTATTGTCTTTTTGTCTTAAAGTATGACTAGCGAATTTCCATTTAAGCTGGGCTACCTGTGTCCAGACATCGATTACTTTTGTTTTGTCTCGTATCCATGCGTTCTTCTATGTTCTCTTTGGTAAATGTCCATGTTTGGGATCCATATATTAAGACAGGTAGTATGCATTGATTGAACACTCTAGTTCTTGGATACTGCGGATATTTCTTGTTTTTTAGGACGTATGAGAATTTACCAAATTATACCAGATAGCTGATTCTTCTTTTTATTTCTTTGGTTTGATTGTCTTTATTAAGTTTTGTTATTTCACCTATATATATATATATATATATATATATATATATATATATATATATATATATATATATATATATATATATATATATAGATATATAGATATATAGATATATATATATATATATATATATATATATATATATATATAAATATGTAGATAAGTTTTTGTCCGTGTAATTTAAAATAAAATAGAATAAAATATTGGCGAAGAGGACGTGAAAATTTGTCAATCTACATGATTCTCGTGTTAAAAAGTGCGGAGCACTCCAAAATATGAAAAAACTCCGGGTCCGACAGATGGCGACAGCGCTGTTTCGTCCTAATATGGGACTCGTCAGGCCACCGCAGTCGGTACAAACCATCATCTCGCCTTTGCATCGTATAAAGCTGAATTTATAATCAAAACACAGCAAATAAGACGACAAAGGCGACATCTCGATGATCCACTTGATAATACAAGAACCACACAGATTAACAAAGTTTGTAAAAGAACTGTCATATGGTGGCGCGACGGTAAATTAAAACAGAAATATGTAAAATCGAGTACACGAAACGCGCTGCCCAAAGGATAGGGGTCGCATTTTTCAGTACTGGCAAGCAAGCCTACCGCTTATTTTAGCAGCTAAAGCCACGTGCCGCACCAAACGATCCCACCATGAGAGCATCGTTTAGCGTGTTGCAAAGCCAAACAGGTAAATAAATATGTAGATAAGTTTTTGTCAGTGTAATTTAGCTTTAGCTACTAAAATAAGCGGTAGGCTTGCTTGCCAGTACCGAAAAATGCGACCCCTATCCTTTGGGCAGCGCGTTTAGTGTACTCGATTTTACATATTTCTGTTTTAATTCACCGTCGCGCCACCATATGACGGTTCTTTTACAAACTTTGTTAATCTGTGTGGTTCTTGTATTATCAAGTGGACCATCGAGATGTCGCCTTTGTCGTCTTATTTGCTGTGTTTTGATTATAAATTCAGCTTTATACGATACAAAGGCGAGATGATGGTTTGTACCGACTGCGGTGGCCTGACGAGTCCCATCTTAGGACGAAACAGCGCTGTCGCCATCTGTCGGACCTGGAGTTTTTCCATATTTTGGGGTGCTCCGCACTTTTTAACACGAAAATCATGTAGATTGACAAATTTTCACGCCCTCTTCGCCAATATTTTTTTCTATTTTATTTTAAATTACACGGACAAAAACTTATCTACATATTTATTTACTTGTTTGGCTTTGAAACACGCTAAACGATACTCTCATGGTGGGATCGTTTGGTGCGGCACGTGGCTTTAGCTGCTAAAATAAGCGGTAGGCTTGCTTGCCAGTACCGAAAAATGCGGCCCCTATCCTTTGGGCAGCGCGTTTCGTGTACTCGATTTTACATATTTCTGTTTTAATTCACCGTCGCGCCACCATATGACGGTTCTTTTACAAACTTTGTTAATCTGTGTGGTTCTTGTATTATCAAGTGGACCATCGAGATGTCGCCTTTGTCGTCTTATTTGCTGTGTTTTGATTATAAATTCAGCTTTATACGATGCAAAAGCGAGATGATGGTTTGTACCGACTGCGGCGGCCTGACGAGTCCCATATTAGGACGAAACAGTGCTGTCGCCATCTATCGGACCCGGAGTTTTTCCATATTTTGGAGTGCTCCGCACTTTTTAACACGAGAATCATGTAGATTGACTCACGTCCTCTTCGCCAATATTTTATTCTATTTTATTATATATATATATATATATATATATATATATATATATATATATATATATATATATATATACTCTGATACTTCCTTCAATTTCCTTTGTGCGACCGTTATAACCGTTTTTTCACTTTGATTTGTCATTACTTTCGTTTTGTCATATTTTATTTTTAATCCTATTTTTAACCCTTTGTTGTCCAGTTCTTCAATCATTTTTGCAATTCATCTTTCTTATCTGTTATCAAAGCTACATCATCCGCGTATCTTAAGTGATTCAATAGCTCTCCGTTTATGTTGATCTCATAATTGTCCCATTGTAATTTTTTAAAGACATCCTCTAGAGCTTGGTTTCGGTGACATTGTATCCCCTTGCCTATTTTTATTGATCTAGTGTTGTGTTCTTCCGTTATTTTGATAGTGATCTTTGCATTGTTATATATGTTTGTTATTAAATCTGTCTATCTATGGTTGATCCTGCTATTTTGTAACGAGTTCTTAACTGCCCAATGTTCAACGCTGTCAAAGGCCTTTCCAAAATCGATGAATGCTGTATATAGAGGATTCCAATATTCGTTGGCCTTTTCAATTAGAATTTTTATTGTCAGTAGGTGGTCGCATGTACTGAAGTCTTTCCTAAATCCAGCCTGTTCTCGTGTTTCCTAGCCATCGAATTTGGGGGTCAGTCTATTTGTCAGTATTTTAGTTAGCAGTTTATACATGATATTAAGTAGCGTTATTGGTCTATAGTTTTTCAAATTCTTTCGATGTCCGATAAAGGTCCCCTAGTAGCTGCAAAACCCTAAAGATATATAGTCATAAAATAACAAAGCATCGTGTTAAAAGAACTAACTTGCATCTCTGCTAAATATTAGTTTTTCAACTTTTTCCTTTTTCTACTGCTTTATGGCAACCCTTAATTTAATCTTTAAAATCCCGTCTACTCCTTTAAAAGATTCAAAGTGTTCAGCAGCCAATAATGCCAATAATCATTTACGATCGGGCAACCGTCATGGCCTACTGGACGCGGACCGTCGGCCAAACAATTGAATATCGAGACCGCAAAGGCGTTCCGGTCACCGCCGCTCGATCCGATTTCGAGATATCGACGGCAGTTTTTGTCGCCCGCCGCCGGACACTGCGTTGTCATGTGTTATGTTTGCTAAATTGTACTAAATTTAGTACGATTTCATGTTTTTTATTTTAATGAATATTTTAATTTAACATGTGGTCAATGGTGAATAAAATAATGTCGAAAAGGAAAGATAGCATGAAAACGATTCATTTATTATTTAAACTGAAAAGGATTTTTTTATAAAAATTGTTTAAATTTTATATTTAGTACGATTTGATATACTGAACTGATAAATATTGGAAGATTTTTAATAGTTCTAGGAGCAACCCTGTACAGTATACATTGTTTGATGGGCTTCTTTGTGATCTGCCTACTCTTTATATGCAGAAGAGGTTATTATTATAACGACTGATAAAATTCCATTATAATCAATGACCTCCCTAAGGTAAAGGAAGATTTTTGTAAGGATGAGCAATGGTACCGTTCTTTTATTATAGTAGATTTGAAGTTGAAGCTACACTATCTTCGCAAAGAAAAGTCATGAAGTAAAATATCAAATATTGTTTCTAAAATGAAGTTACACGCTTCTGTTGGTTATACAAACTCCCAAATATTACATCAAGAAGTAAAAAATAAATTAGAAATTAGTACCAAATCTAGAATATATAGAAATTACTTGCAAACTACACACATTTTTTTAAATAAAATCAGAAGAAAATTGAACATAATTAAGAAGCTGTGCAAATAATATAAAAATGATGTGGGAGAAATACTAATCCACTAAGAATTAATTAAAAAATAACTTTTTCTCCTATTACCGCGCCTAAGTTACAAAGATGTTAAGTAAATGGACAAATCAAGTTTTATATTAACTGAAATATAAAATAATTCAGTGTTTACTTTTCTTTACATTTTTTCCAAGTCTGTTTAATACGTACAAAAAATTAAGTCGAATTTATTATGACATAAAAGAAACATCGATGATGATATAACAGTGCTAAATTTCTAAATTGGAAGCGATCACAAGATGATTAGAGAAAAAATACTTTCCAAACCGAAGACAAAAAAATGGTTCTTTCCTGAAAACCTAGCATCATTTCAAAATAAAATTAAAGAGAATTTAAATAAACAGTGTATAGAAAGTGACAAATTGAACATAGATAGGCTTAATACATTTATTTTAGAAGGAATAAAAGAAGCTGAAGGAAAATACTGTCTTCTAACAACTAAGAAACGGCAGAAAATAAGGGAAAATACCAGAAGGCTTACTGAAAGAAAAAGGAAATTAAAAGATATGTATGGTCCAAATTTGGCAACATTGACATAACTGAAGAAAAACATTTCGAAATAAATCAAGAAAGATGTGGGAAAAGGCTTCCAAGGTAATAGAGGAAAACATAAATTTGAAGGTATTTAAACATGCATGTCACATTGTAGAAAGCAACATGAAAACAGTAGAGCTTTTTTCCAAAAAAAAACTCTACAAAGATCACCAACAAGACATCGGCAGCGATATAATACACAAGGTTGTCACCAGGGTTCAGAAGATATTCCTGAGATCTCTTTGACTGAAATAAAAAAGTCAAATAAAGACGAGGTAGCTATCGAAACAATTAAAGCAGGAGGATATAGATTATTACATGCGCTCAAGCCCCTCTTTAATGAGTGTCTCTCGAAAGGAACAACGGTAGAAAAATGGAATAATGCAGTTTTACTATACTTATACACAGGAAAGGAGACATTACCAACCTCAGACACCATTGACCTATTAGTCTATTATCACAAATATATAAATTATTCACAAAAATTGTTACCAATAAATCAGTGCGAAACTTGATCTCTATCACCCGCGAGAACAAGTGGGCTTTAGGACAGAGGACCATCTAAAAGTGCTCAAGAGCCATATAGAAAAAGAGTCGAGTATAACAAGGCGTTAGATCTAATATTTGTCAACTATGGAAAAGCGTTTGACACAATAGATCAACATAATATACTTGGAGTCTGATCTGACTGCAGAATAGACCACAGCCATACTACATTAATCAAACATATATGTGAAAATACTTCTGAGTTCCGCATCATGGGAGGTGTTCGGCAGGGCGATATTCTTTCTCCAAGTCTGTTTACTGCCCTACCCGAATATATATATATATATATATATATATATATATATATATATATATATAAAAGGAATGCCATGGGGGTAAATATAAATAGGGAAATGCTCAACGACTAAGACTTGCGGACGATATCGTTTTAATTGCTGATAACATTAACGATGTCAGAATAATGTTTGAAAGTCTAAATGAATCACATTAACATGTGGGTTTAAAAGCTAACATCACTAAAACTCACAATCAGATAATGATAAATTTTGTTTTTTTTTTTCGGGAGGAGTAGTATTAGTATTGATGAACAGATTAATTGAACAGACAACATTCTATAAATATCTAGGCCATGAAATTGGTATCAACAGGGACAAACAGACCTATGGACTCTCTCGAAGAATAGGACTATCATGAACTGCCTTCGGAAATCTGCGTCACGTATGTGCCTAAAAAGGAAAGTGTTCAACTATTGTGTACTGTTAGTCCCCACATATGGCTCTGGAACAATAACATTGACAAAAAAGGCTGTAAATAAACTCCGTGTCACACAATATGCCATAGAACCAACAACGCCTGGAACATTCCTAAAAGATCCAAGGTTCCAAATGAGGGAATTCGTAGAAGAACTGAATTACTCGATGCTGTAGAAAAAATAATAGCCACTTTAAAGTGAAATTGAGCAGGGTATATTGCAAAGATGGCTGACAACAAGAGGACAAAAAAATAATTGAATAGAGGCCTAGACAAGACACATACAGAAGCCGAAGGCGTCCACCAACTAGATAGGCTGAGGCTTTGGGACGCTTCTACACAAACTAGATACTATCTACATAGGATACCCAATCCTGGAGGCATGCACAGGAAGCTTACGTCAAGCAGTATACTAGAATAGAGTGATTGATGATGATTAGTTTAAAAAAAATACTTCGTTCATTTTAGTTTCAGTAAGTATTTAAAACGGATAGCTCTGATATTAATATTACACAAATATATGAAGGACGTTTAGAAGAAAGTGAAAATGAGAAGACTTTGGCCGAGAAAAAATAAAAAATGCGATATCTCAAAACAAGACTAAAAAAATAGCTAGTTAAAAACTTTTAATCAGTCCCATAGAAGTTTTAATAAGAATAAGACAATTTGATGGGGTTTTCAGTATACTGAAGAGGGTATTCAAAAAGGGATACCGTAGAAATATTTCCGAACTAAGTTTACGCAACATTCTTTAAAATCCATTTCATTAATTTATTTTCAATTAAAAAAATACAATTTGGACACCGAATAAAAAGTATTACACCTCATACTTACGAAATCTTCACAAACAGCTGTGTGAACCATCCAGAATAAAAAAAAAGTAGTCAAGAACAATATGGTTAATAAAAATATGTAGCCAAGAAGACTAAGTGAGAAAATAACGACATACAAATAATGAACTTCTCTACCGTAGTCAGGAGAAGTTGGCAAGTAGTCTACGAAATGACTTCCAACAGCAAAGGTGGATTTCCTGCTAAAATAGTTGATCCGGAGAACTATACACAAAACTCTAATTATGCAAAAATTTATAACAACGTTAATGACCGCCTGTGAAAGGTGCAAATCAATTAAATGGTATAACTATCCCCCAAGACATCAATCGTACCTTGTTTTTTTTGTGGCACCACACTACAGAATAGTATAGATATGATACACCTAACAACAAATTATATAGCACCAGGGGCGGATCCAGCCTCTCTCCTTGGGGGGGCGGTGATTTCACAAAAGTACAATATGGCAAGAAAAACAAATTGTCAACGGGGGGGGGGGGGGGAGTGCAAGCAGCACACTCATTCCTAATCTAAAAGGCAGAATGGGTTCTATTTTCCTGAACTCAAAGCTCTTGGGAGGGGAGGGGGGGGGCGATCGCAAGTATACACATTCCTATACTCTATTCAAAAACTAGAAAGAGTAATAAAACTGTTACCGAAATCTCCAACGTACCTGCTCCAGTGCCGTTGGTAACTGAGAACTACCGTAAATCTAATTATAAATTCATTATATTTAAATATATTTTATAAATTTACTGCATAAAAATTCTGATAGTTTAATTTAATTTCTGTCAGTGAGTAAAGTACACCTTAGAGTTTATTCTTAGTGATTTATCTTGTTTGCGCTTGTTTTTATATATTATTTGAGATTAGAGAGATACCCAAAAAATATGGCTTTCACCTCTATATTTATTCCAAAATCGTTAAACCAGGGCATTTTTCCCTCAATGAAAAACTTATTACGATGAATGTTTATGATGCCTTAAGATATCAATATCTAGATAATAATGTTAAAAGCTCTGTTGAGACATGTTCCAACATGACAGGAGTTGGAAAATCTACTATGTACCGAATACTGAAGGAGAAAAAACGACTGGAATTGTTAGTACTCCCAAGCCACCACATTCGATCACAGGCAGATGAAAAACCTCGTTGGAAGAAGAGATGAAAACTGCAATTAAAGGGTTTGTATATACATTTTATTATGAGAAGCAAATCCCAACCATCTACAAAAGTCTAACTTAAATCAATGAAGATCGCGATTTACCTGAAATTAAAAGAACTGATCTCTGAAAATTGCTCAGAGAACTTAATTTTTGCTGGGAAAACCAGATAGAAAATCTGTTCCTATAGATCGTCCGGAAACTGTCCGTTGGAGAAGTAAATATCTCTCTCAAGTAAAAGGTAGATTTGCTAGAAATAACACAATTAACAAAATTAATAGCTTAACTAAACTTTTAAAAGATTTTTTTGAATAAAGTTACTGCGGAAAATTGGGAAAAATCCATATAATAAAAGAATAAAACAAAACGTGAGAACTCGATCTCATGATCGCTGAGATAGAGGAACCAATTATAATTAATTTAAGCGAAGATAGTTTCACTGACTTTGATTAGGAATTAGATACGTAATGTTTACTAGTGTAAACACAATTTATTATTTAAATTTTTGTTTTTGTTGTATTTTATTTTTTAATGTTGTTTATATGTCTTTTTATTTTTTTATATATTTTTATTTTAGTGTGTCCCACTCTTTAATTTTATATATATTTAATTCCAATTAGCCGTAAGTTTTTTATTATTGTATTTGTGTCTTTTTCTTAAGCGTGCAGAATTAACATGTTTATCTTATTTTTTTGGGGCTCCATATATTATATTTCCATATAATAAAGTAAATTAAATTAAGATATCAGTACAATAGAAATAAAAATAAGTAGGTCTAATTTTAATTACAACATAAAAAAAAGTAATTACATTTGGATCCCTTTTTAGTGTTTAATTGTAATTCTGCAGATGGTTTAAGAAATAAATAAACTGAAACGTCAAATACCCTAAAAATGTTTTTAATCAATAATAAAATGACCGATAGCCCCAAAGATATTTTAATATTATATGGTCGAATTTATTTTTTTATATATGTTTACCTTTTTGTATTTTTGACAATGGATATTTTGTAAGTATTTAAATTATAACTTAGAATTTTTTGAGAGAATAAGGTTACGTTTTAGTCCATTATTATAGACCGGTATTTTTGATTTTAAAATTTATAACCCATTTCTATGAAAAATATATGTGTCTAACAGATTTTGCTAAAGACACCGGACTAAAGAACACAGGTAGTTTGCGAAGAAAAAGATTTATTACTCTCTCTAGTTCTTAAATAAACTGTAGTATAAGAAGAAATATCGGGTCCATTTTCCTAAACTCAAAGCTCTTGGGGGGGGGGGGGGGGCGATCGCTCCCACCGCCTCCCCCCCCCTGGATCGGCGCCTGTACAGCACTGGGTGATAAAATTTGGTAATAACATTTTACGGAAAGTGAGGACTTTTGGCTGTAAGATTATTTTTTTTAATAAATGAGTCATTTTATTGGAGTGTACCATATATCCAACATCCAGAACAGTACTCATATATATTTAAGCACAACAGTGCCAGAATAAATGCGGTGAAATTATAGGTTGAAATATCTGAATAGTCAAATTTCAATGTTATTTGAGTTCCATTAGACCTCTTCGTGGAAAAATCACAAACCAGTCAGTGCCAACAAGAATTTGCAAAAACCGCCATGTGACTGTTAGCAAACTGTCTTTGGACAATCTGATTAATGCTGACCAGTTTCTGATTATTCTGTAAACTGAATTATTATTACATTAAATTTATGTGGTATCTCGGAGTCATGGAAGTATTTTTTTGTCTCTGAATGACGTGTTCAGCGGCAAAAAAATATATTGGAAACACTTTGGTGATCTAATGAACATCCATAGACCACGAGATCGACCCCTGACCCCCAAGTGGTTATTTTTTCTTGTTATTATTTTTATTTCCTCATTACAGTTTTGTGTGGACTATTTTACTTCCTTAAAATTATTTTTTATAAGATTATATTTGACAGATAAGACTAGATTAAAATAACGACTATCGCACGCAAAAATTCTATAAACTTAGTATTTGTAATTTGTAATGTTAACAGTTTCTTCGCTTGAGTGCTTCGATATTTAAAATTATAACATTGTTTACATAGGTTTATTTGTTATAACTGTGCCTTGACCGTTCTAATCATTTTTATACTGATTTTATTAAACGCAAATTTACTTTGCTCTAATTGTATTGAATTTATTTAGTTTAAACTGTCTGAATATACAGAATGTCTTAAATATAGAACAACTTTTTTTAAACATGCAATTTTCTTGAAATGTGGTTGTCGGACTTGCATTGTCTTAATTTTTGTTTGTTTTTACAAAGTTTCGATTGGTTTGTATCTCTAATTGTTATCAAGAATAAAGTTTACGAGCTTATATAGTGACTGTGTCCATTGAAGCGTTTGAAGAGGTTTCGAAGTATACACCTCAATGATTTGATGTTAGAAAGTAGTGGTTGCCAAAGATTAGGTATCTCAACACTGGGTTTACTGAAGATTCCATCATTATTTTTATTGTAAGCTGCTTCTATAAATTTTCTTTTTTTTCACGTAGGGTTCCATATACAGGTCTGGAAAATCCCAACCAGACACTCAACGTTTCTTAAGTATAATAAAGAAAATACTATGGCTATATTCTTTTGAGTAATTATTAATTGATCAAAGTGAACAAAGTGAAACTAATAACTTCATGTTCTTTTGAATATGCATTTACTTGTCATTGGGCTGAAGTGATCATGATTACTTCAAGTGATAGAAGTGAAAGTGATAATGACTCAAAAGAATAGCCCTTATATTATTCATCAAATCAGAATAAGACAGAAGATAAGCATTGTAAGTATCGACATACGTGTAAATTACCAGTTTGGTCCTCGGGTGAGGGGTAATACAATGCTGGCGCGGTGAGAGCGGGCGGCAGCTTACGCCACGCCCTAGCACAACAAGAGCATTCCAAGTTATTTGCTTTCAATCAGGCCGCCGAAACGTAAGTACCGTGTTTCGCGCCAAATTTTTTTGTTACAATGGAAGTTTGTTCCACGGAACAAAAAGAGCAGTTTATTAAGTGGTACACTATTCTAGTAAAGAATCACCAGATTTGTATTTACGTGCGAAAATCATCCTGTTCTTTGAAAATTTAGAATTTCGGAAATTATTAAAAAATTTGGGAAAATCGCTTGTCTAAAAATTTGTAAAAAAAGCACTGATAATAATGAGGAGCAACCGGTTCCTCAAATTACTGAAGTACGAGCAAATCGGGAGACTGACGTTTGTAGTTTGGCAGAAATTACCGTTGCGTTTCACTAGTATTTTTACTAGAATAAATGTTTATTTTGTAACAGAAATATCAATTTTCTTTACGGTCAATGCCCAACAAAAACTATTTTTTTTTGTATTTCGACTATTTGATGTATTTAAAACAATCAATGTAGCAAATAGTCATTAAATATTCCAAATTCCGTCGATTACGTTACAAATTTAGACGAAAAGTAAATATACCCTCTCATTCGTTTCAAAGTACTGCTCGTATTCGTGTCGCACGGAAGATAGCGGGGGTAATATTGCGGTAAGCGTTCCTTACGATCTTCTGTCCCGAACTAAGTTAGACGGGCTTAGTGGGTTAGAATTTGACGAAACGGCCAAAATAATTTGTAATTAAGAAATTTAAAATAGAAAGTTGGCTATAGTAACGTTTCTATTAAACCTCGGTAATATGAACGGCCAGTCTATTCTTTCTAAAGTTTCGTCTCAGGTCAAAGGCAACAGTGTTATAGTTGCGTCGCGCCCAGTTACAATTCAACGATTACAAAATTGGGCTAAACAGAAAGGCAGTAATATATTTTCGCCTTACTCTGGTGCATAAAATACAAAAAAAGCATGTTATCCACATGACGAGTATCTAACTTTTACTAAATCAAAAGCCGACGTTAAATTCCAAGGCTTACTAGATCATACAGTGGATCGAATTATATTGCTTCAATTAGACGCCCTTGAACAAATCGATAAATTAGATTTGTAGATATGAGTCTCATTTGCAAATGGGGATTCGATGGACTGTCAGGTCAGAGCCAGTAGAAAATGAAATTCACTGATCCGAATATTTCTGATACAAACTTATTCCTAACCTCTCTTATTCCACTTCAATTAGCAGGTATTAACACGCAAACTCAACAAGAACAGATTGTGTTGTACAATTCCAAACCCTCGTCTACTATGAATTGCGGGCCTCTGAAATTTGAATTTATTAAGAAAACTGAACAAAAATCTTTAACGAAAATAGAAAATTATGAACTCGAACCAGACAACTTGCACCATATAAAAGAGTTCGCTTTGCCACCCGAGCTTCAGTACAGTACAACTTATCGATGACGATGATAGACAGCTAGGTGAATGCTTTGACTAGAGCGAAATCGGTCCAACGTTATTACCTCTGCCAAACAACATCTCAGTTCAACAACATTAATACTGTGTCCCAGTAAATACAGAGTATTTCAAGCTACAACTGTTAGCTCTACACGCATGTATTAGATTCTTCGAATGTTGCTTGTATTTGTGGTGTCAACGTGACACACAGCAGTGGCAAGCTCGTAAGCAGAAAGACAAATATGTGAAAGCACAGACAAAGGCTACCATCCAACAGGCCTTTAAGGAGAGAGAGTAGGACTTCTTGTTGACATGCCAAAGAAACGGTTAGGAAGCACTAAGGATGGCAACATAGTTAGACGTTTCTTCGAGAACAGTGATGAGTCAGCCATTATAACAAGAGTAAAGCGAAAACTGATCCTCTGGTTTCCCGTCATTTTGCAAACCATTGGAAGCTGACATTAAACTGCAATAGAGAAGATTTGGAAATACAAACTTCAAACAGCAAGATTATTCTTCAAAGGACATTCCAACAAGAATCCACAAATGACTTACTCCATTGACCAGACATCATAGCATTTGCAATATTACCGATAGGTAAACTATCGAAAGATGCAGAAAAATCAACGGACAAGTTGATAAGAAACTATCGCCTAGACTTTGCCCGAAAATCTTTTCGAGAAAAAATATGGAGGATGTGTTCCAAAACTTTTGGCGTCGATGGATCCTTACACTGTTTTTGACATAGTAAGGATTCGGATAACAATTCATACGTATTGGAGATTGAGAAAAGAGTTGTTAACAAAGAAGGCAGTGATTAAAAAGTTATTTTTATTATTTTTATTACAGTCGTATTATTTATTCATTTATGTGAATCAATAAATATTATATTACTTACAAATTATTTGCATTGCTATTTATTAAGAAGTCTTAAGCATAGAGGAAAAAGTACTTTCGCCTTTTTAACGATTATCGATATCCATGTATTTATTATTATAGTATTATATTTAAAATGTACCTTGAAGTCAAGCGCAATATTTTGTTCAAGGAAATACAATTATTCTTTTTATTTTATTTTTAAAGCGTTGAACCACATTAGACGTTTTTCGAATTTATTTTTATGATTTTTATTTTTAATATCAAATCCGTGCTTTCGACCCATTGTGTTTTGACGACCCGAAACCAGCTAAAAGTCCTTGCGCGACACCATTTTTGCTGAAAACTAGGAAGCAAGCTACGATACAACAGTATGCTTTATTTCACTTCTTCAAGATGGTTAAACGGATTGTCCGTCGCTTTCTTTTTTTTTTCAGAGGTACTGTTCTGGATTTTCCACACCTGTATATTACCGCAGCTTCAGACCATTTTGTAGGGTGTTGTTAATCCCAGGTGTGTTCCGCAATACCTGATCGCAACGTTTCCCTTTTTGTGTTGAGTATTATGTTCCTTAATTCTAGTGAGAGTCACTATATTTTTTTTATAGATGTACCCATATTGACTTCGGAATGGCTTTACCGATTTGAAAAAAATTTTTTGTGCTATATTTCGAAGGTTGATGCAGTGGTTCCATGTCGTTTTGGCCGAAATTGTTTTAGTCAAATAGAAGATGACTCAATTACCAAATAATATTGTCCGATTTCCACCAAAATTGATATTAGGGAATTTTTAGCTCCCAGATAACAAACAAAAATTATTTTTTAAAATATTAAATATTGCTAACTAAATACTTTTTATCTCTGAATTTTGTTGAAAATCGATAGTTGGTGTCTTGAGAGGTATAGATTATGAATTTAAAATATTTTTTAAAACTGATATAATGGACTAAATAATTCATATTTTTCGAATTGTTTCAAAATTGGGGGATTTTCGGAGACATAGATTATGAATCTAAAATCAATTTCCTCAAATTTAAAGTAGCGGTTTTACTACGATTGAATAAAATTTAGCTCTGTCCAGTTTTATTCAAAATTGGCATTTTGAGGATTCTCAAAAAAATTTTAATTACAATGAGTATTTTTATGCGACCATGGCAATATTATGAGGTACTTAGTTTAAAAAATCATAGATATTGTAATGAGATCAACACTAGAAATCAAAAAAAATTTATATATAAAAATCGATTTAATTAACCTCCAAAATTACTATATAATACAACCCTAAAAAATATATTAAATTTTGACATTTTTTATTTTTAGTCCCTTTGGTGCCACTTTTTTTTATCGAACACAAAGAAATATACCGTCTGATAAAGAACGAATATAGAAAAAAATAATAATTTAACGCAACAAAATATAATATAAAACTGTTTAAAGCTTAAAGAAAGGATAAAAGTTATTATTTCTTAAAAGCGCCTCGATAAATTAACTGTATGATTAGTGCAACACAACATTAACTTTTTGCATAAATAACTTTAAACGGTTATTAAAATATAAAATTTTCTATTCCCACAATCTTCAAACAAAAAACCCGTATAAACTAATTCGAAACTTAATTAACAGAAAACCCAGAATGAACTTTAATTTACTAGAATGTTCACACGATTCTCGATAGCAGTAGTTGACCACAAAATGTCAGAAAAAACGACCACAAGACTAGATTGAGTTCATGGCTTCCAGCTTGCCTTTGAAATAAGGTTTTTGTCACTTTTATGTATAATAAACGTCGTATACTGTATGACATAAAAAAAATAGTATAATAGAAGAAAATAGTAATTCTCATTTTAAATAAACCCCCTTTTAAAAAATGTTTCGTTAGATGCCCCATTAATCAACTAGGCCGGCGGAGTTAGCCTCATACGAGGTGATTTTGAAATTTATTGTTAGTAGACTTCTGATTATGTAGAAACCTTCGGAATGATAATAGTAAATATGTAGTATGTATCATTTTCTTTTTTTGGGGAAAATTTTTTATTTAATAATTAAGATGTGAAAAAACAGTTTTTTTCGAGTACTAGGAAAAGCTATTATTTTTGAGTAAAAAAAAGTTTCAAACAAAAGTTGTGCGCATTGAAAACACCTACAAGATGAGCTCAGGCTCATCCAAATCCGATAATTTGTTTATAAACAATAGAAAAATATATTGCATTAACTTTATACTATAACTAAAGGAGCCTCTTGTTGTATACAACAAATATACAAAATTTCAAGTAAAAATATTCATTAGTTTTTTGCACAGTGAATTTGTTTATAACTTATTACGTTTTGTTTTTATTGTTTATGCTCAGCGATCTAGAGGTCGTACAGCGGTCTGCGGGAACGCAAATGAAAGTTCTAGACCTATTCTATTAATAAAAAAAAGAACGAAATGAATTGTTGATCTTAAATTGTTGAAACAGATAAACAAAGTTGTGGTTGTGTTTTTCAATATAAACAAATAGAATAACTTTTCGACAATTATTGATATCAAAATGCCGATAAGTGGACGCAATAGCTGAAATTTTGTCACACATTTTAAACAAAAAAAATTGTGTACATCCACTAGAAGCTGTTGCTTATTAACATTAAAGGATTATTTAAGTAGGAACTCATAAGGAGATGGTTAAACTATTGTATGCAGTAGTTTTCAACTCAATTATTTCAAAATTGTTGATATAGAAATAGTTTAAAGTTGCACCTACTCCAAGAGTCAGAAAGTAAGCAGTGGAGAAGGGTATGCTTTCAACCTGCGGCGCGCGGAAAAAAAACTTGATTCAGACGCTTCAAATTCGAACAATGGATGATATGTTTCTGTAATCAAACTGTTGTTAAACATAGAAATAAACAAATTGATGCACTTTTATACGTTTTATGCATAATTATTATTTTACCGTATTTACATGCTTTTCAAATTGCGAAAAAATTGTTACAATGATCGACAGTATACTATTAATTAGGAATATTAAAAATTAGATTGATTTTTAATGTACCGATAATATTTATCGAGAAATAACATGAAACAAATATCAACATTTGCTGATAGCATTATAATTTTTCGAAATGCAGAATAAGCTACATTTAATGGTTATATTGTAAGCGATTATCCAATCGTAAATTATTGTAATATTGCTTTCAAAGACGATGAACGTAATAGAGGAGAAAATTATTATAATTATGATAATAATGATGCTGTTGATGATGATGATAATTATGTCAATGATTAGAATGATAATTATGATGAGAGTAATAATGATGATGACGATGAGAGTGGTAATGATGATGATAATTGTAATGATAATAAGCAAAAGCACAAAACATCACCCTCGGAGTGCTATTGAACGTACAATGCTTCCAAGACGCCAAGGAGGAAGAGGATTGGTGGATATTGGTAAGCAGCTCGACCAACAAATAATAAACATACGTTCATATTTCCACAGGTTAGCGAACTCTTCCACATTACATTGAGCAATATGCGAGGCAGACGATTCAACGCCGCTCCCAGTTGAGGGAACAAGATATTACTTCTCATCACCAAACAGACCAAGAGAAGTTACAAACCTGGCTACTTAAGCCACTTCATGGACGGCATCCAAATGAGGTTAATAAGGACAATGTCGACAACTCTGCGTCTAACTTCTGGTTTATTTCAGGACAGATGTTTTCCGAAACGGAGGACTTCTTGTTAGCTATCCGAGACCAGGTTATTCTGACGAAGAACTATCGGAAGTTCATCATTAGAGATCCCTCAATAGAAAATGACCAATGCATATACGGCTGTCGAACATCAGAAACAATTCAACATATAACTGGAGGATGCCAAGCGTTTGCCGCAACCGAGTATAAGAAAAGACACGACTCAGCCGCTAAGATACTCCACCAAGAGTTAGCAGAAAAGTTAAACCTATTACAAGTAGGAAAAATGCCTTATTACAAATACAATCCGGACCCTATTCTTGAGAAAAATCAGTTCAAGTTATATTGGGACCGAACGATTCTGACGGATCAGACAATGCTCATAATAGACCAGACATTATACTAATAGATAAAATTTCTAGGCGAACTACACTAATCGACATTGCTGTACCTAACAACATTAATCTAAGGCCAAAATACAACAAGAAGATCGCCAAATACAGAGATCTGGAGATGCAAATCCGAAGACAATGGGCAATGAACTGCGTCCAAACGATTCCCATGATACTGTCAATAACTGGAGTGATACCAAAGAACCTCCTGCAGAACATCAAGGGACTGGGCCTTAGTGAGCATCTGTATAAATCGATGCAGAAAGCAACTCTCCTAGCAACCGCACGAACCGTCCGAAAGTTCATGGGAAATACAGCAGACCACGCCACCTAGGACCCGATAACATGGAAACGGTCTCCACAGAGCTTCATACTTTTGGTGTCTTTGTATACCTGGTATGAGTGAATACTACCTGGAGGGAGTGCGAAGCCGTTTGGCTTGTAAATATGATAATAATGAAACCGATAAGGGTTTAGGAAATGAGTGTTCATCAATGTCTAAGACACGGAGAACGCAATAAATATTTTGTATAGATTTAAACAAAAAATATGTATGTTAGCAAAAAATTTTGTATGTGAAAAATGTTCGTCCCGTAAAATAAACAAAAAAGTTAACATGTGTTTTTCTTGTACAACGATAATTTGGCGGCAAATGACAGTCACAATTTGTTTCATGCTATAACTCCATAAATATCAATGGTACATTAAAAATCAATCTGATTTTTAATATTCCTAATTAGTAGTATACTCTAGACCACTGTAACATTTTTTTCGCAATTTGAACAGCACGTGCAACAATTTGTTTATTGCATTGTTTAACAATAATTTGATTACAAAAGCATATCATTCATTGTTCATATCTCGTCGAGAAATCACAAATTAAAAAAAAAAATTAAAGATTCTACGACCAATATTCGGCAAATTTTTCCGGCGAAACGAATGTGAAGCGTCCAAGTTACATTTTTTTCCGCGCGACGCAGGCTTAAAGAAGGCCCCACTCTACTGCTCACTTTCTGACTCTTGGATTAGGTGCAACTTTAAATTATTGCAACATCAACAATTTTGAAATAATTGAGTTGAAAACTGCTGCGCACAATAGTTTAACCATCTCCCTATGAGTTCCTACTTAAATAATCCCTTAATAATAAATAACGCAGCAACGAAATTCTATCTCAGCTTCTAGTGGTCGTACAGAATTTGTTTTTTTTTTAAATATGCGCCAAAATCTCACTTATCACGTCCTCTTTTTTGGCATTTTGATATCAACATTGGTCGAAGAGTTATTTTATTTGTTTATAACGAAAAAACCAATCAAAAATTTTGTTTATCTGTTTCAACAATTAAAATTCAACAATGAATTTGGTTCTTTTTTGTAATCGTTAGTATAAATCTCGAAATTTCATTTGCGCACCCTCAGATCACTGTACGATCTCTAGATCGCTGAGAATAAACAATCAAAAAAACGTTATAAACAAATTCACTGTGCAAAAAACTATTGACTATTTTTTACTTGAAATTTTGCACACTTGTAGTATGCAACAAGAAGCTCCTTTTGGTTTAGTATAAAGTTAATGCAATATATGTTTCTATTGATTATTAGCAATTGAAAAAAACAGTCATTTTAGCAGGTTTTTTTTTTCAATAACTAACCAAAAAATTATCTGATTTGGATGAGCTTTGGCTTATTTTTTAAGTATTTTCACAGTGCACAACTTTTTTAAATGTTTTGAAACTCAAAGCTAAAATCCAAATAATACAAAAACTCAGTAAAGAGATTAATTTTCACAGAATATCATTTTTAGCGATGGGGCTCATTTCCATGTCAACTGTTACGTGAATAAGCAGTATTGCTGTATTCAGAACTGAAAAAAACAAGATAAATTTTGTGCAGAGAAAATACATCCTCTAAAAGTAACTGTCCGATATACCTTGTGGTCTAGCGTCATAACTGAATGGTATTTTTTTTAAACAATGCGAAAAATGCTATTACACCCACTGCAGTTTAATATAGGAACATAATTATGGAATCGGTTGAATAATTTGGATATTGAAGTTCTTTGATTTCAATAACATGGAACCACTTATCATAACAACAGAAACCATAACGTTTTTAAGCAAAAAATTTGCAGGTCACGTGATCTTAATGAATGATGACATCAATTGACGGCCAAGATCGCGCAATATCAATCTTTTAGACTTTTTTTTTGAGTTAATTATGTTAAATAGTAGTAAAGTCTACAGGAATAAACTCAATATCATTGCAAAGTTGTAACAAAATATTCAATATAAAATTAATTCTGCGACGTGCTGCGTATTATGACAAAAGCATTACGTTAGGAATAGAGACGGTGAGTTGAGTGATATTATCTTTTACATGTAATTGTAATGAATTATCTAAAAATACTGATTACATAAAAATTAAAATGTGAAAATTAATTTTTGGGTTAGATGTAGGACATAGCTTAATTTGCTAGATGGTTTGCTCAACAATAATTTGTGTTGTTTTATTGGCCCTGGTGAAGTGGTTTACTCACAGGTATGTCCACCGACGAATAGCGATTTAATAGTAATACCAATAAAATTTTTATAAAAAAATTGAACTGACTTCTAAAAGTGCGCTAAAAAGTGAAAAATAACTATAAATTTTTATATGAAATTGAAATTTTTGAAGTCGGCGCCAAACTAATACCTGATAAAATGTGATTCGCATAAACAGATTAAAAATACTTTATTTGTAATTGCTACCTTACTATAATTTATATATATATATATATATATATATATATATATATATATATATATATATATATATATTAGTAGTTATTTATTTCATTGAGAAACAATTTGGCGCCGACTTCAAAAATTACAATTTCATATAAAAATTTATAGTTATTTTCCACTTTTTAGCGCACTTTTAGAAGTAGGTTCAATTTTTTTATAAAAATTTTATTTTTCGATTTTTAGTTTTGAATTCTTTATGATATTCATAAATTATTATAACTACGTGCTAATCGAGATTAATGTACCTCGCAATGACTCCAAGGTGGCAAAAAAGTATCCATTTTATCCAGAATTGTAATTCACCCTAAAATGAACCACTAAAAATTCTTTGATTCTTAGAGTTCTCCAAATACCATTAAAATTGTGTCAAACAAATATTTAGTCTGTCATAGTAAATCCACTATCTTAAATTTCAAATTAATTTGAGATTAGTAATATAGGCCCCAAAACCTTCCAATATCAATATTTAAAGAACTTGAGACGTAAATTTCTTAGCCCGATATATTTTATATTGCATATTGAGTTTGTACATGCCCCAAGAACCCCGCAATATCAATTTTAGATGAAAGGGGAAATTGTAAAATTTTTAGTCCCTCATATTGTATCTTATCAACCTAATAATTGTAAAAAATTAACTTCATATTAGTAATACACCACCCCCTAACACCCTAATACTAAATCTGAAGAAATGTGAATACGGTAAAATTTTCAACCCACCATATTGGATCTGCCATATTGAATTTCAAAAAAATAATTTTAACATCTTAATCTAATCTAAATCTAAACCCTTCAAAGCCCCTTAGTACTAATTTTAGATGAAATCAAGAAATTTAAAATTTCTAAACGGTGATATTGCATTTGACGTATTAGATTTTCTTTAAATAATTTTATATTCGCTATTTACATCCTCAAAAACGATTCAGTTCCACATTTGAACAAGATTTTTGTCAGCCATATTGCATTCGCCATATTGAATCCTGAAAAAATACTATTAAATTCATAATTTACACCCTCAAGAACCTTCTCTATCAGTTTTGGAGAAAGTGAAAGAATATAAAATTTTTAGAACACCGCCAGATTAAATTTTTCAAAAAATATTTTAATTTCGTAATTAACACTAACAAAAATCCTTCCATACTGACTTTAGACAAAATCGAGAGATGAAGAATCTTTAATTCGCCATCTTAGATTCGCCATATTTAATTTTTTTTTAAATAATATCAGATTCGTAATGTGCTATCCCAAAAACTCCCTCATATCAATTTTGAAAAAAATTGAAAAAAATTATTTTTTTATCCATCATATTGGATACGCCATATTGAATCTTTTTAAATAATCTTAGATTCGTCATGTGCGACCCCGAAAACTCTCCCATACCAATTTTGGTGAAAATCGGACAAAATTGATTTTTTGTCCGCCATATTGGATCCGCCATATTGAATTTTTTAAAAATAATTTCATATTCGTTATGTGCGACCTCAAAAACTCCGCCATACCAATTTTGGAGAAAATCGGACAAAACTGATTTTTTCGTCCGCCATATTGAATCCGCGATATTGAATTTTTTAAAAATAATTTTAGATTCGTCATGTGCGACCCCGAAAACTTCCCTGTACTAATTTTGGAGAAAATTGGACATAATCGATTTTTTTTGTCCGCCATATTGGATCCGCCATATTGAATTTTTTAAAAACGTTTTGAATCCATAATGTGCGACCTCAAAAACTCCCCCATACCAATTTTGGAGAAAATCGGACAAAATTAATTTTTTTGACCTCCATATTGTCGGCGCCATCTTGGATTTTACTGCACCAATTTCCTCCAAAAAAAATATGGGACCACCGCAGCAACTTCCTGAACATAATGTAAAAAATTTCATTCAAATCGGTGCAGCCGTTCCGGAAAAATCGGTGTACATACGTAAAAAAAATATATATATACGCGACGAATTGAGAACCTCCTTCTTTTAAAAGTCGGTTAAAAACTAATCCTGATCCTCTAAATGTGGTATAGACCCTTGTTTTGCTAGTTTATCTGCTCTTTCATTGTCTATTCCCCCTGTATTCTGGTACCTATGCAAGAGTAATCTTATTTTATTTTATCAGAGCAATAAGGTTTATAAGACAGTTCTCGACTTGTTTAGATTTTATTTGACGAAATTTCTGCGCTAGTTCACTATTGGAGCAGACGAGGATGATCCCGCCTCTGTAATTTCTCCTCAATTTTTTCGGAGGCAGGTATTAATTGTATATAATTCTGTTTCAACCACACTAGTGTACTGCCCCAGTTCCTCACTCATAGTAACTCTGTGTCATGTAAACTACACCAGATGACTTCGGGTTAAATCAGATCCTGCTTTCTAGTTAATATCTCAAATAATGAGTATGTGATTAATTTTGTGAAGCTGGTGTTTCTAAAGGCAGTTCTAATCCATCAGACCTTGTTTTATTCCACCCTCTATGTTCCTATCCTCGCCTCAGCCCTAATTATTATATCAAGGGTGGAGGGATTTCGCAGTATTTCTATGACTGCTATTGAGGAATTTTTCTAAAGTTTAAAGAGTTCTAGAATCATCTCGACCATTTCTAGCTTTTGTTCACTACGCACTTCGGTCATAATTCATCAAATTTTTAAGTAATGAATTACACATTTTTATTTATTGTAATAAGATATTAAAATAAAATATTCTTCTTCCTATAAATAATGTATATTAATGTTATTAATTAATATTTATAAAAATCAAAACAAAATATTTTTCAATTGAATGTTTTATATTAACAATTCTATGTAGATATTTTTTTAACTCATAATAATTAGGTTTTGAAGATCATGTATCTATTTCTCTAAATATCGTACACTGTTGTGTAAAGTAGACTGTTTTAATCCCCATGTTCTGCCCAACACCCTTTATTCTGCTCTGATGGTTATTTTGCATTAGTATATCAGTTAAGATCGGAAATTTTAAGAATATTCATTTAAAATATTTTTAGGGTTTTTGTAGGTAATCAAAAAAACTCTATGTTTAGAGTGTCGATTAAAAAAAATAGGGATAAAACTATTTCAAAAAATTTTAAATGTTAATGTTCTACCCGGAAAAATTAATATCGCTGCTTAAATTATCATAGTATACAAGACTATTAAATATGTTTTATCTACATAAATAAACACGACGGAATTAAAATAATTAATATAGTTTCTTGCATGCCCATTATAAAGTAGCCGTGCGTTTATATTATTTCTGACTTCCAGCCATAATTTAATATTACAAAATGTTGCTCTACTTCCATTTTCGGATTATCCGTAACATTTTAAACTCCGATTCAGGTGATAGGCAACAAATCAGTGGCGTATCCAATAAAATACATCAGTTTTTATATAACATGCGATCACAATACAACACAAACGAATTAGTTAACCTATATCAGTTTTTTTTAATGTATACATTAACTTGAATAACGTTATCTTCTAAAATTTACACGCCTCTATTCTGGTTTTTATTATTTATCCAAATATGCCGAAATCATGTTATTTTCTCATGTAAATCCGAAATTGCATTAATTTAGTTAATCATGAATATGTCACATTTAAATATACATAAAGCAGGCTAGGAACCAGCAAATCGCACTTTAATTGTGTGCCTAGTCTAGATCAATTTTATATATTTTTCTAAAAAATCTAGTTTAACATTAAATTTAAACTACTACTAAACCAGAAATTAAAAATATCGATTGTTGTTTCTTGGTTCCATTGTTGCTTTCACAATCATATTTTATTTAACTTTTTTTGTGGATAGGGATCGCTACAATCTGTCTTCACTTCAGTGAACTTCACCTTCATGATATTTGATTATCAGGAATCAGGAATTAGACGTATTTATTATTTTTTTTTTGAAATCTGATAAGTAAGTTTTGGATTTTTTAGATATGAAAATTGGGGAGAAGACAGGAGGATAAAACAGTGTAAATAATTAAAACAACTATATTAGAAAACTATATAAGTAAATTGCCAAACTAAAGACAAAGTTGTAAAGAAGAAAAAACATAAATACATAAAGAGATTAAAAACTTAATGAAATTGGAGGGTGAAAAGAAAGATTGTCCAAAAACAAAAGTAGAAATGTTAACTGAAGAGCAAAAAGTTACTCCGGATGTAAAGAAAAAAGTGTTATTTCGAAAATACTTATTTCTTCGAAATATTCTATTTAAATTCTAAGCCCAAATTTAATTAATCTAACCATATAATAATGTAAGATAATTTCTGTTTTTTAAATTCAAGGAGTTTCGTTATATTTTGTGATAACTATCAAGAATATTTATCATTTTATTATACCTCTTTTCTAAATTTTAAAATTGGTAAATCTTATCCTAAACATCAGGTACATAATGATTTATATAAAAAATCATGTAAATTCAGATACTTAGTATTTCCTGCATATATATATATATATATATATATATATATATATATATATATATATATATATATATATATATATATATTACTTGGTTATTTTCTTGGGAATATGGTGAATATGGTTCATTTTTATATTGAAACTACATATATACAGTAGTCATACTTATTGTATATATATATTTTTATTTCTCAGGACGTTTCGATTCTTTCGAATCTTTTTCAACTGATGCGTATGCATTAAGAACAGAGATTTTTGTTTTAAACAATAGTTAATTACATCACAAACCAATTGTAGTCACTCACTCTTTTGTATATTCACTTTTTAAAAGTATTTTTAAGAAGAAAACCCATGTCATATATAAAATTCCATGTGAAAGCGATAATAGAGTATATATCCGACAAACTAGCCCATATCTCAAAAACAAACTAAATGGACATAAATATGATAAAAAGAATCAAACCACTTTAACGAAACATTGAAAAATAGACGGAAAAAAACAAATATTCATACTTAAAGTATGACCTTCAAGAAATACTTTGCAATGTAAGTGTAGATATAAAAAATGTGTTAAACTTTATTAAAAAAAAGTATATTTCCATTAATTCTGGAACATTTCTGATGAAGGTTTATGACTTAAAATCTCAAAAAATATACATCAAGTTCAATAATAAATACAAAAACTGTGTATTTTATTAAAAAAAGGACTTAATTCCCAAACAAAATTGAGAATATGTGACGAGAGTCCAAGATTATATATATATATATATATATATATATATATATATATATATATATATATATATATATATATATATATATATATATATATGTATATATACTTTAGTTTTTCCTTTTACCTTTTATAAAATAGTATATTCGTTGAGGTGCCTCAATATATCTTAACCGATAAAATGTAATCTGTTCGAATTTCGGGATCCGCCACTGAAACTTCGATTAAGACGATAACTAATAATTAAAAGTAAATGCTAAAGCAGCAGCTCCATCTGGAATCATAAACACATAAAAAAAACGCTTGACCTTTTCTAAAATAGAGAGCATGTGTTCGGCTACCTGTTGACATTTAATCTTATTTACGAGAAAGAAATACTTTTCTTTATAGAAAAAAATGTAAAGGTCAAAACTAGTTTTATATGATTAACTGGTAGATAATTTAGATTACTTTGAAAAATTGTTATTAAGAGACAACCTATTTAATACATGTATTACTAATATTAAATACAGGACGGCTCACATGTGAATATGTAATTCTCGATAGCTGATATTTACGACAAATTTAAATTTGAACTGTTTTGATGTTTTTATATTTATAATTTAAAAAAAATATGTAACCTATCATTACAAATCATAGGGCTATTCTTTTGAGCCATTATCATTTTCACTTCTATCACTTGAAGTAATCATGATCACTTCAGCCCAATGACCAGTAAATGCATATTCAAAAGAACATGAAGTTATCAGTTTCCCTTTGTTCACTTTGATCAATTGATAATTACTCAAAAGAATATAGCCCATATGTTAATACTATATTTGAATTTGCATTTGCAATATATATAAATCATTTTTTAGAAATTAAAACATCAAAAGGTGCAAAAAATTTAATAATCATCAATATAAAAGTTGATTAAAGTGGAGTTTCAACCAGTTATAGACAAATATTCTTAAAAGTGAGAATAAGGCATTATCTTAGTTCATTATTAAAACGGAAGATCGAGAAACCTTATATTTCGTGCTTTACATGAATATTTCAATGCTAAAAATCGCACAATTTGAAATTTGATCTAGAAATTCGAACAAACTAGATCAATAGCTAACGTTAAAGTACTTCAACATGTTCATAAAGGTTACTCGCAGCTGAATATAGTCTACGTTGCATACGTAAGACGCGGGATAGCCGATAATGAACCTGCAATGTGCCGTGAGGTTATCCAAAAGTATAACAAAGATTCGTTGAGTGATATTACCTTTCATGTGCATTTATAATGAATTAAACTAAAATACTGAATACATGAATACATGGCATTTTAAAATGTTCAGTATTTTTTTAATACTTTTATGTGGAAGGTCAAACTGATTAATCCATTCCTTCCAGCAACAGTATTATATCTGTGATATAACTTTTGATTTATGTTATTGTTCTTTTTGCTTTAGTTAAGAGTAACTCAATGGAGTTTACTATCATTAAACAAAATGCAGTATAAAACAGTTACCGGCAAACTATGTTACTATTTTTGTTTAAATTATTATTTGAAATGATCTTTTTACCTTTGGGATAAAAAAACGCCTTTGAAAAAATTGCTTATTTTGTAAATGGAACTTAACAGTAATATTAAACGGAAGACTTCAACTTAATGAAACACCCTTTATATGGAATGAATTGAGAACATCCTCTATTTTTTAAAGCCGAGCGTGCTGGTACTTCATGATTTTTTGACCGAACGATATGTAGATGATGTCATTTCATTTTAAAAAGTTGATGCTGAAAATAACCATAAAATAAATTTTCTTCATCTCACCATATCTCACCTCAATAATCAGTGTAATTTTAAAATTTTTAGAAAACCAACGTTTACAGGTAATACTATAACTAATGATTCTTTTTACCCCTTACAACACAAAATGGCTGCATACAATTCAATGATACATAGAGCATTCTCTTTGCCTCACTCTGAAGAAGATCTTCAAGAGGAACTACATATCATTGAAAGGATTGCAATATCAAACAATTTCTCCCAACAAACCATAAAAAAATTAATAATTAAAAGACAAAAACAACTAGCCTTTAGTTCAATATATGCCAAAATAAAAAATGATAAAGATAGTCCATCTTATATATCTTTGTCACACTGCGGTACCATATCAGAAAACATAGTTAATACTCTTTCCAAACATAACATAAAAGTAGCCTTTAAATCTCAAAAAATCTGTCTACCATCCTTTACAATGCTAAAGATAAAAATAATAAATTTGATAAATCAGGAGTTTATAAGTTAAAATGTTCAGAGTGTGATAGCTTGTATATTGGACAAAGTGGTAGAAGCTTTAAAACTCGCTTTTCAGAACACCACCGATCATATAGACTACAAAAAACAGACTCGAGCTTTGCCAACCATTGCTTAGAACACAGCCACAGTTTTCCTGATTTAGGCAACACTGACATTACATTATTCAACAAAGGGCCAAAAGTTAAATATTCTTGAATCTTTAAAAATATATAAACATAGTAAAAATAAAAATGTAAATTTGCTTAATGACAAGACAGAACTGAGGTTTTTCCCGTTATTTGTTGTCGCTAAATAATAATTAGTTCCCAAAATTTAGTACCTCCCCTTTGTAATAATGTAATATCTCATGTAGTTTTTATTTATTGTTAAATTTTCTCTTGTTTCTGTATTGAATACTTAGTCTACCTTTGTAATTCAGTTTGAAAATGACTCTGTGAGTTAAAACTGCAGTCACTGTTTTCTAAATAAATTTAGTGGTATAAAACATAGTAGTTCCTTTTTTAAACATTATTTCATTTTCATTAAAATAGAAGCATTTGGAAAATACCAAGAAATAAAGATTGTATATGTGTATACAATTTAATTTTAAAAATTAACAATGAATTAGAAGGGCTTAAAAAATATTCACTTGCAGAAGCAATTTTTAGAATAATATTTTTATATCTTATTTGCTTCGTTTTGAAAGACTATAATTTCAAATTCTGGGTTCAAAAACTAATATATATATATATATATATATATATATATATATATATATATATATATATATATATATATATATATGTATGTATGTATGTATGTATGTATGTATGTATGTATATATATATATATATATATATATATATATATATATATATATATATCGAAAAATATACAAATATTTAGGAAATTATTTAACAGATTTTCAACGTGTCAGTTTCCCAAAATTTTTATAAAATCAGGTAAACTGTTTTCCTTACTTGCCATCAGAAAAGCGATGTCGTCCTGACTCATGTTGTCAACGAACCATTACATTACAACTAAAATGGTACTAACACAAAGCACTTTGGTATTATTTATAATTTACTGTTAATTTTGTACCCTTCTACTAAAATAATTAATAATTGGTATTAAACATCACCAATTTTTAACTATGTATTATGGTAGAAATATTTACGAAAACCTAGTCTCTTTCGCTAAACACCCTATATATATAAAAAAACAATGTATTGCTCTACCTCTTATAAGAATTAAAATAATCTTAATTAATTTTATGTTAATTAGGTTTAAGTAAAGATTATAGGTAAACAAATCGAATATAATATTAAGACTATTAGTCAACATTACAATAGTTTAAGCTGTTCTTTAATATAAACTGGTTAATGAAACCTTTTTACAGAATGTTATAAACATAACAAATTTTTTTATTGCATCACAAAATGGGAAAGGAAACGGAATAGGCAGAAAAAAATCTGATTGTGACAGAGACCGAAAATAATAATAATATATATATATATATATATATATATATATATATATATATATATATATATATATATATATATATATGTAATCGAAGGTTTTCGGGCATCCCGTGTATGTGCTGAGTCCCTCTCAGGACTGACGTTTCGGTGAAATCTTATTCACCATTTTCAAAGCTCACTCTATGGCGTCTACGAGCGAACTGACACCTGCGACTCGGATGTTGTCGGTCCCATGTGTACGTCGAACGTGTTCCTTTTCCGAATGGTTCTGGCCAATCAGGTTGCGAGACCTGCTGCGCGTCATCGGCCCTGTTGCCGGTATTTTTGGTTGTGTTGCCGAATTGTAATCTGTTTCATTACTAAATGGTACTGGTTGATGTTTTGTAAGCAGATTTTTCCAAGTATTGGCTATCATCTCTGCTATTTAAGTTGTTGGGCCTCTTTGTAATTTCAATGGCTTCCCTTATAGCTCTTGTGGACAGGTTTTCACATCTCGATAGAATTTTTTTCCTGAGAAATTTATCTTATGTCCTGTGTTTAACCAGTGTTGCAGCAGAAGAAGTTGTTTTTTGCTTGACAGCGTTTATATATTCATCTCTTCTGGCGCTTATTTTACGGTTGGTTTGGCCTACGTAAAATGAGCTGCACTCTCCGCATGGAATTTCATACACTTCCTGGTTTTCTAGAGATATTCTTTCTTTAGGTGATGGCAAGAGATCTTTTACTTTATGGTCTGTGGTGAAAATTGTTTCAATGTTGTCTCTCCTGAGAATTGTTGCGATCTTGTCTGTGATACCTCTTACATAAGGAACAAAAGCTTTAAAGCTATTATCTTGGTTTTCGCGGTTTTTTGGGGCCAAGTGTTTGTTTTTTAGAGCCTTGTCTATATGTTCTTTTTTACAACCGTTTTTTGTTATGGCGTCTTGCAGTATGTTCATCTCTTTGTGGTAATTTTCTTGATCTGTAAGGGACTGCAATCGAAACGCAAGTGATTTCACTACTGCAAATACTTGGGCGGGGTTGTGATGTAAATCGGCGTTGAGGTATGTGTTGGTGTGAGTGAGCTTTCCGTAAACAGTGTGCGAAAGCAAACCATCCTCTTTTCTTTTCAGTAAAATATCTAGAAACGGTAATTTTCTTTCCTGTTCTGTCTCCATGGTGAATTTGATTTTTGGATGTATACTGTTTATGTGATTTAAGAAACTTTTGAGATTTTCTTCTCCATGATGCCAGATAAGGAATGTGTCATCTACGTAACGCAGCCACAGTCGTGGTTTGTGTGAAGAGGTCTCCATCAAAAGCTTTAGAGCTTAATCTTCGAGCAAGAGATGGTCACTTTTATAATTTCTTGCAATTGTAATTTACAATAATAATAAAGATTTTTTTCTTTTAGCGATGAACTAAAAGAATTTTATTCAATAAATAATAGTTGGTTAAACTTTAGGTACATCCTTGATGTAGTTATTATTTAAAGTTTATATCCAAAATATTCTTTTTTATGAACATATTAAGCATATCAAATATTTTTTACATCGCCTAAAACTTGTCTAAAATATTTCAAAAAATTAAACTAATTTAAAAATTTTTATACCCTATATTTAGGTAACCGGAACCATGTTCATATAAACTTCTAATTCTACTTTTAGATGAAGCATCTGTCATATATATATATATATATATATATATATATATATATATATATATATATATATAAACACAGAAAAGATATGATGGAGCGAAGTTTGCATTCACTGTTTCGCATTTTACTTCACTTAAATACGGAGTTTGCATACAGTTGTACGTTTGCTGAATGTGATTTCAGCACTACAACAGCATAATGTGGATATAACCACTGCTAATGCATCTCACACGGACGAATCCGTGAAAGCCGTATAAACATATATAAGTCATCCGACGAGAGGTCGGCGAAGCCGCGTTTCAGTGTTGCATGCTTCCTTCCAATCTGTCCTTTGCACAGCCAGGTGCATGTCGGTACCCTGATGAGTCTAGTGAGAGACGAAACATGTATCTCTACCGTATCACTGTAGCGGGGAGGGTAAGCTTTGACTTTCTTCTCGGTATGGTGGTACAGGTAGGCCACCATCTCGATGGTGGTGGAATAGGATAAATTGTGTTTTATTACAGTTTATTCTAACTGTGCAACCTCTAACACAGAAAGGATATGATGGAGCGAAGTTTGCATTCACTGTTTCGCATTTTACTTCACTTAAATACGGAGTTTGCATACAGTCGTACGTTTGCTGAATGTGATTTCAGCACTACAACAGCATAATGTGGATATAACCACTGCTAATGCATCTCACACGGACGAATCCGTGAAAGCCGTATAAACATATATATATATATATATATATATATATATATATATATATATATATATATATATATATATATATATATATATATGTATATAAATATGTATATTTATATATACAGGATGTTTCCAAATAAGTGCGAAAAATTCAACATCTTCAATAGGAGATGCGTACACCAAAGATTTAAGGAAACCCCAAATGTAAAAAAGATTTAGATCCGGATATCGCACAGGCCAGTGTTGAGTACCTCCTCGACCTATCCAACGTCCTGTATATACTACCTCTAAGTGACGGCATACATTGATACTGAAATGTGAAACCATAATTCTTGTCTAACTTGAAGAAGAACCTCTCCAAGAAGGGCAGGTAACTCTTCCTTGAGGAAGTGACAGTATTGGTCACCATATAATCTTAATGGAAGGAAACATAGGCCAATTAGATAATCGCCTTTGACACGAAAATGCATGCGGATTTTCTTAAGCCCAAATATGATTATTGTGAAAATTTCTTATGGATTCCCTTGAAAAGTTTGCAGTAAATTAAATACGAGATAAAAAGAACAGAGACCACCACCAGTTTAAAGCGACAAACCACATTTTAAAATACCAAATGAGATGTTGGTAAAACGTCTTGAAAACGATTTTTTGAACGAACGGATTAAAACCCGGAATAACCAAACCATTCATTCCGCCATCCGTAAAAACTTCTTTCCATGAAATCGGTTAACGAACATCGAAATAAACATTTGTTTTAGAATAGATAGCCCGATTCTAGAAGTATCCTTTCATGTCTTATTAACTACATCAGGCAATTAATTTTAAAATGAGGAAGTAAATATCTATTTTAATATGATCTAGTTTCTTTCAAGTTGAAAGCTAACACCTTTATAGTTAATGCGTTAAAATCGGGATATCTTTCGAATATAAATAATAAACCAGAACGAAACGCAGTGTATTTGTGCAACATGTGTGCAAAATGTATCTTTTATTTATTTGACGCGACCCATTTTGCCTTCACGAACGTTCGGCGACCTTAACTAATTAAATTTATGTTAGATTCCACTTCTAGTTTTATTTATTTGCCGTCAATTGCCGTTAGAATGGGAATTTTATTATTACAAAATGATACTAAAGCAATAAAATATATGTTAAAAATTATATTGAATAAGTTATTTCCTTTAGCGATTTAAAAAACAGCACCAAAAAATGAGAAATAGATTAATTAACATCTATTTTATATTTGCAATTAATTTAATAATCGTAGATTATTAACAGATTTTTAAAGTCGGCGCCGTTGCACTTGTACTATAGCTCAGTTCTTTTTATTTGAGTCAAGAATGTCTTTGTGTGGTGTACCAGCCTTTTCTATAAATTTTTTATTTGGATATGACCTCAAAAAAGTCGGAATATATTTAATTCTTAATTTAACTGTAATAAAAACAGTAGTTCTTATATTTTATTGCAGTGTCTTAAAGTCGACATTTTGAATTTTAAAAATTTAACAGCGAATTCGCGCCCCAAAGATCACTCAGTATAAATTTCAAGGAAAATTAGTTGTACTTTGGATTTCTCGTCAACCATATGTTATATTAAAATCAGTTATTCTAAATTTCCCATCTTCAACTTTTCTTAGCAGCATCCAAAATAATCCTGGATATAGTTTTATTAACACTAGTAAAGCTGGCATGTTGGATTCGCCATACTGAGTTACGAGAATCGAGGTTAGGGACAATCGCTATAGACCTTTAAAATTCCCTAGTAGTGTTTGAGTCATCACAGGTGATTTTGTCGTTGCGAGGATAAATGTTTTATATTATTAAAGGCGATCCTAAGTTTATTACCGAAATAATATTATATGCCATAAATACTTAGTGATAATAAACCTCCTTCCGACGCCTATGACAAGGATTAAAATCGCCCCCACCGCCCCCCCCCCTTGGTTCTGCACCTGTATATATATATATATATATATATATATATATATATATATATATATATATATATATATATATATATATATATATATATATATATATATTATACATACATACATAGTTTTAAGATAACTGAGGAATTATAAGAAAATTCCATGCTTCAAAACTCGATAAATGCCAATAAATGCTGTTTTTTGCGATTTGGACTATGTTTCACAACTTTTAAACAACATATTTTTCGACCCAGCTATTGTCATAGTTTTTATTTTATTGAATTTAAAAATTTTCGAACATCCATAAAAATTTCAATTTCGCACCCAAAATTTAAAAAAAAAATATCTTGATGTAGGCAATAAAAAAATCTATAAAATGAAAAAAAAAAAGAAGTCTCTACGATGTTTAGAACCGAACATAACGTCAAAAAAACGAAAAAAAGACGTTTAATTTTTTTGAGGTTATGTGACGATAAAAGGGGAAACACATTTTTTTGTATGGCTACTTTTTGATGTAGAACAACCGTTTTTTTTATTACCGAGGGGTAGTTTCGACTCTCTTAATCGGCTAGAACCTTTGAAATATAAGAAATAGGAATCTCGGATTTAAAATTTTATGTGAGTTTTTAAGAAAGTGCTTAAAATTTATTTTAATTGAAACGGTTATATTTATCTTTAACCTTCAGGTGTTAACAATAATTAACTGCTATAAAAATGCAAATAATTGATTGAACATAATAATAAGGTCAACGATACAATTTTAGATTAACTTCTTGTTAACCTTTAAAAAAATTGCTACCTTTTTACTTTTTTTTTGTCGATAGGATTATAGCTACTGAATAGTTTAAAATAAACATTTGCACTGATTTAAATTACGATCCATTATAATTAGGATTCTATTGAAATAAACCCAGCTTTAAAAGAAATCAAAATGTAAATAAATAGGCAATAAAAAACTGATTATAATATAATGGGGAATGGGATTGTATCAAATGATTAATCAATTTATGACAACGAAAATCGTTTAATAAATTTAAGATCAATTTTGAATGATATTTTTGTTTGGTTTATCCACTTAAATAATTATCTATGAGTATTTCTACCTTTGTTATACATGTTATTTTACAATAAAATGTACAAGGTTCCATCATAACGAACATAATATTTAACCGATTAAAAATAAACGACGCGTTTACATATACAGGGCGGGGCATCACATTTAAGTAGGTTGATATACAGATAACCTTAAAATATATTTAAAAAGAGATGTGTAGATTGGAACTACGTTTTAAAATTATTTTGATATATACACACTAGCTCAAAAAAAAATTTCACACTAAAGTTATCAAAACTTAAATGGAATGCCTTGTACATTATTGCATATTTTGATAGCACGAGTCAAATAAGGGTAAATTACTCTTATGTTCCATATACCTAAGACAATCCGTTATTGAGATATTTAACTATTCTTGAAATTTTAGACCAAAATTTAGAAGACATGCATGTTTTAAATTGTATTGGTTTTTTAGTAAAATCACTACTATTTATGGCAAAATATAAATGGCCTCAAAAAATGATACGGGGTCAATAAAAACATATTTGATATTTATTATTATTAAAGCTAAATAACTTTCTTATTTCCAAACTATTTTTGACAAATGAGTTAGAGGCACTTCTTATTAGTTAAAGCATCAACGTTTTTCAAGGTTATTTGAAATCCCTAATTATTTAAAATGAGAACCTACCCCTAAAAAGAAATATCGATATGATTTTGTTACTTGGGGAGTGTGAAGAAAATTGCTTGCTAGCATCAAGAATTTATATCCAAAAACATGTTAATTAGAAAATTTGGTGCATGTTTTTCGAAGAACAGAGAGTCTGGCTTATAAAAAAACAGAATCAATTATAGGAAATAAAGAAAATGAATTTTTAGTTATGTGATCTCTGGTCAAAAATCTGCATACAAATCATCGAAAAATTGATAAAACTACAGAAGTAAGTAGGCGTATCATTGAAAGAATAATAAAAACACAAATTTCACCCATATCACGTTCAACTACATCAGCAACTTTGTAGATTGTGATAGTTGACTCGAATTTTGTTTATGGGTCCTAGAAATGTTAGGAGATTTAAATTTTTTAAGTTAAGTTAAAAAAATTACTAAGGAACTATAAAAGATCTTAATATAACTTTAAAGCTTGTTAAAATTAGAATATAAATTCGATATTAAATGTAAGATGTTCCATTTAAAATAAAAAAGCTTTTAGCGATAATAAAAATCAAATGTAAGTTTTTATCAACCCTGTAAAATTTTTGAGATCATTTTTATTTTGCAATAGATTGTAAAAATTTTACTAAAAAACCAATACAATTTTAAACATCTAGCTTGAATAGGCAAGGCTGATTCGCCTCTTAAATTTTTATCTACAATTTCAAGAATAGTTAAATATATCAAAAACGGCTTTTCTTAGGTATGTCAACATAAAGTAAAACAATAGTATACAGGGTATCCCTATAAATTTAATCAACTTTGGTGTGAATTTTTTTTCGTCAATCTATATATTTAATAATAATTTTAAAATGTGTTCTCAATAGACCTATATATCTCTTATTAAAAATGTTTTTGGTAAAACTTGAAGAAGGTGGAAACAAACAAGTTTCCGATGGTTTTTTACATACCTCCTATTTTCCGGTCGTAGAACACGACTATGTTATTTTTCGCCCACCTTTAAATTTTGGGCATTTATAGTACAATACACAAATACTACACAATATTTAATCATTTTTTTTTTAATTTACATAAATAACCGCGGAAAATGCAAATTTTCCATAAAACATAAGAAAACCGTTGTCGTTTTATACTGTTCTGGATTTAGATCGAAACATGTGATGCGATGTTGCCACGTTGACGTAAATTTTAAATTTTATTAGGATGGTTGGTGCTTCAAATGCAATTAATTGTAGTTATTCCAGTACTGTAGTGTAAAATGTGGGAAAACGTGTAAAATTGGGATACCAAACTTAAACAGATCGTTCGGCAAGCTACGTTGTTCTAAAAACGAAAATCATAACTAAACTAACCTGAACTAAACTTAATAAGATTCCATGAAAAAATCACGCAAGAATGGCGTATATTCGCATTCTACGACCCGAAATTCGGAGGTATATAAAAAATCATCGAAAAATTTGGAAAATTCTTCAGGTTAGTTTAATTATGATTTTTGTTTTTAGATGAACATAGCTTGCCGCACGATCTGTTTATGTTTTACATCCCGATTCTGAAAGTTTGTCCTTATTTTACGCTACAATACTGGAATGACCATAATTAATTGCATTTGAACTACCAAAGTTTCCATCCTAATGAAATTTAAAATCCACGTGAACGTGGCAACATCGCATCAAATGTTTTGATTTAAATCGTATTCAAGCAACCATGTATGCTCAGGAACAATATGAAACAACAAGCAAACGGTTTTCTGACGTTTTATGGAAAATACGCATTTTTTCGTTTCATGATTAAATGTTGTGTAGTGTTTGTGTATTATACTTGAAATGCCCAAAATTTAAAGGTACTGATCGGAAAATACAAGTTATATGAGTGAAAACAAAGTTTTTTTTCGGAAAATCAATGCGAGATTGCGAAAAATAACAACATATTCGTGGTCTACGATCCAAAAGTACGACGTATGTAAAAAATCGAAAAATTGTGTGTTTCCACCTTCTCCAAGTTTTACCATATTTTTAAAATATTTTACAGTTCAACCGACAGAAATGTGGTAAGCCACATGCATATACAAAAATTGATTATTGTTTGAAAAATAATTTGAAATTAGAGCCTTAGACTTATATATCACCTTATAAACATTACGTAAACACAATTTACTTTAAATTTTGTGTAACCGGCATCAAATTTTAAGTTATAGAAAATATATCCAAACTGTACAAAGACACTCTTAACTAAAACAAAAATAAATAGAAAACAAATCAAAAACTAAGTAAACAATTTAGTCATGATATAGAAAAAATATTAATCCATCAAGAATTAATTTTAAAATTACCTTGAAATACTGCGTTGCCGATTTCAAAAATTGTAAGTAAATAAGTATATTTACAATAACTAAAATTTCTTGTCATATAAAGCAGCTGATTTTTATTTTTAAATATATTTTCACCCCACTTTTAAAGTATAGAAATATATTCCAAATTCCACTGGTGAGAACGATATGACTTCGAAAACTACCATATTTTAATCGAAGTCAAGATATTGAAAAGGCGAATACTTTTGAAAACTTTGTTATTAAGCAGATAATTTATAGTTATGTAATATGTGATCCTGAAAATCTACAATTGTCAGTTTTAATCGAACATAACATTTTATATTCGTAACCTACAATATTTACTGAAATCCACTTGAAACTTTTACTGTCGAAAGAGCTCGATAAACTGGATTGAACCTCCCAATCAATGTTTTTACCTTTTCCAGTTTCTAAGTTAATTATATAGCTATTTTAGCATTCATTCACTCACCAATTATCAAATATCAAAGGTGCTTTCCACAGCTCTAGAAATTTCAAGTTTGGTATGGAGATAGTATTTAATGTATAAAGAGAACTTAACTAATTAATATGAGTATCAATTCATAAATATTTTTCATAAAAATTTTCCTTAAAAAGAAATAAAAGTTTCCACAGTACCTCTTTTTCAAATTAATTCCTAAACTAGAAAATTGCCGTAATTAATGAATAACAAAAAAAAAAGGTATTATTTTATCACTTTCATAATTTAGAGGACATCCTGTATTCTATGTAATATTTATTTGAATAATATTTTTTGATTCATCCGCGTATATATCCTTTAAATAATTCGACCATTACGAGAGACAGGTATGTTTAGTGGTTGAGCAACCAAAACTGATTCGTATTCATCATAATAAATTAGAATAATATTTTGGTGTGTAGGTTGAATTTGTGATAGTTAATTGGGGTCCTAAGATCAAGGTCTTTTATTCGGATAACTTTCAATACTTTAATAGAATAAACTTAATATAAAATACTATCGAATTATCATGATTAGTAATTTTTCATCTCAAGGAGTAATTTTTTTATGCCGCCAAATCGCGTAATGATCCAGCTCCTTTTGAAACCGTCACGTCTTATTTATCAAAGACCTTCTCATACCATATGCATTAAAAAAAAAGTGACTCTCCCTCGTTATAAAATCTAAATGAAATCACGAAATTCTTATTGTATTATTTGTAATTTTCACTCTTACACCAGTTCTTCACCCAGCTCATTTTATTTATTACCATAATATGATAAAGAATCTTCCAATGAATAGAATAATTCTCTTCTTGATTTTAACATCTTTTAAAGATCCAGCTCAACTCAGTACACGCTCTTTGAGGCAAGTCACATAAGCCCAAACATGCTGGGATCAGATGTTAAAAACGACTTCCGTTAACTACCTTTCAACTACATGACCAGGTGCTTGTCACAATTTCTCCTTAGAGGTTTTTTTAGGAAAGTCAAATTAGCCCAAACACGATGATTTACCTGATATCATTTGATAATTTCGTTACCTCCCGACTCCACAGTCATATACAAAATTTCAATACAATCAGATATATGTGGAATATTTATTGCAAAAATTCATTACGACAAGGCGTCAGAATAACTTCATGATATTACAGCATTGTCTATATTGTCATCGGAACTACTCACATAGGCAAAAGTCCAAGTTGTGGAAGTGAGTGAAATAGGTGTTATAAAATTGCATTACAGACAAACAGAAGTATAAATAAAGTTAAATAAAAGTTTCTAAAAGAAATGAGAGAGAAGTGAAAATATAAGAAAAACAAGCAAGGCACGAAACGTTAATAAGTGGGTACTGGGTGGAAAAAGGGAATGGAACGAGCACATCAGTAGAATGGACGACAGAAGAATAGTCAGAATTGCACGCAACAAATGACCGTTAGGTCGCAGGAGTTTGGGACGATCCCGAAAACAATGAAGTGACAACTGAGCATTGCAAAAGGCAGTAAGACGACGAAAGGAAACAGACGGTTCACCTACATTAAAGAAGGAAGAAGAAGAAGAAGTACAAATAAAGTTAAATAAAAGTTTCTTAAAGAAATGAGAGAGAAGTGAAAATATAAGAAAAGCACGCAAGGCACGAAACGTTAATAAGTGGGTACTGGGTAGAAAAAGGGAATAGAACGAGCACATCAGTAGAATGGACGACTGAAAAATAGTCAGAACTGCACGCAACAAATGACCGTTAGGTCGCAGGAGTTTGGGACGATCCCGAAAACAATGAAGTGACAACTGAGCATTGCAAAAGGCAGTAAGACGACGAAAGGAAATAGGCGGTTCACCTATATTAAAGAAGGAAGAAGAAGAAGAAGTACAAATAAAGTTAAATAAAAGTTTCTAAAAGAAATAAGAGAGAAGTGAAAATATAAGAAAAACACGCAAGGCACGAAACGTTAATAAGTGGGTACTGGGTAGAAAAAGGGAATGGAACGAGCACATCAGTAGAATGGACGACTGAAAAATAGTCAGAATTTCACGCAACAAATGACCGTTAGGTTGCCGGAGTTTGGGACGATCCCTAAAACAATGAAGTGACAACTGAGCATTGCAAAAGGCAGTAAGACGACGAAAGGAAATAGGCGGTTCACCTATATTAAAGAAGGAAGAAGAAGAAGAAGTACAAATAAAGTTAAATAAAAGTTTCTAAAAGAAATAAGAGAGAAGTGAAAATATAAGAAAAACACGCAAGGCACGAAACGTTAATAAGTGGGTACTGGGTAGAAAAAGGGAATGGAACGAGCACATCAGTAGAATGGACGACTGAAAAATAGTCAGAACTGCACGCAACAAATGACCGTTAGGTCGCAGGAGTTTGGGACGATCCCGAAAACAATGAAGTGACAACTGAGCATTGCAAAAGGCAGTAAGACGACGAAAGGAAATAGGCGGTTCACCTATATTAAAGAAGGAAGAAGAAGAAGAAGTACAAATAAAGTTAAATAAAAGTTTCTAAAAGAAATAAGAGAGAAGTGAAAATATAAGAAAAACACGCAAGGCACGAAACGTTAATAAGTGGGTACTGGGTAGAAAAAGGGAATGGAACGAGCACATCAGTAGAATGGACGACTGAAAAATAGTCAGAACTGCACGCAACAAATGACCGTTAGGTCGCAGGAGTTTGGGACGATCCCGAAAACAATGAAGTGACAACTGAGCATTGCAAAAGGCAGTAAGACGACGAAAGGAAATAGGCGGTTCACCTATATTAAAGAAGGAAGAAGAAGAAGAAGTACAAATAAAGTTAAATAAAAGTTTCTAAAAGAAATAAGAGAGAAGTGAAAATATAAGAAAAACACGCAAGGCACGAAACGTTAATAAGTGGGTACTGGGTAGAAAAAGGGAATGGAACGAGCACATCAGTAGAATGGACGACTGAAAAATAGTCAGAATTTCACGCAACAAATGACCGTTAGGTTGCCGGAGTTTGGGACGATCCCTAAAACAATGAAGTGACAACTGAGCATTGCAAAAGGCAGTAAGACGACGAAAGGAAACAGACGGTTCACCTACATTAAAGAAGGAAGAAGAAGAAGAAGTACAAATAAAGTTAAATAAAAGTTTCTAAAAGAAATAAGAGAGAAGTGAAAATATAAGAAAAACACGCAAGGCACGAAACGTTAATAAGTGGGTACTGGGTAGAAAAAGGGAATGGAACGAGCACATCAGTAGAATGGACGACTGAAAAATAGTCAGAATTTCACGCAACAAATGACCGTTAGGTCGCAGGAGTTTGGGAAGATCCCGAAAACAATGAAGTGACAACTGAGCATTGCAAAAGGCAGTAAGACGACAAAAGGAAACAGGCGGTTCACCTATATTAAAGAAGGAAGAAGAAGAAGAAAAGAAATGTAATATTTTAATAGAAATATCGCAGCAGCTTTATTAGTCTTAAATTAATTTTCTTCAATTATAAATTAATTAGAATTTATACTTAATATAATTAAAAAGGTTTTTAAAATATTTAATAATTATAAAGTAGATTATAAGATTCATAGATACAATAGTTTTAAACAGATAAAAATATCAACGGTAGTATATGCGTTCGACCTATGGAATACAGTGGGGAGGCAAATCCCATAATTTTATTCTCCTACACCCTCATAAGAGGACGAAATACAATTTGATTGGATAATTGAGAATTTTGTTTTTAAGAAAAAGTACTGAAAAAAATTTTTATTCTTACCTGCGCATACTCTCCACAAATATCGATACCACCAACAAAATTGGCTACTTCATCTACTGTCCAACCGCTTATATCTTCGTGCAGTTTGGGGCTTTCGCTTTCTGATCTCTTCGGAAGATTCGGTGGTGTGCTTGTATTACATGGACTACCGATAGATGGAGGTTTGATTCGAGGTCGTTTTGCAGGTGGCGCTGCTGACGATAGATCTAAAGGAGAAGATGCATCTGGACGTTTAACGTTCTTAAGAAGTCCCTTAAAAAACAAAAAAAAATACTGGTAATATTAATTGCTTGTAATCTTGATATAAAAAAAATTACGTGCTATGCTACCAAAAGAAGATTATGTCGAAAATGAAAAATAATATTTTTTCTGAAATTTAAGCGAACTGAGTATATTTTTACTATACAAATAATAATACAAAAAAATCGTCTGTTAAGAAACCTTTCACCTGTATATTTTAGAAGAAATAAAAGGAATCTTTTTAACTTAAGGTTAATTGGGTCCTATTTTCTTAACACATTCTATACCTGAAGCTCTGCTTCTTTGGCGGTTCTCACCATTGCTAATAGTGTTTGCGTCGTAGACATATCTATCAAAGGAGGAAACATTGCTGCCGCCGCAGCTCCTGCAAAAGGGCTTAACACCGACGTAAAGTCTGGTTTCTTACTGCCCATATCAGCATCTTTGGTTGTGGGTGTGGCCGCTAAACTTGGCAATAAGGCTGGAGGGAATGCTACTGGAGCGCTTGTTGATTTGAACCTTGGATCCATAGGTGGGGGGAAACCGTTTCTAGCGGCGTTAAAATAACTAAAAATGATAAAATTGGGTTACTGAATTTAGTATAGTAAAATAACTATTTGAATTTTCAGCAATATTTATATTATTGGCATGTTAAAAAAAAAAGATTGACTGAAGTATATTATTCCACTACACGGTTTAAAAAAATCATGATTTTTTAAAAAATCCAAAAATTAAAAGTTTTTTTTTAATTTTCAAAAATTATGATTATTTTGATTTTTTCTTTTTTATCATTCCTTTTTGGATTAATACTGAAAATAACTATACTAATAGTAGATGTGTACTTTTTATAGTCTAAATAATCATAAATATTATTAACAATGTTTCTACAGATGGACAAAAAATCAATTATTTTGCAATAAGTCTTCACGACTACCGCAAGCAAACGCTTAAGTAAATCGACTCCATGCCTCGTCGACCGTTATGGAAACCCAGGCCATCCAAGCCTATTTTAGAAATAAAATTGTATAAAGTAAGCAAATGCATCCCAGGTTAATTAAAAGTAAATAAGTTTAAAATAAAAATGAGTGGAAGAAAAAAAGATAATAGTTGGGATTTTTTCATGGAAAAAACAAAAAAGAAAGACTGAGCAATTTATAGATATTATAATGAAGAAATGCAAGGTCTTGTTAAAAGATGAAAAGACCATCATAGAAAGTGTAAAACGTTAGGCGTTGATACAGAAGTCGCTGAAGTAATTAACAAAGAAGTTGATTTAATTGCAGGTATGTAATGTGATTTATTTTTCCCTTCTTAGTATGCTAATAAAATAGTTATTATTACCGCAAAAAATGTTTTTTTTGGGTTCCATGCAAAATGCATGTTTTGGATGCTTTTAAGTGGATCTACACTATTCTCAAAAACTGTCCGTTTATCGGTCTGTCTGGATGTTTCACAATGTCACTTACATACTGATTTTGAATTTGAACCGCAATCGGAAGTGCTTTTTTGACAGCTATCAAAATTAAATGATGCAAAAAATTAATTTTTTTTCTACAATGACAATTTAAATTCTTGTATTTTTGGCTTTTTTGGCAGATTTCGGCCGAAAAAGTGGAGATTTGAAATCTATTAAAAATATGTACACTCGTTTTAAAATTGCTGTATGTTAATAACCGACTTCTAAAAGAAGGAGGTTCTCAATTCGTGGACTATGTATTTTTTTATGTATGTACACCGATTACTCCGGAACGGCTGCACCGATTTGAATGAAATTTTTTACGTTACGTTCAGAAAGTTGCTGCGGTGGTCCCATATTTTTTTAGATGAAATTGGTGCAGTAAAATTTAAGATGACACTTACAATATGGCGGCCAAAAAAAATAAATTTTGTCCAATTTTCTCCAAAATTGGTATGGAGGAATTTGCGGGGTTGTATCCAACTAATCTGAAATTATTTTTAAAAAATTCAAAATGGCGGATCCAATATGGCGGACGAAAAAATCAATTTTGTACGATTTTCACCAAAATTGGTACGGGAGAGTTTTCGGGGTCACACATGACGAATCTAAAGTTATTTTTAAAAAATTCAATATGGAGTATCGAATATGGTGGATAAAAAATTAATTTTGTCCGATTTTTTCCAAATTGATATGATGGCACATTACAAATTTGATATTATTTAAAAAGAAATTAAAGATGGAGGATTAAAGATTCTACATCTCTTGATTTTGTCCAAAATTAGTTTTGGGGGATTTTTGTTAGTGTTAATTACGAAATTAAAATATTTTTTGAAAAACTCAATCTGGCGGATTCAATATGATGTCCTAAAAATTTTACATTTTTCGACTTCATCCAGAACTGATATAGAGGGTTCTTGAAGGTGTAAATTATGAATTTAAAAGTATTTTTTCTGGATTCAATATGGCGAACGCAATATAGCTGACTAAAAATTTTACATTTTTCGATTTTGTTCAAATGTGGAACTGAATCGTTTTTAAGAATGTAAATAGCGAATATAAAATTATTTTAAGAAAATCTAATATGTCAGATGTAATATGGCTGTTTGGAAATTTTAAATTTCTGGATTTCATTTAAAATTGGTCCTAGGGGGCTTTGAAGGGTTTAGATTTAGATTAAATTAAGACGTTAAAATTATTTTTTTGAAATTCAATATGGCGGATCCAATATGGTGGGTGGAAAATTTTACCTCATTCGCATTATTTCAGATTTGGTATTAGGGGGTTGGGGGGTGGTGTATTACGAATATGAAGTTAATTTTTTACAACTATTGGGTTGATAAGAAAAAATATGAGAGACTAAAAATTTTACATTTTCCGGTTTTATATAAAATTGATATTGCGAGGTTCTTGGGGCATATACAAATTCAATATGCAATATAAAATATATCGGGCTAAGAAATTTACGTCTCAAATTCTTTAAATATCGTTATTGGAAGGTTTTGGGGCCTATATTACCAATCTAAAATTAATTTGAATTTTAAGATAGTGGATTTACTATGGCAGACTAAATATTTGTTTGACACAATTTCATTGGTATTTGGAGAACTCTAAGAATTAAAGAATTTTTAGTGGTTCATTTTAGGGTGATTACAATAAAATAGGTACTTTTTTGCCACCTTGGATTCATTGCGAGGTACACTAATCTCGATTAGCACTTAGTTCAAATAATTTATGAATATCATAATGAATTCAAAACTAAAAATCGAAAAATAAAATTATTATAAAAAAATTGTACCGACTTCTAACACTGCGCTAAAAAGTGAAAAATGACTAGAAATTTTTATATGAAATTGAAATTTTTGAAGTCGACAAGAAATTATTTCTAAATGAAATAAATAACTACTAATATATACAAATTAAGGTAAGAAAGCAATTACAAATAAAGTATTTTTAATTTGTTTATGTGAATCACCTTTTGTCAGGTATTAGTTTGGCGCCGACTTCAAAAATTTCAATTTCATATAAAAATTTCCAGATATTTTTCACTTTTTAGCGCACTTTTAGAAGTCGGTTCAATTCTTTTATACAAATTTTATTTTTTGACATTAATAGCTATGAAACTTTAAATGCATATATTTCCTTTATTTTTATATTTTCATCAAATTTAAGATCTTTTAGAAAGTTGAATGGTGGAATCAAAAGTAGCTGTGATGGTTTGTATTTTTGTATCTTGTATTTATATTTTTTTACATAAAAATGAAAGCTCAAGCAACGCAAATATTTCAAACAGTGCAAAACAAGCAAAGATTTGTCTGCAAGTTTATTAAATATCCCCACTAGTTTTCTTTAGATCTTGTTGCCAAAAAAAGACAAAAAAGAAGAATACACAAAAAAAAAAGATTTATCTGGAGAGCATCTCCTAGAGTTTAGGAACTTGAGATCTTCCATTAAAAAACAAACAGAATATGAATATTCGGAGTGCATTAAAAATATAGAGCAAAATGCTAATAATGATCCTAATAGTTTTTGGGGTTATATAAGCTCAAAAAAATGGGTCAGGTGTTCCCAAAGAGATCACCTATAGAGAAATTAGTTTCTCCGGTGATTTTGAAGTTGCCAATGTCTTTGCACAGTTTTTTCTATCTATTTTTGACGTGGATAGCAATTGCTCAAATGCTATTGAGCATTGGGGTACTTTTGAGTCTCCTAAAATAACAGAACTTACTGTAAAGGATACTATAAAAAAATTAAAGCCTAAAAACAGTGTTGGAACTGACAATATTCCTTTCTCTATATGTAAGGCATGTGTGGATATTTCGACCAAACCACTAGCTGCTTTATTTAACTTATGTATTGAAAAAGGTATCTTCCCAGACAAATTTAAGGAAGCCGTGGGGGTCCCGTTATATAAAAAGGGTAATAATTGTGATGTCGTGAACTATAGACTCATATGTATTTTGAATTCATTGTCGAAAATATTTGAAACAATATTATGCAACTTTATTATATAAATAAAACTATATAAGTTCAGACATTGTCGAACAGCAGCATGGTTTTGTGGAGGGCAGATCTTTTGTAACGAACCTTTGCGTTGTCACAAACTCCATTACACTAGCTATTGGCACTGGGGAGCAAACAGATGTTAGTTTCACAGATGCGGAGAAAGCTTTTGATATAGTCAATTATAATCTTTTATTACAGAAACTTGTCAACTTTGGCTTTTCCCAACGCTCTTTTAAATTATGTAGGAGGGGAACTTTCAGTGAGATATTCGGCAACTTCTGGAGTTCCGCAAGGAAGTTATATATCACCGTTACTTTTCTCAGTGTTTATAAATGATCTGCCTAATTATTTGAATGAAGGCTCCGAATGTCTATTGTTTACGGATGACATTAAGATCTTTAAAGTGTTTTTTTCTATCTTGGACTGCGTAAAACTACAGAAAGATCTTAACAGTGTAGTTTCATCGTTTTCGAGGAAGAGAATATTTTTAAATATTGACGAATGTTTTACAATAACTTTTTCTAGACGTCAAAATGTAATTTATTTTGAATATAATAGTAACAGTAAAAAATTGGACAGCAGAGACCACTCTAAGGATCTCGGAGTCCAATTTTAGCTTTAATTTGCATTATGTTCATATTGTAAAGAAAGCATACAAGATGTTAGGTTTTTTAATTAGAAATACCAAGAAATTTAAGAATATCATTACATTAAAAACACTAGATAATGCTCTAGTAAGACCGCACCTAGAGTATGCTTCAGTAATCTGGTCAGCAACAGCGGAAAGCAGTACCGACTCCATAGAGAAAGTTTAAAAACGATTCTTGAGATATCTCTATTTCAAAAAATTCAATGTTTTTCCAAACTTTCCTTTGTTAATATCAAATAAAAGCATGTTGGGAACTTTCAATATGCAATATTTTCATACGCGGAGATCAATACAGTCTGCATTATTTATATATTTTATTTTGAAGAGCATAAAGTACAAAGGTTGCTTTTTAATCAACAACAACAATCAAGTCTTAATTTAAATATATGTGATACTATATTGGGTGATATTTGCTTTAAGTGTTGCTTTTTGCGTGTTTATATGTATGTAAGTATATGTGTATGTCTATATGTATGTATGTATATGTGTGTGAGCGTTTATTTGCTATGTAGTTTGTAAGTCGTTTAGTACTCTTTGCTTTTATAATATATTTTTTTGTTATTTTTTTCCTTACATGTAATTACTGTTGTGTTTGTAAGGTGTACCTAATAAATAAATAAATAAATAAAATATTATCCGAGACAATAAAATTTACTGATTCAGTAATTAACTCTAAAAAAAAAGAAAAACCAGTTTCTCGGCAAATTTAGAGAACTTATACGAACACCTACAAGTAAAACGCAAGAAATAGATATACAAATTATCAAAGCTGTATTTGCAACTTATATAGCTTTAGATGTATCGACAATCCGTATGCAAAAAGAACTATGGAAATGTTACGATCTGGTTATAGTCGTCCTTCAGGAAAAACAATTTCTAAAACCCTTTTAAATCAAATTTATGATAATAAAAAAACAAAAGGTTTTGGAAATCTTTCTAGACAGGGCGTTAACCTGTCGATTGATGGTTGGTCTAATGTGCATAATGAGCCGATAGTCTATGCCATAATTACTTCTGAAGATGAACGTGCATTCTTATATGAAACAATAAATACTTCGAGAAATCCTCATACTGGCGATTATTTAACTGAGATTGCTTGCCATTTAATTTCATCTTCTAAATCTAAATACAATTGTGACGTTAAATTTTTTGTAACCTATAATGTGACGAACATAGCAGTTATGAGAAGCACTATAGAAGACAAGTTAGAAATTACTAGAAGAGTCATAACATATGGATGCTCAGCGCAGCTTCTAAACCTACCGGGAAAGACTAACACACGTTATGAACATATTACACAAGTCATAAAATATTTCGGAAATAACCACCTGACAGGAGCAAAGTACAAACAGGCTGATGGAAAAACACTAGTACTTCCGAGTGACATAAAATGGAACAGCATGGTAAATTGTCTAGATGTATATGTAAGTCAATGGGAGAAACTGATAAAAATTTATGAAAAAAATAGAAAAGAAATAGACTCACCACATGCTAAAAAGTTTCAGACATTGGTCTTAAAAGATCAGCTTAGGAATATCTGAAAATCTGAAAACCTATAACCGTGCCAATTAATAAATTGCAAAGAAAAAATTGCAGTAGAAATATGGAAGGAATTGAATTGAATTTGAACTATCGTTATCCCAGCCGGATATTGTTTAAAAACAATATAAAAAGACACTTACGGACTGTCACTTTATAGCTTAGATTTTAAATGTAACTAAAACCAAATATAAACTGACTGATGTAGAGAACAACCAAGCTTTAAATACGAATACAGTGAAAAAACTAAATGAAAATATTGGATTTCTTCCATTCATTAAAAAACTTCAAGCTAAAATGGAACTATTTTCAACACTTACGGTTTCAGAGGAGGTTTTATCTAATGTTAGTGCCCTACAGAGGTGGATCTCACAAAAAATATTCCTGATGTTGAACATTTTCTCCCAGTGTTGAAATAGTTTTTATGTACTGTCTCATCATCAGCTTCAGTAGAAAGAGTTTTTTTCTACATTCGAGCTCGTTCACTCGCATGTTAGAAATAAATTAGAAAAAGAAAAAGCAGGCAAATTAGTATTCCTTTACAGATATCACAATAGAAATTGAAAATATGTGTTATTATTCATAAACTACCTATCTGTTTATCATTGTATTGTAACAGTCCATGTTTATTTTATATTAAACAATATTTACACCTGTATTTCTAGTTTTGATTTTCTTTTAATTTAAATCATGGATTAAAATTTTAAAAATCATGTTATTTAAATCATTGATTAAAATCAAATGATTTACATCGGTTGAAGTCTGTTTCACTATACACAAATGATCATACAAACACTTTGAATGAGATAGTTTACATTTAACCACCCAACAATCTAATAATTGTTCACTGCAGTCTATTAGTTTAAACATTATTCTTGTTAGTTTTTCACAAAAACAGCCACATCGTCACGAGCACTCTCTTTTCGACAAAAACTAGACGTGGTACAGAAATTAGCTGAAGTACAGATTGCACCCTGTTTTAGAATTTAACATGTAAATTAAAATCACTTAAAATACGTATAAAACGTTTTTTTTTTACTTTTAATTGTCTGAATAGTATTCCCCTTTTTTTGCCAACACCAATGTTTAGATTTCTGCTATCTGAGGCATTGGCGGGTGTAAACACATTTCATTATTTATATTAATTTTATATTAAATTTAGACATTATCCAAAAGGAAGAAAATAAATCTATTCGGGTAGCACCTGAAAATATCACAGATTTTGTAAACAAAAACAGTGTCCTGACGAGGGATTGAAACAAATTTGGATAAATTTCTTGTGTTTTTGGAAACATTTAAACTGACATTTGATGTAATAATTTTGAGCGAGTGTCATTTCCTTGAGAGTGTTACATAACTTAATCTACCGGGATATGATGTATTTTATAATAAAGCTGACTTTAATTCCTACCACGGTTTGATTGTTTTTTAGTAAAGAGGATTACAATCCCCAATTCGACAACTTTAAGTTGCCAATATTGGGTATCAATATAAGTAAACTACTATTAAATATAAATAATGTTAATTACGGTTTTTTATACTTGGGTGACATCAACATTGATCTCCTTGATGGGAACAATCTGAGTGTTATCAAATATAAAACCACTCTGAATTCAAACGGTTTCGAATCGTGGTGCGAAAATGTTACGAGAAAAGCATCTCAGACTTGTCTTGACCATCTATTTATGTGCAACAAAATAAAAACGATTCTAAGAAAAATCAACTCATTTATAGTTCTTCATGTGATAATACATCATTGGCCTTTGGTTTTCTACATCTCCAGAAATTCGGTTGAAGAAAGATCTAGTAATGATCGTAGGCTGAACACGAGAATCGACTACACTAAGATGAAATTTGTGGCATAATCAGTAAATTGGCATAATATTTCGACTTTACCACAAGCTGAGGAAGCGACGGATAGACTAAAAGAATATATCAAATCTGTTACTACTGCGTCAGAATCGGTAATACCGTGTAGAAGCACTTTCACGAAAATTAAACCATGAATTTGTGAATTGAGTGTTTGTTGTGCGTGCTTTCCATGTCCGGTGGGATATATTTACCTCATCGAAAAAAAAAATATTTTCATAGTTAATTACCGAATTAATTGGTTTAATGTGGTGTAGTGGTAGAAAATATATCAAAGCTCACCCCAGAACATGGAGTTTTTCATGGATGTAGTGGTTGTTTGTTGAAAGCACGTGGGACACATGAAACATTTCTCTTAGTGTTTACAGACTTGTGTTTTTTTGGTTGTAATCTTCGATCATACTCTAGATATAAACAACAATAGATTTGTCTGAAGGCTATTTATAGTCGATGGGGGAGACGCTTTTTTGATGTTTGGCAGACATAAACATATTTACTTATCTTGTCTTTCAGTTTAATTGCTTGTCGTGACTTTTTTCGGTGTTTTTAAGTGTTAGAAATTACTATAAATGCGAAGTTTACAATTAATATTAACAAAAAGAGGATTTAAAAACTTATTTTTGTCGGTAAATATTGTTAGATTGTTTACATATTGAAAATAACAATAATAAAAATTTAGGCAACCATATATTCATACTTTGTTTTCAGAATTGACGTACCCAGGGGTATGTTCGAAGGACGTACCCATGATACTCGTTTGAATAATGCAATTAGAAAAGGATAGCATAAAATCGGCATGTCTGTACCAAGAAATTAAATATCTACTGTTTATCAACACTTTTTGAAATATAAATAAAAATATTATTACGTTATTCAGCGTTCAAACAACCGGGCCCTAGTTCTGACGTTATGCTACTTCTACAGGGGTATGTTCGAAGGTTGTAATGTTAATGGGAGCAGACAATCTGCATGGAAAGTAACAAGAAGTAAGAATTTGAAGTCAATTGGGTTGACTGGAATACATGACAGGATGAACGAAGTGAAACAGAAAAGGAGGACATAAACTGTAAAACATGTTAACGAGAAGTTACGAGTGATGATCAGGGTCTTTTTTGTGAGGGTGAATGTCAGTCGTAGTATCACATAGAATGCATTAATGTTTCGGAGAGGCAGTAAAAATAAATCGCCAATGATATTGAAAAGATCCTGTTCTGGATGTGTACACCGTGCCGAGCAAAACTGAAGGAATTGATGAAGAAAAGTAAGTCTGAAAAATTTTTAGTTGACAAAGTTAAAAGTGTTGAAAACAAGATTGGTTTTTTAACAGAAAGGTTGGATAAAAACTGTCAAGAGCAGAGTTATGCAGAGTTACAAGTAAAAACCAACTTAAACCTATTATACTGCCTGACAACCTACCGAGTATTGTGATAAAACCCAAAACAAACCAAAACTCAAGGCAAACACTGCATGACATAAACAACAAAATAAAACCGGATGTCCTGGGTGTACGAGTAAAATGTAGAAAAGAACTGTCTAATTATAAGAATATTATGAAATTTCCATCACCTGAAGATTTTGAAAAAATGAAAATAGCTGCTTCTACAAACTTCAAAGAAAATTATGAAATAGTTGAGACAACCCTCAAAAATCTTCCTAATAAAATTCCGGGAATTGAAATGAAGAACACTAAAAAGGAGTTTAAATTACTTATAAGAAAACAGAAACCTTTTTTTTGTGATACTGACTACTTTAAGGTAATATATATATATATATATATATATATATATATATATATATATATATATATATATATATATATATATATGTATGTATATATATATATATATATATATATATATATATATATATATATATATATATACAGGGTGTCCAAGATAAGGATCCTAAGCATGGGGATCTCGGAAACAGTTGGAGATACGAGGTCGGTTAAATTAGAGAAAAGTTGCGCAATTTAGTGCTAAATTAAACGCAGTTAAAAAAATTTAAAAATTTCAAACACTTCCGGAGATTTCCGGAAAAAAACGAAATTTGGCAAAATCGTTTTTAATTTTTGCAGGCTTTATTTAAAGAGATATCCGAAAATAAAAGGTAGACTCTCATTGCCACTTTTTATTTTTTATAATTTGGTCTAAACAAAATTTAAATCTGACGTTTCGTTTCTGAGATACCATCATGAACTTTCATTTTTTATATGGAACAAAAAAAAGTATCCCATGTATTTGATAGCATTTTTGATTATAAATTCAACGGTGTATCATACTTGCATATCAAGTGTGTAGTTCATTGGCTTTTATAAAACTGATATACCTTTCTCTCTCGCTCTCACGGAGCTCTTATGGAAAGTACTTGAACTACGTATTCGATATGCAAGGGTGATACACCGTTGAATTTGTAATAAAAAATGCTATCAAATACATGGAATACTTTTTTTTGTTCCATATAAAAAATGAAAGTTCATGATGGTATTTCAGAAACGAAACGTCGGATTTAAATTTTGTTTAGACCATATTATAAAAAATAAAAAGTGGCAATGAGAATCTACCTTTTATTTTCTGATATCTCTTTAAATAAAGCCTGCAAAAATTAAAAACGATTTTGCCAAATTTCGTTTTTTTCCGGAAATCTCCGGAAGTGTTTGAAATTTTTAAATTTTTTTAACTGCGTTTAATTTAGCACTAAATTGCGCAACTTTTCTCTAATTTAACCGACCTCGTATCTCCAACTGTTTCCGAGATCCCCATGCTTAGGATCCTTATCTTGGACACCCTGTATATATAGATTTTTAGAGAAAAACAAAGTAAAACTCTATTTGCTGACTGTTCATCTAAGGTTTTTCAAAAAAAAAAAAATGTATGTAGGGTGGCAAAGGTTTTCTGTATATGAAGACATTAGTGTTTTAAAATGTTACAACTGCCAGCAGTATCATCATAAGGGCAGTGATTGTCCTGAAAGCCTGTAAAAAGTCTACAGAGGAGCATGATGTGAAAGATTGTCAAAATCCTAGGTTAAAATGTATAAACTGTGAAATTTCTAATAAAAAATTTGGTACCAGATACGATACTAACCACAATGGTGGAAGTTGGAACTGCCTGAGCTACCGATATTTTCTGGGGATAGCAAAGTCTAAAATTAACTATGGCTAACAACGAAATCCAATTGTTAGACGTTATCCACGAATAACAAAATAAATCTATTCGAGTAGCACCTGAAAGTATCACGGACTTTGTCAACAAAAACAGTGTCCTGACCAGTGTTATCCCCTTAAATATACGCGGGATTAAAATAAATTTGGATAAATTTCTTGTATTTTTGGAAAGATATAAACTGACATTTGATGTGATAATTTTGAGCGAGTGTCACTTCCTTGAGAGTGTTGTACAACTTAATCTACCGGGATATGATGTATTTTATAAAAAAGCAGACTTTAATTCCAACGACGGTTTGATTGTTTTTACCAAAGAGGATAACAGTCTCCCAATTCGACAACTTTAAGTTGCCAATATCGGGTATCACTATAACTAAACTACTACTAAATATAAACAATGTTAATTGCGGTTTTTATGCTACTTCTAGATCGTCCTCGTCAAGTGCTGGTGACTTTTTGGATGAACTTGATATTTATTTAAGATCCATTGATGGTACACAGTTTGATGCTTTCTTGGGTGACATCAACATTGATCTCCTTGATGGGAACAATCTGAATCGTGGTGCGAAGATGTTACGAGAAAAGCATCTCAGACTTGTCTTGACCGTCTATTTATGTGCAACAAAATAAAAACGAATCTAAGAAAAATCAACTCATTTATAGTTCTTCATGAGATAACATATCATTGGCCTTTGGTTTTCTACGTTTCCAGAAATTCAATTGAAGAGAGATCTAGCAATGATTGTAGGCTGAGTACGAGAATCGACTACACTAGGATAAAAATTGTAACAGAATCAGTAGACTGGCATAATATTCTAACTTTACCACAAGCTGAGGAAGTGACGGATGGACTAATGGAATATATGTAATCTGTGTGTAGGAACACTCTCACGAAAATTAAAACATAGATTTCAAATTCCATAGTTATATCAATCAAACATCGAAGTCGCTTAAAAAGTTCCTTGCTTAAGAATCCGGCAGACTTTAAAAAACAGGAATATATGGGATATCTAAATAGGCTAAACAAGATAATCAAAAATGTGAAGAACATGTATTTTAGAACTAAATAACTGTTTCAATTTATAAGTGAAGCAACAAATGAGAAAAAAAAACAATCCCTAATATTACACAAATAAATAAGAACAATGAAAACATCACAGATCCCAAGATCATATCCGAGTCATCTAACAACTATTTTATAAACATCGGAAAAACAATGTCAGAGGCAATAAATTGTCCAGAAAACCCACATAAAATCAAAAGTACTGCTGATTCATCAATATTTCTAACACCTACAAATGCAGATAAGATCTCTATGTATATAAATAACCTAAAGAACAATTGCTCCTCAGGCTGTGATCAACTTTCGGCCAGGACAGTTAAGTTTCTGCATGAATATACTAAGATGCCTCTTGTTCATATAATAAATTTAATCTTTAAATCTGGAAGGGTTCCTTCCCATTTTAAGGAGTCTGTTGTCACCCTGATCTATAAGTACGGTGACAAGAATTGTGTGGAAAGCTATAGGCCGGTGTTACGTTTTTTTTTTAATAAACATTATGTACTATCGAATAACTAATTTGGATTCAGAGAGGGTAATAGTACAACGGATGCAGTATTTGATCTAGTAAATAGCGTCACGGAACATTTGAATGGTGGAGATAAGTGTATTGCTCTTTTCCTTGATCTGACGAAGGCTTTTGACACGGTCTCCCACGCTCTTTTTCTCGAAATGTTAGAAGCATGTGGAGTGAGGGGAATCTTATCTGAGGTCTTCCGAGATTATTTCAGGGATCGCCCCAGCGGGTCAGAATCAGGAAGACTATCAGCGGAGCTAGAATGATAGAGCATGGCATTCTGCGGGGAACTGTGATCGAACCTGTTCTTTTTAAATTGTTTATCAATAATGTTTGCGGTCTTGGTTTGGAGGGGAAGATAGTGTCGTATGCTGATGATACTGCTACATGGGAAGATGTAAGAAAAAAACTAAAATCAGGCTTTAAAATAAAAAGCAACTAAGTTTGAACATAAAAATAACACAATATATTGCTTTTTCCCTAACTGAAGCGAACAGACCAAATTTTTCTCAGATAGTTTTGGAGGGTATAAGTGACCTTCTGCGAGAAAGTGCTAGTATTAGATACCTTGGTATAATGATTGATAAACATTTCAAATGGGATCAACATTTACTCTACCTAGTTAAAAAGATAAGATGTTTAATTCATAAATTCTATATATAGAATTTCTATCAAAAAATAATTTAATAACGATTTATAGAGCACTTGTTGAGTCTTTGTTGAGCCATGGCACACTGATTTGGGGATGGGCATGTAGGTATCATCAAAAACCATTAGCAATTACACAAAACTATATTGTGAAAATAATACTGAAAACCCCAAGATTATACCCTACTAATTTGTTGTACGATGAGGAAATTTGTAATTTAAAGAGCCTGTATATTATCACAGTTTGTAATTTTATACATCGTAATCAAAGATTTGCAAACTAAGTAATATCTCACGTGTTTGGAACGAGGAGTAACACCAATAATTTACTAAACACCTAGTATTGTGGAAATAACCAGGGGCATCATTTTGTTTCTTATATTGGCCCTAAATTGTATAATGTCATACCAGTTAATATACGTAATATCACCAGAAGGAAACGGTTTAAAAAGATATTTTACTTCTCAAACAGTCATCTCTTTTTAAATGCCTTTTAAAATGATAAATATTTAAGTATTTTAATATTGCAATATTTGTTTTAATCTTTTAATAATTTTCATATTTATTTTCATATTTTCACTGTTGTAATTTTCTGTCTTGTCTATATTGATTAACCTGTATATCTGATTATGTAGTATCTTTTGTTAACTAGTATAGTGATTGATATTCAACAATAGATTGTGTACTATGCAGTTATATTTTTTATCATATATCTTTGTTGTTGGTTAGACTGATTGGTGACTATAGAATCATGTTGAAATTGTATTTGGTTATGCTTACTCTTAATGCACATACAGGTATTTCATACCTAGGTGCAAGATAAACTCTGTGATGTGTCTAAACTTCTGATTAAGACCAATAAACATTAGAAAGTGTATATTCATGAAGTATAAAAAAATATATATATATTTTTTGGATATTCATTTTTGAATTATCATCACCAAAATTATTATCTGCCGGAGTTTGAGCCAATAATTTATTCTTAGAAACATCTGTACATCCTGAAACTTCCCACAATACATTATTTAAATTAAGAAATTTAAAATTACTATTTTATTTTAAATTTCTAGATATCACTTGTACCGCAATATATATATAATTTGTATTTTTTTCAATGTAAAGTCATTACCGAATTTATCTATAAAACTGAGAGTGAAAAAATATAATCCATATCTTGTTTTAAATAACCGATTATACTTACCATCCCTCCACTACTTTTATTTGGTCTTGTTTCAGATTAATCATTTATTTAGTATTTGACTAATTCTGTTTTAATCCGATCGTTCCCATTTTCTATTTTAATAATGTCTCTGTTAAGATTACCAATATCCTTTAGTTTTCTTAGTTTATCCCTATTCTGCATCATTTACATTATCTTTAAAGACTTTCATTAATTATTTTAAAAATTTATTAAGGTTATTATTTTTTTATTTTCTTTTTGAGGTCTATTTAATTCCACAGTAAGCATTTTCAGATCATTTTGTATATCTTGGTTCGAGGTTTTACACTACAAAAAATCGTTATAATACCTGACAATTTCTCTTGCAGTTTGACTAATGCTCGTTTTCACTATCCGTAAAATATTTCAAAGCAAAAGAAGGAAAAATAACGCAGTTATAAGTTCTTGATATGCTGTTGAATGGACAAATGAACAATGAAATTATGAGGATTTCTAGAGGTTACAGACAAAGTAAATTTTAACATATGTTCCTCTTTCTTAAATACCTATTATCACTTACTCATTGGGATTTGCATGGTTATATTTAGCAGCCAAACTTCTCATGAAATCACTATAATTTCTGCCGGTAACTGGACCCAACAATGGATTTTCTGGAGCAGGAGGAGTGTCTGGATGAGATGCTGAACTAGGAGTAACACTACGTGATCTGGAGGAGGTATCTGGGGTACCTGGACTTAACCTGAAATAGATTTTTAAATAGGTCGTTTTAAATCTGAGAAATTTTTAGTATTCGATAAAAAAAACATCACAATATAAGTCTGTTAAAGTTATCCGATGACTGAAGATATGAAAAGCTCTAGAATACAGAGAAAATTAAAGCATTACACACCCAATGCCATTTGATTGTCCAAGTTATATGGCATAAATTCGTATTCAAATGGAGAGCGATAAAATATTACGAATTGTTTACTATAATTAATATTAAAAAGTGAAATCTGGTAAAAATTTATAAAATTCTACATCATTTTGGACTTTAGTAACGAATCATAAAGTAAACGGGACAAGAAGATTAGAATAAATTATATCAAGTCATCAGAAAATTAATTACGGTTTTGTAGTGTGAAATAAAACTTATTTTTTACACAAACAATAAACTTTTTATTTTCCATTTTATTCAATGACCTTTTGCCACTTTTCTTGCAGCTTTCTAATTCCGCGCTCATAGAAATTCTGGTTCTTATCAGCAAAAAACTGAATCAACTACGATTTATGGCCATCATTATTTCTGAAAGTTTTACCATTTAAAGAATTCTGCAAACTTCGAAATAAATGATAATCAGATGATACCAGATCACGGCTGTACGGGGGATGCGACCTCACTTCCCAGTTAAGCTCCAGTAATTTCCCACAAGTTATTACAGATGAGTCAGGCTTTGCATTATCACGATGGAACACAATTTCCTTTGAGATTTCCCAATTCTGGCCATTTTTCTTTGATTGCTTCAGCCAGTTTCATTAGTTGTTGATAGTACACATCCGAATTGATCGGTTTTTAAGAATAACTCAAAACATACAACGCCTTTGTAGTCCACCAAATAAACAGCATGATCTTTTTTGGATGCAATTCAGCTTTAGATGTGATTTATGCTGATTCATCATGCTTGAACCATATTCATTTTCAAATGATATTAAAGCAGATGACTCACTTTTCATCACCAGTGATGATTCTTTTCAAAAAATATTGATTCGTTGTGTTAAGTGAATCTCTTTCAATTCATACGGAACTCAAATATCGAGCTTCTTAGCGAGTCCAAGAGAGTTTAAGTGATTTTAAATTATTTTATGCGAGACATTTAAACTGTCTCCAATCGCTCAAACAATTATGTGATATTTCTCTTCAATTATGGAATTTTTTAAACCAATTTTGACATGTTCGTTCTTTTATGTAATCAACACCACAAACTTCATATATTTCTTTGTAAGCTTCAGCAGCTTTCTTTCCTTTACAGGAATAAAAAAGTAAAGGTTGCCGAAAATGTTCTCTTCCACACTTCATGTTAAAATTGACCCTAAACCAACATCTAGAAACAAAAGTATGCATACGTTGCTTTTAAAGTAGTCTAAATGTGACTCATATGAAATATCAAAATGGAAGAACCATAACACTGACAGGCGCCCTTCAAAACAATTGCAACGCTCTATATATAAACCAAAAATACTTTTTTGCCTACCCAGTATTTTGTTTCTCTTATTTTCAGTATGACGGTTAAGATATCGAACAAGAAAAAACATGATGAAATGTGAAAACAGTTACATATAAATCTTACTTTATTTTTCACGTTTAGTAATTGATCATTTAGCATGTAAGAAGCTAGACGGAGTATAATTTAGGCATTTCAAAACAATTGCTAGTACTGATCAGTATTTTCCTTCTTCTTCTTCTTTTTTCTAACACAGTTAACCATGCTAGTAGGCTATTGCCTGTTCATTGCCATCACGTCTTCCCCGGAAGATGAGGTCCAGCATTCTCGCCATCGTTTTGGTGGTCTTCCCTGTGATCTTTTTCCTACTGGATTATTCATTTTTACGCTTTTAACGAGTCTACCGTCCTCCATTCTCCCTACATGTTTGTTCCAGAATCTTCGTCTTTATCTAACCCATTTTCCTATTTCCTGTATCCCGCATTGTTGTCTGATATCTTCATTCCGTATTCTGTCGTGTAGAGTTTGGCCTTGTATACTTCTTAATGTTTTCATTTCGACTGTTCTCATCATTTGTAGAGTTCTGCCTGTATCTGGTCTTGTTTCTGCCGCATATGTTATGATGGGTCTTAGAGCCGTTTTACATATCTTAGTTTTACTTTCGGTATTAAGGTATTTGTTCTTCCAGACAATTTCTTTTAGGCATCCCGAAATTCTAGCTGCTTTCATTGTTTGCTCTCTTACTTCGTTAAAAAGGTTTCCATGGCTCGTTATTTCTACTCCTAGATATTTGAAGTGATTTACCTGTTCGACAATTTTGGAGTCGATTTCCAACTTGCACCGTATTAGGTCTTTGGATGTTACTAAGCATTTGGTCTTCTCGGTGTTGATGAGCATATTTAATTCTTTGGCTTTAGTATTAAAAGAGTGCAGTAGTCTTTAGAGGTTATCTTCAGAGTCTTCAAAAAAACAGCATCGTCCGCATAGCAGACGGTATCAAAGAATGTGTTTTCCATTTCATATCCAGCTGTTCTGGGAAGATTTTCTATTATATTATCCATTATTAGATTAAATATAAAGGGGCTGAGCGAATCGCCCTATCTATTTCCTGTGTTTACATACATGTCTTCCGTTGTTATATGTCCAACTCTGATTTTTGTTTTGCACTGGATGTTAATATCGTATATTAGGGTAATTAGCCTATGGTTTAGACCTTTTGTTCTCATTATTTCTAAGACGTCCTTTAAGCGTACTCTGTCAAAATCCTTGGTCATATCGACGAAGCACATGTACGCAGGTTTATTGAATTCTAGGGATTTTTCAATTATTTCTTTGACAATGAATATTGCGTCAATAGTGGATCTGTTCTTTCTGAAACCTTATTGTTCTTCCAATACACTTATGATTTTGGTGATTTCTTCCAGTATAGTTTTTGTGAATACTTTGAGAATGCTATCAAGCAGTGTTATTTCTCGATAGTTTTCTGGGTGCGTTTTCTGTCCTCTTTTAAAAATTGGTATTGTTACACTATTCTTCCATTTATTCGGTATTTTTTGTTCTTCTATGATATTCTTGAATAGGGTTAATATTTCATTTCATAGCTTTTTCCCTTCGTATTTAAGCATCTCATTAGAGATTTCGTCTGGTCCAGGGCTTTTTCTATTCTTAAGGTACTTTAAAGTGTTTTCTATCTTGTCATTTGTTAGTTCTATGCTATCGTCCTCCTCATATTCATTTTGTATCTGTTCCATGTTCTCCTCTTCCTTATATAGGTTTTTAAAGTATGTTTCCCACAGCTCTTATGTGATTTTATTAGTTCTCACAGTATCTTTGACTTCAAGCTTGTTTCTTCTTAACATTCCCCATATTTTTCTCTGGCTTCCCTACATGTCTCTCTCCATCCCTTTTGTGAACCTTTCCCAATGGTTTTCTTTTAGTTCTTTTATTCTTGCGTTTACCTCGTTCCGTTCCCTCCAGTAGTTGTTCCAGTTTTCAGGAGTTTTATTTCGTATATATATTGAATGTATGCATTTTTCTTTTGTTTAGCTAGTTCCTTTACTTCCCACGTAAACCAAGGTGTTCTATTGATTTGTGTACAGTATTTACCAGAAAATAAAAATAACCGTTATTTATCCCCGCTATTCTCTTAAACTTTATTCACTCAATTAATACTGAGTGAAAAATACACAGTACATATAATGTAAAGAAAGTAAACATTAAAGTATTACATACATGATTTCACAATAATGATAAAAGTACGTAAAATGGTATTAGGTTGGTTATGCCATTTTTTACATCCCATCCAAATTCGTTATGGTAAAGTTCAGAAATTTACAACAGCTATAACACGTTATTTCTTTCTACACTAAGCAGTTAAAAACAAATGTTGAACATTTGCAATTTAATAGAGAAATCCCGTGACGATTACATTCCTGCAACATTCATTTTCACAGACTTCGAAAAAGCCTTCGATTGCATTAAATGGCATTATTTATGGCACATATTACAAAGAGTAGGAGCTCCAAAACATTTTATTAAACTTGTATTTTATATAGGGATCAATTATTTCTTTCCTATTCAGTATAACATCAATAGCGAGTATGTAATGCGGAGAGCCGGGATAGGACAGAATATCGATCGTTGGAAAAAAATTTCCAGTATACAAAAAATTAAATTTCTTTGGTCACATTGTTAGCAACGACAACTCGGAGAGACGTGTATTAAAAAAGAAACCAAAGGAAGAAGAAGGAAAGAATGATAATTCACTTGATGGGCATATGTTACGAAAATAACGAATATCAATTTGGAAAACGCCAACAGAACAACACAGGATAGATCTTGATAACAAAATGTAATAAAAACAGCAACTAATCAGCTAGATGATAATTAAAAACGCCACAAAGAAAAAACTCTTTAAATTTTCACGACTTGAGCTCATAAGTTTTTAAATTATATAATTCAGTTCTAACAAAAATAGATAAAATATATCTACTACTATGATCGCGCTATATCTATATGCAATAATGCATTGGAAAAGGAGGTAGCAAATATTAAATCCGATTTACAACATAATGGTTATCCTTTAAAATTAATTGACGTTGTTATAAATAACTTTAGCACAATGACCACTGGACAGCAAGAAAACCTCGGAGAAAATAAGATGAATTACCAGCAGTTATAATATAAATACAGTCTTTTTTTACACTTAGGTCTCATTTAATAAAAACAAAACTAAAAACTACCAATAATAAAGAATGTGTTTACAAAGTTGCATATGAGTATAGTGAAATGTTTATTGGAGAAACCAAACGACCGCTAGAAGTTAAAATTAAGGAAACGTCGAGATTAGGTATTGCAGAACACGCCTGGGATAAACATCACCATATAAAATGATCTGAAGCTGCGGGAATATATATGGAATCCAACATAAAAGATAATTTATAGAAGCAGCTTACGTTAAAAATAATAATAGAATCTTCAGTAAACCTAGTGTTGAGATCAGGGGCGGATCCAGCATCACTCTTTGGGGGGGGGGGGGCGGTGATATCACAAAACTACGCGAAAGCAAGTTGCCGACGGGGTGGGGGGGGGGAGACATCAGCAACATTCCCATTTCTAGTGTTAAAGACAGCGTCGGGTTTATTTTTTTGAATTTGAAGCTCTTGGAGAGGGGGGGGGCGATCACATGAAAAACAAGTTGCCGACAGGGGGAGAAGATGCGAGCAGCATACCATTCCTAGTATAAGAGGCAGAGTCGGGTATATTTTCCTGAATTCAAAGCTCTTGGGGGGGGGGAGCTATCCAAAGAATAACAAGTTGTCAATGGGTGGGGGGAGTACCAGCAGCATACACATTCCTAATATAAAATGCCGAATCGGTTCTATTTTCCTGAACTCAAAGCTCTTGAGAAGGGGAGGGGCGATCGCAAGCATACACATTCCTATTCCCTATTCAAGAACTAGAGAGAGTAATGAAACTGTTACCGAAACCTCCAACGTACCTGCTCCAGTGCCGCAGGTAACTGAGGACTGCCGTAAATCTAATTATATTTAATTACATTTAAATATTATAAGCTTTTATAAATTTACTGCAATAATAAAATTTTTGATAGATCAATCTAATTTCTGTCAATGAGCAAAGTACACCTCACAGTGTATCCTTAGTGATTTATATTGTTTGTGCTTGTTTTCATATATTATTTGAGATTATTGAGATACCCAAAAGATATAGCTTTCACATTTATATTTATTTCACAATCGTTAAACCAGGGCATTTTTACCTCAACGAAAAGCTTATTACGATGAATGTTTATGCTGCCATAAAATATCAATAGCTAGATAATAATGTTAAAAGCTCTGTTGAGATGTGTTCCAACATGACAGGAGTTGGAAAATCTACTATGTCCGGAAGGAGAAAAAAACGACTGGAATTGTTAGTACTCCCAAGCTACATTCGACCACAGGCAGACGAAAAACCTCGTTGGAAGAAGAGATGTAAACTGCAATAAAAGGAGTTGTTCAAACATTTTATTATGAGAAGCAGATCCCAATCGTCGACAAAATTCTAACTAAAATCAATGATCGGGATTTAACTCAAATTAAAAGAACTGAGCTCTGGAAATTGCTCAGAGAACTTAATTTTTGCTGGAAAAATGTCCATTGAAGAAAGAAATATCTCTCTTAAGTAAAAGGTAGAGTTGCTAGAAATAACACAACTTAAAAAATTAGTAATTTAACTGAACTTTTGAAAGATTTTTTTGAGTAAAGTTACTGCAGAAAATTGGGAAAAATCCATATAATAATAAAAGAATATGTGGAAACTCGATCTCATGATCGGTGAGATAGAGGAACCAATTATAATTAATTTGAGCGAAGATAGTTTCACCGACTTTGATTATGAATTAGATACGTACTGTTAACCAGCGTAAACACACTTTATTATTTAAATTGTTTGTAACATATAAAAATTAATTACATTTGAAACCATTTTTAATGTTTAATTTTAATTCTGCAGATGGTTTAAGAAGTAAATAATCTGAAACGTCAAATATCCTAAAAATGTTTTAATTAATAATAAAATGACCGACAGCCCCAAAAAAAAATTTAATATTATATGGACAAATTTTATATATATATATATATATATATATATATATATATATATATATATATATATATATATATATATATATATATTTAACTTCTTGTATTTTTGACAATGGATATTTTGTAAGTATTTAAATTATAACTTAGAATTTTTCGAGTGAAAAACACTATGTTTTAGTCTGAAAGTACCTAAAACGATTTCTACGCCAAAATTAAAAATAATAAAAATACAGTTGTGATTTGTGTTAAATATGTCAAAATTATCAATATTTTATTTTCTAATGTATGTGAATTATTAAGAAATCATAAGAAATAAAATATTATTATAAAAACTTTTTATTTTTAGTTTATTACCGAAATAATATTCTATGCCAACCTCCTTCCGACGCCTATGACAAGGATTAAAATCCTTTTTAACACTTCGCACATCCAAATATCTATTGTTATCCAACCCAAATAGTCCATTGTTATAGACCAGTATTTCTGATTATAAAATTTCTAACTCATTCCTATGAAAAATATATGTTCTAACAAATTTTGCCAAAGACATCGGACTAAAGAACACAGGTAGTTACTGAAGAAAAAAATGGTTAAAAAATGATTTATTACTCTCTCTAGTTCTTGAATAAACTATAGTATAACAGGCAAAATCGGGTCTATTTTCCTGAATTCAAAGCTCTTGGGGGGGGGGGGGGCGACCGCCCCCACTGCCCCCCCTTGGATCCGCGCCTGGTTGAGATACCTAATCTTTGGCAACCACTACTTTGTAACGTCAAATTATTGAGGTGTGTACAATGAAGCGAAACTTTGCGCTTCAATGGATACATTCCCTACATAAGCTCGTAACCTTAAGACAAAACATCCAGTTTATACTTGATAACGATTAGAGATACAACCTAATCGAAATGTCATAAAACAATACAAGTACAACAACAACATTTTAGTCAATCCTCAACATTGTCTACAACCTTTAAATAAACGCTGAATTATTATAAATAACTTCTGACAAATTTAAGTGCATTGAATTCAAATCGCAAAAGTTGCAAAAGTATTTTTTTGCAACGAACTTGACACACATTTAGATATCGATTATTTTAATATCGAAACAAAATGGGATAGTAGAGAGAAGCAACTTGTGCTTAATTTTGTTTGTAGCTGTTAGTTTAGGATCAATTTCAACATGGAGTGCAAAAACGAACATTTTCGGCATATTTTACTTTTTAATTTATGTACTGAGGCTCACAAAGAGATATGTCAAGTTTATGGTGATAATTGCATAACAGAAGGTACTTGTCAGAATTGGTTTAAAAAAATCCCGTTCTGGATATTTTTCACTCAAAGATGACAAACTGTCTTCTCGATCTAGTGATATTGATGATGATCAAATCAAAGGTACAACTGACGAAAAAATCGAATGTATCGGATATAACAATTGAAAATTAATTAAAATGTCTTGGACTCGCTGAGAAGCTCGATATTTAGGTTCAGTATGAACTAAAAGAAATTCACTGAACAAAATGAATCAATATTTGCCATGTGCATCTCACGCGCAATGAAACCGACCCTTTTTGGAAGAGAATCATCAGTGCAGATAAATAATTGATTATCTACAATAACATCTTTGAAAATGCTCCTGGTTCAAACGTGATGAACCAGCACAAAACACATCTAAAGCTGAATTGCACCCAAAAAGATCAATTTTGTGGGACAAAGAAGGAATGGTGAAATTTGAGCTGCTTCCAAGAGGCGTCAAGATCAATTTAGACGTCAGTAGCTAATTAAACTGGATGAAGTTGTCAAAGAAAAACAGTCAATTCACAAAATAATTTCGTTCCATCATTCCATCATGATAATACAAAACTTTACTCATCTTTAGTAACTTATGGGAAATTATTGGGACTTTAATTGGAAGTGACGTCGCAACGTAAATTTATTTCGAGGTTTGCAAAAATTTTTGAATGATAAAACTTGCACAAATGATGATGACCTTAAGTCGCACTTGGTTCAGTGTTTTGCTGATAAGGATCAAAATTGTTATGAGCGCGGAATCGTGAAGCTACAAGAAAGAAAGTAGATGGTCATTGAACAAAATGGAAAATATATAATTGATTAAAGTTTATTCTTTATATAAAAAATTACTTCACACTACAAAACCCAAATTATTTTCTTGCCGATCTGATAATTTTGGTGGGATTACCTTTTTTCCAAATTATTAAAAAAAATAGCACAAATTTTTATTATTTTTGTCTGCTACGGAAAACATAATTGTAATGCTACAAATGTCTACAACCAGCTCCTCTGTGATCCGACTGACCTCGGCATATCTTGTCAGGGTTATGTCGATGACGTAGTCGTATTCGCAAGAGGAAAATTCAAGCATACTCTCTGTGACATAGTTCAAACAGGGCTTGAATACACTAGAGAATGGTGCCAGATAATGGGACTAAACATCAACCCCACCGAAACCACTCTAGTAGCCCTCACAAGGGAAAGAAACCTTAATCTGAAGACCATCAAAATGGATGGGAATGTTATTGAGTGGAAGTCAAAGGTCAAATATCTGGGACTGACTTTAGATAACAAACTCCTCTGGAATAAGCATGAAAAATAAGTAATCAAAAAGGCTACAAAAGCAATGATGGTCTGTAGAAACTTTGCGGGAAAAAGATGGGGTACAAACCCAAAAATCCTGCAGTGGATGGACACTGCAATAGTGAGACCAATCTGGTAATTGTGATCTAGAGCAAAAGAACCAGTCTAGCTAATACGAGAATTAACCTCTCGGAAGTTCAAAGACTGAGCTGTGCATGTATAACCGAGACAAAGAAAATCTGCCCAACAGCCGCTATGGAAGTAATCCTAAACTTTACACCTCTACATACATTTCTAGAGAACATGAAGAAGGATGATTAGAAATAAGGTCATAAAACAAAGGCCTAATCTCTCATCCAGAAATCAAGAAATCTGGGATATGCCTCATGATGAAATGAAAAAGAAATTCAACTTTGTGAAAAACTTCAACACAAAGTTGAGTCCCAAGAGCGAATGGAACAGAAACACAACATTAAAAAACTAAGCAAGAAATCTACTATATGGTATACAGATGGCTCCAAAACAACGGAGGGAACTGGAGTAGGAGTGTATGGACCCGGCACCAGACACTACGAAAGCTTGGGTAAGTCACCAAGCGAGAGGAGGAAAACTATGACGGCCAAGAAATTATCATCACGACGGATAGTCAAGCAGTCATCAGTCCGCTGAGCTTTCAAGTTATCAGTTGCAAGATGATCTGGAAATGCCCAGAGGAACTGAGTGATTTGAGTAAGAATAATAAAGTCACCCTCATGTGGGTACCGGGACATACCGGGATAGAGAAGAATAAAATAGTAAACAAGCTCGCGAGAAAAGGGGCTGAGATACCTTTTCTGGGGCTAGAACCTTTCTGTGGAATCAGTAGCAGCGTAATGCTGGAAGAACTAAAGATAGAAGAAGAAAGCAGGATATTCAATTATTGGACGCAGCTGTAAGGATTGAGACAAGCGAAGATACTTCTAAGGAACTACGACCAGAAGAGATTCAAATAATGAATAAGCTTGAGCAAAAACGATCTCAGAGTTCTGACGGAGCACAAATTCTGTGAGGAGGAGGACGAAACCTCTATTCATATCCTTGTAGAGTGCAACGCTCTAGAAAATCCTAGAATGCGATTCTGGGGAGCACACTAAATTGAGAAAGGGGAGCTACCCGCCTTAAAGACGTCCAACATCCTAAGATTCCTGAGGAAAATAGGACTGGAGGACCTGCTCTAACCGATAAGGTAACTCTTACGACTGGTCAGCAGTAGGGGGGCACAATAAATCTACCAGGTCGCAGTGTACAGACCCCCAACTCTACGCATATACATACATACATACATACATACTACAAATAACAAAAATATGCTTACCTTTCATTCTTAACATTATTGTTATTATTATGTATTGCATAATCAGCCATTGATGTTGCTAGAACGCCATTGTTGTTTGATGACGTTCGATCCATCCGTTTTCTTCTTAAGGATTTAGAAGCAGAAAGTGAACTTTCTAAAGCTTCGGTAGATGTTGCAGTTTCACCTGAAACAATAAAATATTGTTTAAGTTTTAGTTAACTAATTATTCCAATAATAATTTTGGTAAAGAAGATTTAGAAAAATTCATGCCGTTTAATCTCAACTTCACCTAAAAATAGGGTTTAAATTATCAACACTAAATTTAATAATAACCTATACAAATACATCCTCTCTGACATCTCTGACTCCATATTCAACGCCTCCTCTTTAAAAATATTGTTTCGCATTTATCTAATCCCGTTTTAATCGATTAATCAAGTGGACCATATAATTTTAGCTCATTATCCATTAAAATGATACCATTGTTGTTTTATTTACTCGTGGACTTCCCGATTATGCCACTTCTTTTCTATCCAACTTATCTAAACAAGGATGGCATTCTATTCCTGTAAATTCAGCGCTGAATGAAAGAATACTCTATCAATTTATTGCGTGCTGTTAACACCATCCCAAATACAATTCGACATTCTTCAACTAAAAACCGTAATAGTAGGCGTAGAAGAAAACAAAATCAAATCGGCCGCGAGCTCAAACACCTGTGGTGATCCGCGTTGTAGCAGGCCGTGATGAATGGTGATTGGCTACCGCCGCCGCTTTTATCATTTCCGTACGGGCATCGCTTCTCTTTTGTCTTTCCCTATTCTTTTGTTTTCCGCGCTCTTTTGTCCTCCGAGAATGGCATCGGCGACCCGTAATTTTTTTCGATAACAATGGTTTGTTTGATGGCACCGATGGGCGAATCTTATTTGTCATTTCAAGGTAATGATAGCACTTGATAGTGAACGCGATAAATCTTCGATCAATTGCTACGGTGGAACCGACAACTTTTCTAAATAATTGCATACATTTTAAAATATTGTTTAAATTAATCATCCACCATTAAATTTAGCGTGAAAAGAAATCGAGGAAGGGTAATAATTGAATTACATATTTGAAACACTTTTACATTATTACTGAAAACAAATCAATATCAGCAAAATTCAAACTACAGCTATTTTCAATAATAATAATAATAAAATACATTTATTATTTCACAAATTTTTCCAAAGAAAAAAATATATCTAAATCACTACATAGTATAAAACAAAGTCGCTTTCTCTGTCCCTATGTCCCTTTGTATGCTTAAATCTTTAAAACTACGCACCGGATTTTGATGCGGTTTTTTTCAATAGATAGAGTGATTCAAGAGGAAGGTTTATATGTATAATAACATCCATTAAATAGTGGAGAAATACTGTTATTTTTGAGGTTTCTAATGTGATGTCGTTAATTATCATATTTTTTTCCGCTTACATTGCAAACGCAGGCTGAACCCTACGAGATTTATCAAAATAATGTACCAATTATTTGTACACATTGAAAAGGTCTACAGAAAACTCCGCGATGGTATATGTCTATCTCTCATGGATATCCCACAATAACATTTTTTTGTCATTTACTTTTTACGACAAATAATGGCAAATTTTGAAGCGATTTTAACCAATACAGCATTAATCCTTATCCAATTAAATAGCTTAAGTACATTGTTGATTTAATATAGATCTATATGGTCCTTTACAGCACAAGATTTAAATGAATATTTTCGAAGATATTACAGATTTAAAATTGTGGGAAGTAGCGCTTGCGGCGGTACTGGCCGACCGGGGCGGCGGTACTGGCCGACCGGGGCGGCGGCAGCGTGCCTATAAATAGCGCGTCGGAGGCCGATGTAATAATTGTTGTAAAAATAAAATAAATAGTCACAGTTTTTCTGTAGTGTATTTAGTATCAGCATTGCACCCGTGCGAAGCCGGGGCGGGTCGCTAGTATAATTATAAAAATGGGAATAAGGTCCCTATCCGCATCCTACTTAATCGTAGATACTGTTTAAGTCTATATCAGAAATTTAAGGTAAAAAATTTTATACTTTAAATTTTTTTTAAAGTTAAATAGCTTATACAATATTGATCAGCTAGAGCGCAAAACTGGAAAATCAGAAAGAAGTTATGTAGAAGAAGAAAAAGAGTCACGGAGCTAGTGTACACAAAAATGGTAAAAGGAAAGAAAAAAATAAATTGATTGTAAACTGCTACTGACCATGCAGAAATGTAAGTTTCCACTTTTTTTGAAATATGCTATACGCCATATTGAATTTTTTAAAAATAATTTTAGATTCGTCATGTGCGACCCCGAAAACTCTCCCATACCAATTTTGGAGAAAATCAGACAAAAGTAAATATTTTGTCCGCCATATTGGATCCACCATTTTGAATTTTTTAAAAATAATTTCAGATTCGTTGGGTACAACCCCGAGAATTCCTCCGTACCAATTTTGGAGAAAATCGGACAAAATTAATTTTTTTGGCCGCCATATTGTAAGCGCCATCTTAGATTTTACTGCACCAATTTCATCTAAAAAAATATGGGACCATCGCAGCAACTTCCTGAATATAACGCAAAACATTTCATTCAAATCGGTGCAGCCGTTCCGGAGTAATCGGTATACATACATAAAAAAAATACATAGGCGACGAATTGAGTATCTCCTTTTAGAAGTTGGTTAAAAATTCAATATTGCGTATCCAAAATGGTGGGTAAAAAATTAATTTTGTTCGATTTTTTCAAATTTGATATGAAAGAGTTTTTGAAATCGCACATTACAAATCTGAAATTATTTAAAAAAAAAAATTATTGTGAAATTAAGATGGCGAATTAAAGATTCTACATCTCTATTTTTTAAATAAAATCAATATGATGGCGTTTTTGTTACTGTTAATTACGAATTTAAAATACTTTGAAAAACCCAATTTGGCGGATTCAATATGGCGTCCTAAAAATTTTACATTTTTCAATTTTCTTCAAAACTGATATAGGGGGTTCTTGAGGGTGTAAATTATGAATTTATTTGTATTTTTTCAGGATTCAATACGGCAAATCCAATATAGCGGACTAAAAATTTTACGTTTTTCGATTTTGTTCAAAGGTGGGACTGAATCGTTTTTAAGAATGTAAATAGCAACTATAAAATTGTTTTAAGAACATGTAATATATCAGATGCAATATGACGGTCTAGAAATTTTAATTTTCTGGATTTTAGACAAAATTGGTACTAAGGAGCTTTGAAGAGTTTAAATTTAGATTAAATTAAGAAGATAAAATTTTTTTTTTTTAATTCAGTATGGCGGATCCAATTTGGTAGGTTAAAAATGTTACCTTCTTCTTACCTACTTTTTTTTAGTATTGGGGGGTTTTCGGGGTAGTGTATTATGAATATAAAGTTAAATTTTTACAACTGTTAGGTTGATAAGATGCAATTCTTGGGGCGTATCCAAACTCAATATGTAGTATAAAATATATCGGGCTAAGAAATTTACGTCTCAAGTTCTTTAAATATCGATATTGGAATTTTTTGGGGCCTATATTACCAATCTAAAATTAATTTGAAATTTAAGATAGTAGATTTACTATGACAGACTAAATATTTGTTTGACACAATTTCACTGGTATTTGGAGAATTCTAAGAATCAAAGAATTTTTAGTGGTTCATTTACAACTTTGCATAAAATGGGTACTTTTTTGCTACCTTAGAGTCATTGCAAGGTATACAAATCTCGATTAGTACTTAGTTCAAATAATTTATGGATATCATAGTGAATTCAAAACTAAAAATCGAAAAGTAAAATTTTTATAAAAAAAAATTGAACCGAGTGAAAAATAACTATACATTTTTATACGAAATTGAAATTATTGAAGTCAGCGCCAAATTGTGTCTAAATGAAATAAATAACTACTGATATATACAAATTATGGCAAGAAAGCAATTACAAATAAAGAATTTTTATCTGTTTATGCGAATCACATTTTGTCAGGTATTAGTGTGGCGCCAACTAAAAAAATTTCAATTACATATAAAAATTTCTAGTTAAATTATCAGAGATTTCTTTATTTTTGGTACGATATGTAATTTTTTAACTCATGTCACTTCTCCTTTTTACAGCAATGTTTGTGATTTAAGTGGACTTTTTTTCAGATCTTAAAACTAAATTAGTTAAATTCCTTATTTTCTTGTAATAATTCCAGTGCTTTTTTCGATCATCAGGTATATATCACTTTAAATTATGACGACAGCATATAGAGCTTCTTAATTGACTACTATAAAAGGTTAAGCTTTTAAGAAGCTACCGTTACTGTTTCCATCCAAACTGAATATTGGCAAATTGATCTACAAGACAATTGAGAAATTATTCTTACACAATATTTCTCATAATCATCTACAAATAAATATAATAAATATTCCGTTAGCTCGGCATCAATTCCAAACATAATTCAACTCCATTTGATATTCTAAAGATGACCCCATCATTTTCCATCAGGCCTGCGAGCTGCTGAAGATGCAAGAATATAAAGAGCCGAGATCTTTTATTAATCTCTCAGATGTTGCTTCTTTTGATGGTCCCTTAAAAAAAACGCTCCGTCATTATTCGGAAACGCTTCGTCATCATTCGGTAATTCTTGCAACAAAAACCTTTGATTACCGATGGCCTCTGCGATGGGAGCAGCGGTCAAATAACAATAAATGCATTGCCAGGGAATAAAGCACGTCATGAGTGGTGAAAGAAGCCAACATGAAAAATAATCGTTTTGTAATATTTATAATTTGTTTAGAACGTAAACACGTATTGAAATCCACATCTATTTGCCATATTGTTCTTACAAACAATAATATTTTCATTTAAAATTATGTTTGGCGCCCGGACAATGTTAAAAAGAAGTGACTTATAATTATAAAAAATTTAAAGTTGTAAGAACTATAAAAAAAATTAAAGTATGAAAAAAAATAGAAGAACAATTTAATTGTGATTGGATAAATACCACCAAAACATTGATTAAAAACCTAAAAACCGCTTTTCATCATGAACCCAAACATTTAGCTCAGAAGAAATGTGGGTCAGCATGACGTAAAAAATCAAATAATCTGCTTTTAGCTCAATATTGTTTCTTTGAACGTGAAAATGCCGAAACTGAGCTTTTCGTTCCAAGTTAATATACACAGTGATATATCATAGGATTGTGGTTAGTTCAAATTTTACTAAAAATTACGGTTTTTAGTCGACTGGTAAAAGAAGTAGGTTCTCAATTCGTCGACTATGTATTTTTTTTACGTATGTACACCGATTACTCCGGAACGGCGGCACTGATTTGAATGACATTTTTTACGTTATGTTCAGGAAGTTGCTGCGGTGGTTCCAAACTTTTTTTGGACGAAATTGATTCACTAAAATCCAAGATGGCGCTGACAATATAACGGCCAAAAAAATTAATTTTATCCAATTTTCATTAAAATTGGCATGGGGGAATTTTCGGAGTTGAACACAACGAATTTGAAATCATTTTAAAAAAAATTCAATATGGCAGATTTAATATGGCGGACAAGAAAATTTAATTTAGTCCGATTTTCTCCAAAATTGGTGTGGGGGAATTTTCGGTGTCGCGCATAACGAATCCAAAATATTTTTTAAAAATTCAATATGGCGGATCGAATATGGCCGACAAATAATTAATTGTGTCCGCTTTTCTCCAAAATAAGTACGAGTGAGTTTTCGGGGTCGCACATAAGGAATCTAAAATTATTTTTAAAAAACTCAATATGGCGAAAAAATCAATTTTGTCTGATTTTCTCCAAAATTGGAATGGGGGAGTTTTCGGGGTTGCACATATCGAATCTGAATTTATTTTAAAAAAATTTAATATGGTTTCTCTAATATAGCCGATAAAAATAATTTTGTACGATTTTTTCAAAATTGATATGGGGGGGGGGGGTTTGGGAGCGCACATTGCGAATCTGAAATTATTTTTTAAAAAATCAAATATGCCGGATAAAAAATCCAAAATGGCGGATTAAAAGTTCTACATCTCTCAATTTTGTCTAAAATCAATACTGGGGGAATTTTTGTTACTGTTAATTAAGAATTTAAAATATTTTTTGAAAAACTCAATCTGGCGGATACAATATGGCGTCCAAAAATTTTACATTTTTCGATTTTCTCCAAAACTGATATACAGGGTTCTTGAGGGTATAAATTATAAATTTAAAAGTATTTTTTTCAGGATTCAATATGGCGAATCCAATATAGCGGACTACAATTTAAGATAGTGGATTTACTATGACAGTTTAAATGTTTATTTGACACAATTTCATTGGTATTCGGAGAACTCTAAGAATCAAAAAATTTTTAGTGGTTCATTTTAGGGTGATTTACAACTTTGAATAAAATGGGTACCTTTTTGCCACCTTGGAATTATTGCGAGATACACTAACCTCGATTAATATTTAGTTTAAATAATTTATGGATATCATAATGAACTCAAAACTAAAAATCGAAAAATAAAATTTTTATAAAAAAATTGAACCGACTTCAAAAAGTGCGCTAAAAAGTGAAAAATAACTATAAATTTTTATGTGAAATTGAAATTTTTGAAGTCGGCGCCAAATTATTTCTAAATAAAACAAATAACTACTAATATATACAAATTATGGTAAGAAAGCAATTGCAAATAAAGTATTGTTAATCTGTTTATGCAAATCACATTTTGTCAGGTATTAGTTTTGCGCTGACTTCAGAAATTTCAATTATATATAGAAATGTATAGTTATTTGTCACTTTTTAGAGCACTTTTAGAAGTCGGTTCAATTTTTTTTATAAAATTTTTTTTTATTGCCAGGATTCAAAGGCTTCAAAATGATTTCTTTTACCTCTTTTGATTTGTTCTTCAGAGAAACCAGCACACTGTTAGTGAGTTTAATCTAGGTTTGACACCTATATAAATTGTTTTCATGATTCGACAAAAAAGAAAATTCCCTTTTTCTCATATCTCTTTTTAATACTAAAAATAAAAACTGGGTTTAACTGGTACCCACACAGTACCGCCAAACTTGGAGACACACGAGGAAGGCTAATGTTCAACGAACAGAGACTGGCAGAACCAAGGAAAGGAAAGAAGGTTTATTTTAAAGGGATTAAAAAATTAAAAATTTGTTGGAGAGCAAACAACATTTTTAACTGGCATCATTCACATATCATTTTTAATAGACGTGATACAATTTGAGGACCATTTCAGTATATAGTAGAGGATACTCCCAAAAGGATCCCCTTAAAATATTTCTACGTGGGTTTACACAAGAAGACTTAGAAACTTGAAAAAGAAATAGATAAATGAATTTTTTGCGCTTAACTTTTTATTGAAGTCAAATGTTTTGATTCAATTTTCAGTACGTTTTAACAGGTACTCACCATTCCATTAAAATCTTTCCACCGTAAGTTTATTGCAAAGATACTGTTTCTGTTTCTTTTTGCCTGAAATTCCTTCTAATTTCGATTGTAAACGTCTTTCTTGCAATTTTATGATTAGACCTAATCATTTTCAAGTCCAGTTGAAATTTAAAGAAAAATGAAATAAATCATGTAAATAAAATTTTTATAAAAAATTGAACCTACTTTCAAAACAGCGGTAAAAAGGGAAAAATACTTAAAGGCATAAAATTGAACATTTTGAAGTCGGCGCCATATTAAATACTGAACAAAATGTGATTCACATAAAAAAAAATTAGAAATAACGTATTTCGAGTTGGAAGTTATTTCTTCCATTTAATAAAAATTTGGTGCTGACTTCAAAAATTTCAATTTTATGTTAAAATTTATATAGATATTTTTCGCTCTTTAATGCTTTTTTACAAGTCGATGTATTCTTTTATAAAAATCTTATTTTTTGATTTTCAGTTTTGAGTTAAGCTTCTAAGATCACAAAAGAATACCCATTTTAACCAAAGTTTTAAACCACACTAAACTGAACAACAAAATTACTTTAATTCTGAGAATTCTCCAAATACCAGTTTCGAATGAAATTATACCAAACAAATATTTAGTCTGATACAGTAAATACGTTGTCTTGAATTTTAAGAAGTTAATTTTTAGTTCGTTACCTAAGCCCCCAAAACCCCCCAATACCGATATTGACAGAAACTGAGACAAGTACATTTTTTAGTCCGACATATTTCATGCTGCATATTGAGTTTGAAGAAATTAATTTAAGATCCGAAATATCAATCTGGACAAAATCGAAAATATGTAACAGTAAAGAATATGGGGGAGTAAAGTCTGCACCTTTGAAAATCCTCAGTACCAATTTTGAACAGAATCTGGAAATATAAAATTTTTAGCTTACTATATTTTATCTGCTATATTGAATTTTGTAAAAATTATTTTAAATTCTTAATTTACGCTCTTAAAAACCTTCCTATCAATTTTGAAAAAAGTCGAGAGATGTTAAATTTTAGTTCGTCATATTGAATTTTATTAAAATAATTTAAATTTGTAATTTACACCTTCAATACCCACTGTACAGGGTGAGTCAACGATTGGATGAAGTAGGTTTGTGCCTTTTCGGTGAAATTAACAAAGAAACTATATTTATTGTTTGATACAGTTTATTTTTACGCAGATTTTAAAAATATTTAGGACTTTACAGGGTGAGCCAAAAAACTAGGACAACATAAAGTTGTATTTTTTTAAATAGAACACCCTATATACGAATAGTATTTTCGATTTAGCTTATAATTTTAAATCTTTTTTATTAAGGGTTTACTATAACAAAACTTTATAGTTTCTGAGATAATTAAGTTTAAAGAAAAAAAGTCACATTTTCAAGCATCAATTCAATCCTAAATAACGTTTTCAATTTTGTGACAAATATATTCAAATTTGGAATTTAGCAAGGCCAAGGACAAGTTAATATAATTTTTACCTAATATTTGCAATAAAAGCTACAGGGTGTTGAACACATCGGCTCAAATTTGAACAAGTTTAAATGAATAAATATCTTTTTTTTAAATGGTACACCCTGTATATTTTCATGTTATTTAATAGAGTAATAAAAACCCTAAAAGTTTTGTTCAATATATCCTATACCTATTTATAATAGTTTTTGAGATATTTCAGTTTTTCTTATTTTCCATACTTTTTTACAGAAATAGTCTTCATTATCATAGTAGCCATGGCAAAAACAATGTAAAAGAACATTTTTCTGTGTGTCAAATTTATAACCGCAATCGCTTCTTTTGGTTTTTATGTAGTATAGTTTGGTTTTTTTTGCATTCATCTTATATTGTAAAATGAATTTTCCAAAGAATGAGTTAATAGATATGATTTATACAATAGGAGAGGCTCAAAAAAATTGCCTTCTTGCTCAAAGAATTTACAAAATGAAGTATCCTGATCGACGCCAGCCTAATACCCATACTTTTCAAAACTTAATGCAAAGATTTGATTCTTCTGGTACTGTTGATTATCCAAAACGTAAAGTGGTCAACAAACCAGTAACTAATGAAGAAAAAGAACTACAAGTATTGTTAAATGTTCAGGAAAATCCTTATATTGGTAGCCGTCAGTTAGCAGCATTATGTGAAACATCACAATCCACCGCTAATCGTACTACCAAGAAATATAGGTATCATCCATATCACATGGAATTACACCAAGAATTGCATGGACAGGATTTTGAAAGTCGTGTACTTTTGTCGTACAATAAATGCGGAGATTCAATTAAATCCAAATTTATTATGCAAGGTAATGTTTAGTGATGAAGCTACTTTTAGAAGTAATGGTGCCGTAAATAGACGCAACATGCATTATTATGCCACAGAAAACCCATTTTGGATTAGAGAGGTGCAACATCAAAACCACTGGTCATTAAATGTTTGGTGGGGTATTCATCATAATCGAATTATTGGACCCCACTTTTTTAATGAACCACTAAATGGCCATAGTTACCTGAACTTTCTACAAGAAGAACTACCCCAACTGCTTCAAGGTCTCGATAGGGATGAGCTCGACAGTATGTGGTTCCAGCATGATGGTGCGCCTCCGTATTACCATCGTGAAGTTCGTGCGTTTTTGGACCAACGATATCCGCAAAAATGGATTTGACGTGGGGGTTTCATTGAGTGGCCACCAAGGTCTTGCGACATCACCCCATTAGATTTCTTACTATGGGGTTATATTAAAAATAAGGTGTATGTTAATCCACCAACAACAGTGGAAGATATGCGAAACAGGATTAGGGATACCTGTAAAACAATAACGCCACTAATTTTGTCCAGGGTCCGAGAAAATCTGCAAAAAAGACTAAATTTGTGCATTGCACAAGAGGGTCGTTTATTCGAACACTTATTAAAAAGAAATAATTAATCTCAGTATTTAATAGGTAATTTTTTTGTTTCAATTTAGTATACAAGTAAATATGTATTTGCCTTGTCGTTATTGTTGTGTTAATTTTTTCACATTATGTTTAATTAAACTATTGCCGTTGTAATATAACGAATAATGTATTTCATCATATTTAACCACATTCTGTTTGTTTCTGTAGTTTCTTTTTATTATTTTACATGGCTACTATGATAATGAAGACTATTTCTGTAAAAAAGTATGGAAAATAATAAAAACTGAAATATCTCAAAAACTATTATAAATAGGTATAGGATATATTGAACAAAACTTTTAGGGTTTTTATTACTCTATTAAATAACATGAAAATATACAGGGTGTACCATTTAAAAAAAAATATATTTATTCATTTAAACTTGTTCAAATTTGAGCGGATGTGTTCAACACCCTGTAGCTTTTATTGCAAATATTAGGTAAAAATTATGTTAACTTGTCCTTGGCCTTGCTAAATTCCAAATTTGAATATATTTGTCACAAAATTGAAAACGTTATTTAGGATTGAATTGATGCTTGAAAATGTGACTTTTTTTCTTTAAACTTAATTATCTCAGAAACTATAAAGTTTTGTTATAGTAAACCCTTAATAAAAAAAGATTTAAAATTATAAGCTAAATCGAAAATACGATTCGTATATAGGGTGTTCCATTTAAAAAAATACAACCTTATGCTGTCCTAGTTTTTTGGCTCACCCTGTAGTGTCCTAAATATTTTTAAAATCTGCGTAAAAATAAACTGTATCAAACAATAAATATAGTTTCTTTGTTAATTTCACCGAAAAGGCACAAACCTACTTCATCCAATCGTTGACTCACCCTGTACACCAATCCTGGACTAAATTGGAAGATGTAAAATTTTTAGTCCGCCATATTGAATTTTTCAAAAATAATTTTAGATTCGTTATGTACGGCCCACGGTGGAGAAAAATGGACAAAGGTCTGTATCAGACATAAATCTTAAAGGATTTGGATAAGTTTTTTCTACTTAAATTACTCAGGACAACATATTCTAATGGTACACCTGTGACAATATCGCGATCCATGAGCCTTAAACCTATGAACCTGCGAGTTCCCAAATTTTTTCGTTTAACGAAATTGGGGTTTGTGAGTTTAGGCTTTATAGGCATAGGGTTCATAGGTTTGAAGTTTCAGGGTTTATCGGTATGGGGTTCTGGATTCACGGGTTTATGGTTAAAGGGGTTTTTATAAGTTTTGGGTTCCTGAAATAGGATATTGTAGCAGGTGTACTGTTATAATACGTTGTCCCAAGTATTTAAAAAAAATGTAAACAGATCTTTTAAAATTTGTATATAAATAAAAATAGATAAAACAACGATAGAATTTAGAAATTTCCTCTTTTAGAAACCATTTTGTATTGCAACAATTCTAGATTTAATTATTTACTTAATACTTATTTGAAAATTAATTTAAAAATAAGCCCTTCAACTATTTTGACATCGACCTTAAAAAAGTGCTAATTTACATTTACAAAATTAGTTACAAGATGAACAGGTACAAATTTATTTTATATTTTTAGTGCAATTTTCTGAGGTCGGTTTAGTTTTTTTTTTTTAATAATTTATTCATTGGTATTTTCCGAAGAGTAATAAAATTATAGTGATTTTGACCACTTCAGTATATTTGTTATTGTTAATTTAAGTTTACCAAATTGTCTTGAAGTGATCCATTCCGGCGATTGTAACAAACCCCAAACAAAAATTATTCACAAACAACATTTATATATATATATATATATATATATATATATATATATATATATATATATATATGTGTGTGTTAAACCATGAAATTAAATAGGTAATGTATTAAAACTATTAACAGTGAACATTAAGAAATTCAATTAAATCTTGTACCTTCCATTTATAGTCGATGATAAGAAAGTAAAATGTAAATTATGCTATTAAATATTTTAAATAGTTTACGAGATAAAGTGAGCGGTAAAAGTAACAAATGAAAGATGAGCTCAGTGAAAGAAGGCATAATTAAATAACCTCGTTAATACATTTTAATATATTACATGATGTGTTCTTTTATTCTGGTACATCTATCGAATAACATGGTGTCCCTGTTTAGATAATGCAAAAATAAAAGAATGGCTCGGGTCGCGCCTTACATCAAGAAATAAAAGAACGCGCTCTAAATTTTTTTTATTACGGTAATGAAAATGAGATGAAAGAGATTATTTGGGTTGGCTATTAAAAAGTAATTAATACTATTGACCTTCAAAGAAGATCAATTAATAGAATATTTCAAAACAACTAAAAGATATACTGTGTATATATAAAAAAGTTTTCAAACAAATTATTAAGTTTAATTAACTAACAAATAAAATGCTTATAGCAAGATATGAGATCTGTAATTGCACTTTCTTTTAAAATAGCTTGTAAAAAAAGGAAATTCTAAATTCAACTGCTATGTTTTGTTATGTATGTACGTCAATTACTCCGGAATGGCATCAGTGATTTGAATGAAATCTTTTACGTTATGTTCAGACAGTTACTACGGTCCCATATCATTTTAATTGAAATTAGATAAACGTATTGCTAGTGTACTGAATATATATATATATATATATATATATATATATATATAAATATGTAGATAAGTTTTTGTCCGTGTAATTTAAAAAAAAATAGAATAAAATATTGGCGAAGCGGACGTGAAAATTTGTCAATCTACATGATTCTCGTATTAAAAAGTGCGGAGCACTCCAAAATATGGAAAAACTCCGGGTCCGACAGATGGCGACAGCGCTGTTTCGTCCTAATATGGGACTCGTCAGGCCACCGCAGTCGGTACAAACCATCATCTCGCCTTTGCATCGTATAAACCATACTTATAATCAAAATACGGCAAATAAGACGACAAAAAAGATGATGGTTTGTACCGATTGCGGTGGCCTGACGAGTCCCATATTAGGACGAAACAGCGCTGTCGCCATCTGTCGGACCCGGAGTTTTTCCATATTTTGGAGTGCTCCGCACTTTTTAATACGAGAATCATGTAGATTGACAAATTTTCACGTCCGCTTCGCCAATATTTTATTCTATTTTATTATATATATATATATATATATATATATATATATATATATATATATATATATATATATATATATATATATATACTGCCGATCAATCACTTTCGCCATATCTACGCGAAAACAAGTAGAACTTCAAAGTTCTGTATTTCAGTAAGGAATGATCGTATGACAATTCTGAAAAAAACATTTAAAACCTCTTTGCGAGTACTTACAGATGACCTAAAATGTAAGTCGATTTATAATTATTTAAAGCTTTTAATCGAGAATAAAAAAATTAAAAAAAATTTCGACTTTATTAAATTCAGTGCCATTTTTGTAGAAAATTTTGTGAGAAAATTCTGATCAGATAGTTTTCTAGAGTTTTCCAAGAGGTTTAAATTACTTTTTAAAGTTTTTAAAGTTTGATCTAAGTGCAGTTTTCTTACGAAAAAAAAAAATGTCTTTTTTTCAATGTTTTGTATATTCTTAACTGAACTAAATAGAGAAAACCTTCAAAGAAAAAAAATGCCTTTTTTATAGGCAGAATCACCTTCACCTTTTCCGCGAATTTCATTTTTTTTTATTTTTATTTGTTTTTGATTTTTCAATTTTTTTCAAAATAAAAACGATAATATGCTGTTCACGACTGTTCACTTCGTATGATACGAACGCGTAATTTTCTGACAATTTTTCAAATGTTTTTACATTGGTTTCTTTATGTGATTTCCAATTTTTAATTATCCATCATAGAATTAATAAATTGAATATTTTTTCATGTAAAAGCATTTAAAAAATTGTCCGAAAATTACGCGTTGGTGTCATACTGAGTGAACAGTCGTGAACAGTGGTTTTTATTTTTAAAAAGATTGAAAAATCAAAAAAAATATATATATATAAAATTTTAAAATCGCGTAAAAAAATTTCGGAACTAATAAAAGTCATTCTGTAGGTAAAGACAGGTATTTTTTCTCTTTGAAGTTTTTTTCTATCTAGTTCAGTTAAGAAAATACAAAACAAAAAAAAAAGTCTTTTTTTTTCGTAAGATTGACCGTATTTTGGTCAAAAATGTACTTAGATCAAACTATAAATAAAATTTTTATAAAAAAATTGAACCGGCTTCTAAAAGTGCGCTAAAAAGGGAAAAATAACTAGAAATTTTTATATGAATTTGAAATTTTTGAAGTCGGCGCCAAACTAATACCTGACAAAATGTAATTCGCATAAACAGATTCAAAATACTTTATTTGTAATTGCTTTCTTAACATAATTTGTATATATTTGTATTGTATGTATGTGTATTGTAGTTATTTATTTCATTTAGAAGTAATTTGGCGCCGACTTCAAAAATTTCAATTTCATATAAAAATTTATAGTTATTTTTCCCTTTTTAGCGCACTTTTAGAAGTCGGTTCAATTTTTTTATAAAAATTTTATTTTTCAATTTTTAGTTTTGAATTCTTTATGATATTCATAAATTATTTGAACTACATGCTAATCGAGATTAATGTACCTTGCAATGACTCCAAGGTGGCAAAAAAGTACCTATTTTATCCAGAATTGTAAGTCACCCTAAAATGAACCACTAAAAATTCTTTGATTCTTAGAGTTCTTCAAATACCAATGAAATTGTGTCAAACAAATATTTAGTCTGTCATAGTAAATCCAATATCTTATATTTCAAATTAATTTTAGTTTGATAATATAGGCCCCAAAATCTTCCAATATCAATATTTAAAGAATTTGAGACGTAAACTTCTTAGCCCGATATATTTTATATTATATATTGAGTTTGTACACGCCTCAAGAACCCTGCAATATCAATTTTAGATAAAACCGAAAAATGTAAAATTTTTAGTCCTTCATATTGTATCTAATCAATCTAATAAATGTAAAAAATTAACTTCATATTCGTAATACACCACCCCCCCCCCTACGCCCTAATACCAAATCTAAAAAAATGTGAATAACGTAAAATTTTCAACCCACCATATTGGATCCGCCATAATGAATTTCAAAAAAACAATTTTAACGTCTTAATCTAATCTAAATCTAAACCCTTCCAAGCCTCCTAGTACTAATTTTAGATGAAATCCAGAAATTAAAAATTTCTAAACGGTCATATTGCATCTGACGTATTAGATTTTCTTAAAATAATTTTATATTGGCTGTTTACATCCTCAAAAATGATTCAGTTCCACATTTGAACAAAATCGAAACATGTAAAATTTTTTGTCAGCTATATTGCATTCGCCATATTGAATTGTGAAAAAATAGGACTAAATTCATAATTTACACCCTCAGTTTTTGAGAAAGTCGAGATATGTAAAATTTTTAGAACACCATATTGAATCAGACAGATTGAGTTTTTCAAAAAATATTTTAATTTCGTAATTAACACTAACAATAATCCCTCCATACTGACTTCAGACAAATTCTAGAGATGTAGGATCTTTAATCCGCCATATTAGATCCGCCATATTTAATTTTCTTTAAATAATATCAGATTCTTAATGTGCTATCCCAAAAACTCCCTCAAATCAATTTTGAAAAAAAATCGGACACAATTAATTTTTATCCATCATATTGGATACGCTATTTTGAATTTTTTAAAATAGTTTTAGATTCGTCATGTGCTACCCCGAAAACTCCCCCATACCAATTTTGGTGAAAATCAGACAAAATTGATTTTTTGTCCGCCATATTGGATCCGCCATATTGAATTTTTTAAAAATAATTTCATATTTATTATGTGAGACGCCGAAAACTCCGCCATACCAATTTTCGAGAAAATCGGACAAAATTGATTTTTTCGTCGGCCATATTGGATCCGCCATATTGAATTTTTTAAAAATAATTTTAGATTCGTCATGTGCAACCCCAAAAATTCCCCCGTATCAATTTTGGAGAAAATCGGACAAAATTAAATTTTTTTGTCCGCCATATTGAATCCGCCATTTTGAATTTTTTAAAAATAATTTCAGATTCGTTGCGTACAATCCCGAAAATTCCTCCATACCAATTTTGGAGAAAATCGGACAAAATTAATTTTTTGGCCGCCATATTGTCAGCGCCATCTTGGATTTTACGTCACCAATTTCATCCAAAAAAATATGGGACCACCGCAGCAACTTCCTTTACATAACGTAAAAAATTTCATTTAAATCGGTCAAGCCGTTCCGGAATAATCGGTGTACATACATAAAAAACAAAAAAACATACGCGACGAATTGAGAACCTCCTTCTTTTAGAAGTCGGTTAAAAAGTAATTTAAACCTCTTGGAAAACTTTAAAAAACTGTCTGATCGGAATTTTCTCACAAAGTTTTCTACAAAAATTTAATAAAATCGAAAAAACTCAGAGTTTCACTTGAAAACGGCTAGAGATAACTACTAGCCGAAACGTCGTGATACTCAACAAAAATAAAGACAATGGAAATCCAACAGATATCTACTACTTCGCAAGGAACATCGTTGTCTATGACCTTCAAAGAATTGTTTTCTTAAAGGACGTTAATAGTTTATTAAAAACCGAAAGGGAAACCAGCAAGTCGCTATATGTTATATTTAAAAATGATAACTTAAAAAAATATTTTTTCTGGAGGTCCACGCTGACATAATGGCCGTTAATAAATGAATGTTATATTATAAATTTAATTATATTGTAAAAAACGTGCTAGTAGTTTTTATGCTTGAATGCCTCCAAATCTCATTTAGCATTCACATAAAATTCTACCTTTTACCTCTCCAGGCAAGGTCACAGCAGGTTATATCGAGTGTTCTTTTGACCCAAGACAGGCGACTGCTACGTAAGGATGGCAACGAAATATCGACAAATTGAATCGTATCAATAAACAGTGAGAATTTTGTTACATTAAGTTTGTTAATATTAATGAACTATTAATTAACGTATAGCACAACGCAGCTATTGTTACCTTATTCTTATATTTTCTCGTCTAATCTTTATACTAGTAATATAATATTTTTAAACACGAAAGCAAATTATGTATGTATTAAATAAATAATTCAAACAGTTTTTCTCAGTTAAAAGTTTTGAGGTGTTCTGGCAATAAGGCAAGAATGCGTATATATATATATATATATATATATATATATATATATATATATATATATATATATTAAGTAAGCTTTTAATTTATTTACAATACAAATTCAAGAGCTACAAGATTATATCAAAGACGTATTTCAATCTTCTTTTGAAAGTTTATCCAGATGGGGCGAAATACGCGCGAACATTTTCGCGCGTTGATGAGATACTATAGTCTGTTCAAAAAATAAAGAGAGTAATAAAGCATTTTTGACCCTGTTTTCTTTAGTCCGGTGTCATTGGCAGAATCTGTTAGACACATATATTTTTTATAGGAATGGGTTAGAAATCTTATAATCAAAAATACTCATTTATAATAATGGACTATTTGGGTTGGATAACAATAGATATTTGGAAGTGTGAAGTATTAGAAAATATTCAATCATTGTCATAGGCGTCGTAAGGAGATTTATTTTATCACTAAGTATTTATGGCATAGAATATTATTTCCGTAATAAATTTAAAAAAAAAATTGTTATAAAAATATTATTTTATTTCATATGATTTCTTAATAATTCACGTACATTACAAAATACAAATACTTTTGCCACATTTAACACAAATCACAACTATATTTTTAGTTTCAGCATAGGAATCGTTTTAGGCACATTCAGACTAAAATGTAGCCTTATTCTTTCATAAAATTCCAAGTTATAATTTAAATACTTATAAAATACCAATTATCATAAATACAAGAAGTTAAAAATATATAAAAAAATAAATTCGTCCATATAATATTAAATTTCTTTTGGAGCTATCAGTCATTTTATTTTTAATTAAAAACACTTTTAGGACATTTGGCGTTTCAGTTTATTTATTTCTTAAACCATCTGCAGAATTAAAATTATAGTTAAAATTAGACTTACTTATTTTTATTTTTATTGCACTAACATCTTAATTTAATTGACTTTATTATATGGAGATCCGATAGCCCCCAGAAAATAAAACAAACGTATTAATTCTACACACTTAGGAAAAAGACACAAATACAATAATAAAATAATTAAAAAATTATGTCTAATTGGACTTAAATATATATAAAATTAAAAAGTGAGACACACTAATATATATATATATATATATATATATATATATATATATATATATATATATATATAAACAACATTAAACAATAGAATGCAACAAAAACAAAAGTTGAAATAATAAATTGTGTTTACACTGATAAACATTACGTATCTAATTCGTAATCAAAGTCAGTGGAGCTATTTTCTATCAAATTAATTATTGGTTCCGCTGTCTTACCGATCATGTGATCAAGTTTCCAAATTTTATTTTATTCTTTTATTATATGGTCCACACATCTTTTACAATATTCCGTAGTAACTTTATTCAAAAAAAACTTTCAAAAGTTCAGTTAAATCGCTAATTTTGTAACTTGTATTATTTTTAGCAACTCTACCTTTTACTTGAGCCCATATCGCGATGTTGCTTAATTGTTAAGAGATATTTCTTCTTCAACACGACAGTTTCCGGACGATCTATAAGAACAGATTTCCTGTCTGGTTTTTCCCAGAAAAAATCAAGTTTTTTGAGCAATTTTCAACGTTCAAATCTTTTAATTTCAGGTAAATCTTGATCTCCATTATAAAATATAAGTACAACTCTTCTTATTGTAGTTTTTATTTCCTCTTCCAACGAGGTTTTTCGTTTTCCTGGGACTGAATGGGCCTGGGAATACTAACAATTCCAGTCGTCGTCTTTTTTTCCTTCAGCATTAGGTACATAGTAAATTTTTCAACTCCTGTCATGTTGAAACACATCTCAACAAAGCTTTTAACATTATTATCTGGATATTGATGTCTTAAGGTATCGTAAACATTCATCTTAATAAGTTTTTCATTGAAGAAGAAATGCCCAAGTTTAATGATTTTGGAATAAATATAGAGGTGGAAGCCATATCTTTTGAGTATCTCACTAATCTCAAATAATATATAAAAACAAGCGCAAACAAGATAAATCACTAAGTACACACTGTAAGGTGAACTTTGCTCACTAACAGAAATTAAATTGAACTATGAAAAATTTTATTGTTATAGTAAATTTATAAAAGCTTATAATATTTAAATATAATCAAATATAATTAAATTTATGGCAGTCTTCAGTTACCTGTGACACTGAAGCAGGTATGTCGGAAGTTTCGTGACAGTTTTATTACTCTCTCTAGTTCTTGAATACAGTATAGTTAAATTTATTGATTTTTGATAAGACGTAATATAATTGATTCCATTTTAATCAAAAGTTAAATCTGTCATAAACTTAAGGTACAAATAGGATTATTGTTTTGTTCGAAAGCATGAATTATTTACCGCTTTTCTTAATACTTTTTACTGTAACTTCGTATAGTACCACAAGAGAAGATTGCTTTTACCGCACGTAGATTTGATTTAAAGTAAATCGTGGTCGTGATCCAGTTCATGTACATTTTGGACCGTAAAATTCAGCAGTAAAAAACTATAATATTTAAATGTAATTAGATTTACGGTAATTCTCAGTTACCTGCGGCACCGTAGCAGGTACCTCGGAAGATTTGGTGACAGTTTTATTATTACTCTCTCCAGTTCTTGAATAGAGTATAGGTGTCAATAAAATACTAGGTTCAATGCACAAATTAAATATCTGTGCTTAATTCGTGCATTTCGCCCAATTCTCAACTCGCGCATAATACGTAGAGTCGAAATTCTGGAAACGCCTGGTTGAATTCAGTACACGCGCGAAACTTGGCGAATCTACGTATTAGAACCCTCGATATTCGTAATCAGGGGGTCAATATATATATATATATATATATATATATATATATATATATATATATATATATAGATATCCAGACATCCTTGTGACATCATTTAGTAAAATTTGTCCTATCCTTCTGACATCCACTAACGCTATGACATCCAAAATTGGATGTAGTTACGTTTTCTATGTTAAATCATCCTGATCAGTTGAAGGGAGTGTATAGAACAATTTTCAAGAGGATGTTACAAAATAGGATTTTTAAAATGTAGCTGTTTATTTGTTTCTAGCGTTTATTTCCCAGATGGCGCGCACGAGAGTTCGTTTTAGTATATCCAGAGATTTCGCATCTTATTTTATGTGACATCCAACGATTTTTAATGTTTATTAATTTTTTGCACATCATACGTTGTGTATTCTTAAAACTGGCAACAGTGCTGTCTCGTTTACAAGGTCGAGTTTTAACACAAGAGCGCGTCATTTTGGTGGCGGCATTCGTAAACCATGTAATATGTGACATCCCGTAATTTCTTTACAAAATAATATTTTATATTTGTGGCTTTTTTAACCTACTTCTAAAAGACGGAGGTTCTCAATTCGTCGACTATGTATTTTTTTATGTATGTACATCGAATACTCCGGAACGGCTGCACCGATTTGAATGAAATTTTTTGCGTTTCGTTCAGAAAGTTGTTACGGTGGTCCCATATTTTTTTAGATGAAATTGGTGCAGTAAAATCCAAGATGGCGTTTACAATATGGCGGCCAAAAAAATAATTTTTTCCCATTTTTTCCAAAATTGGTGTGGAGAAATTTTCGGGGTTGTACCCAACGAATCTGAAATTATTTTTAAAAAATTCATAATGGCGGATCCAATATGGCGGACAAAAAAATTTAATTTTGTCCGATTTTCTCCAAAATTGGTATGGAGGCGTTTTCGGGGTCTCACATAACGAATCTGAAATTATTTTTAAAAAATACAAAATGGCGGATTCAATAGGGCGGACAAAAATTTTTTATTTTGTCCGATTTTCTCCAAAATTGGTATGGAGGCGTTTTCGGGGTCTTATATAACGAATCGGAAATTATTTTAAAAAAATACAAAATGACGGATTCAATATGGCGGACAAAAATTTTTTATTTTGTCTGATTTTCTCCAAAATTAGTACGAGGGCGTTTTCGAGGTCGCACATAACGAATTCAGAATATTTTTAAAAAATTCAATATGGCGGGTCCAATATGGTGGACAAAAATCAATTTTGTCCGATTTTCTCCAAAAGTGGTACGGGGAAGTTTTCGGGGTCGCATAGGATGAATCTAAAATTATTTTTAAAAAATTCAATATGGCGTATCCAAAATGGTGGATAAAAAATTAATTTTGTCCGATATTTTTAAAAATTGACATGGGGGAGTTGTTGGGATAGCACATTCCGAATCTATTATTTAAAAAAAAAATTAAATATGTCGGATCTATGATGGCGGATTAAAGATGCTACATCTTTGGGGGATTTTTCTAGTGTTAATTACGAAATTAAAATATTTTTTGAAAAACTCAATCTGGCAGATTCAGTATAGTGTTCTAAAAATTTTACATTTTTCAACTTTCTCCAAAACTAATATAGAGGGTTCTTGAGGGTGTAAATTATGAATTTAATAGTATTTTTTCAGGATTCAATATGGCTAATGCAATCTAACTGACTAAAAGTTTTACATTTTTCGATTTTATTCCAATGTGGAACTGAATCGTTTTTAAGGATGTAAATAACGAATATAAAATTATTTTAAGAAAATCTAATATGTCAGATACAATATGACCGTTTAGAAATTCTTAATTTCTGGATTTCATCTAAAATTGGTACTAGGGAGCTTTGAATGGTTTAGATTTAGATTAGATTAAGACGTTAAATTTTTTTTTTTAATTCAATATGATGGGTTGAAAATTTTACCTTATTCGCATTTTTTCAGATTCGGTATTTGGGGGTTTTGGAGTGGTGTATTACGAATATGAAGTTAATTTTTTACAACTATTGGGTTCATAAGATACAATATGAGGGATTAAAATTTTGCATTTTCCGATTTTATCTAAACTTGATATTGCTGGGTTTTTGGGGCAAATATAAACTCAATATGCAATATAAAATATATCGGACTAAGAAATTTACGTCTCAAATTCTTTAAATATCGATATTAGTTTTGGGGCCTATATTACCAATCTAAAATTAATTTGAAATTTAAGATATTGGATATACTATGACAGATTAAATATTTGTTTGACACAATTTCATTGGTATTTGGAAAACTCTAAGAATCAAAGAATTTCTAATAGTTCATTTTAGGGTGATTTACGATTATGGATAAAATGGGTACTTTTTTGCCACCTTGGAGTCATTGTTGAACACTAATCTCGATTAGTACTTAGTTCAAATAATTTCTGACCCAAATTATTTCTGAATGAAATAAATAACTACTAATATATACAAATTATGGTAAGAAATCAATTACAAATAAAGTATTTTAATCTGTTTAAGCGAATCACATTTTGTCAGGTTTTAGTTTGGCGCCGACGTCAAAAATTTCAATTTCATGTTAATATAAATATTTATTTTTCACTTTTTAGCGTACTTTTAGAAGTCGGTTCAATTTTTCTATAAAAATTGTATCTTATATCTGGATGATATTTGATAATATCATATTTTGATTCTGATTAAGGTAAGTGATGACAAAAATTATTAATATTAGACAACGTAGTAAACTTGAATTTCAAAAATGACTGAAACCTAACCTAACTTGTTATTATTAAAATCATTAAACATAAAGTTTTAGTTCTTTATTTCTTTCAATATGACTACAAGAGGGAAAATAATGGTAGTTATGGTTAGAAAGGTAGACAATGTGAGATTAGGAGAACTTGAAATTAAAAAATCAATATGGGATTCCACGAAAACTTCGGACTTAGAGAATATTATTGATGTAAATGAATTAAAAGATATATCTACTGGACATGGACAAGGTATTTTTTATTATTATACCCTTATATATAAGTTGGTTCATTCAAAATATAACAAAATTTGCATAAATAAAGTGAAACTCTGATTTTCACATTGGTGACGGGAATCTAGATAACGAAAAATAGAAATACGTGTGTTCGTCTGAAATGTAGCCCTAAGAAAAGGGACATGATTATTTTGCATATGAAACCTTACTGATATTAATTAAACATTTTTCAATTTTGTCCAAAATTGGATTTGGGGAATTTTTGGGGTTGTAACTTGCGAATTTGAAATTATTAAAAATTTTAATATAGCTAATTACCATACGGTGGACTAAAATTTTACATTTCCCGATTTTGTTCAAAATTAGCACTGGGTGATTTCGAGGGTGTAGATTATTAAAAATTTAAAATTACCTTTTAAAAATCAAGTTTAGTGCATCCAGTAAGGCAAGTTAAAAATTTTACATTTTTTAAATATTTCCAATTACGAATCTAAAAGTACTTTCTCAAAATTAAATGTAGCAGATCCAATATGCCACATTAAAAAATTTACGTTTTCCAAAATTAAGATTAGATGTTTTGGGGCATAGATTAAGGATATACAATTAATTTCTGTGAATTTAATATGGTGGGTAGAACAGGGGCGGATCCAGCCTCTCACTTTGGGGGGGGCGGTGATGTCACAAAAGTATGGCAAGTGAAAGCAAGTTGTCGACGGGGGGGGGGGGGTAGGCACCAGCAACATTCCCATTTCTAGTGTAAAAGGCAGGGTTGGGTCTATTTTTCTAAATTTGAAGCTCTTAGAGAGGGGGGGGGGGCGATCACAAGAAAAAACAAGTTGCCGACAGGGGAGGAGGATGCGAGCAACATACACATTCTTAGTATAAAAGGCAGAGTCGGTTCTATTTTCCTGAACTTAAAGCTCTTGGGAAGGGGAGGGGCGATCGCAAGCATACACATTCCTATACTCTATTCAAGAACTAGAGAGAGTAATAAAACTGTTACCGAAACCTCCAATGTACCTGTTCCAGTACCGCAGGTAACTGAAGACTGCCGTAAGTCTAGTTATATTTAATTATATTTAAATATTATAAGCTTTTATAAATTTACTGCAACAATAAAATTTCTGATATTTCAATTTAATTTCCGTCAGTGAGCAAAGTACACCTTTCAATGTGGTCTTAGTGAGATACCCAAAAGATATGGCTTCCACATCTATATTTCTTCAAAAATCGTGAAACCAGGGCATTTTTTCCTCAACGAAAAACTTATTACGATGAATGTTTATGATGCCTTAAGACATCAATATCTAGATAATAATGTTAAAAGCTCTCTTGACATTTGTTCCAACTTGACAGTATCTATCTATCTATCTATCTATCTACTATGTACCGAATACTGAAGGAGAAAAAAATGACTGGAATTGTTAGTATTCCACATTCAATCACGGGCGGACGGAAAACCTCGTTGGAAGAAGAGATATAAACTGCAATAAAAGGAGTTGTATATATATTTTTTTATGAGAAGCAGATCCCAACCATCGACTAAATTAATGAAGATCGGGATTTTCCTGAAATTAAAAGAACTGAGCTCTGGAAATTGCTCAGAGAACTTAATTTTTGCTGGGAAAAACCAGATAGGAAATTTGTTCTTATAGATCGTCCGGAAAATGTCCGTTGGAGAAGAACATATCTTCCTCAAGTTAAAGGTACTTACAAAATTAGTAATTTAACAACTTTTGAAAGATTTTTTTAATAAAGTTACTGCAGAAAATTGGGAAAAATCCATATAATAAAAGAATAAAAGGAAAAGTGGAAACTGGATCGGTGAGATAAAGAAACCAATTATAACTAATTTGAGTGAAGATACCTTCACTGACTTTGATTACGAATTAGATTCTTATTGTTTACCAGCGTAAACATAATTTATTATTTAAATTTCTGTAACATATAAAAACTAATTACATTTGAATCCCTTTTTAGTGTTTAATTGTAATTCTGCAGATGGTTTAAGAAATAAATGAACTGAAACGTCAAATGTCCTAAAAACGTTTTTAATTAATTATGACCGAGAGCCCAAAAAAAATTTTAATATTATATGGACGAATTTATTTTTTTCTATATGTTTAACTTCTTGTATTTTTGACAATAGGTATTTTGTAAGTTTTTATAAATTATAACTTTTTTTTTTGTAAAAAAAGCATCGTTTTAATCTGAATGTGACTAAAACGGTTTCTATGCTTTAATTAAAAATAATCAAAATACAATTATAAGTTATGTTAAATATGTCAAAATTATCTATATTTTCTAATGTATGTGAATTATTAAGAAATCATAAGAAATAAAATAATATTATAAAAACTTTTTATTTTAAGTTTATTGCCGAAATAATATTCTATGCCATAAATACTTAGTGATAAAATAAACCTCCTTTCGACGCCTATGACAAGGATTAAAATCCTTTTTAACACTTTTCACTTCCAAATATCTATTGTTATCCAAACCAAATAGGCCATTATTATAGATCGGTATTTTTGATTGTAAATTTTCTAACCCATTCCTACGAAAAATATGTGTCTAACAGATTTTGCCAAAGACACAGGACTAAAGAACACAGGTAGTTTGCGAAGAAAAAAAAAGATAAAAAATGATTTATTACTCTCTCTAGTTCTTGAATAAACTATAGTAAAAGAGGCAAAATCGGATCTATTTTCCTGAACTCAAGGCTCTTGGGGGGGGCGATCGCCCCCACCGCCCCCCCCCTTGGATCCGCGCCTGGGGTAGAATATGTCCTGCTGAAAAATTTACACTACTCAAATTCTTTCAAAATCAATGTTCGGGGATTTTCAGCGGCGTAGATTACGAATATAAAATTAATTTCTTAAAATAAAGAAGATTTATTATGGTGACTAAATCTTTGTTTGGTCTAGTTTAATTCAAAATTTTCTTTTAGAGAATTTACAGAATCAACAACTTATTTATTGCGTAATTTAGTGTAGTTTACAATATCTTTGGCTAAAATGGTTGCATTTATAAATCCTTGACCATAACACGTATTAAACTATACGTCTGGATTAGTAATTACAAAGAAGGTACCTCAAGAATCCGGCTCCGATTTTAATAAAACTTCAATATGTGAAAGAGGGTACAAAAATAAGAAACACGTATTTTTTTATCTACGGAGATTTATTTTAGCGGAGTAAAAACCGCCCCTAAAGTTCACACCTAAAACAATAGTTTTGAAATATCTCGGGTTCTAAGTTCTATAAAACAAAATGAAAATTACTTCTTGTCCGAAGTGATGTTAAAGTATGGTTTTCTTTTATCCCCAAGGATATCATCCTTTATTTTTTATAAGGGTAAATCATCTATTCACGCAAGTAATTTAATTCTAAAAATTACGAAATTAAATATAATTATTTGAAAATAATTTTTTCACGAATACCGTAAGTAAATCAAGTTGATATTTTTCGAGGTTTCCCAGAAATAAATTAGTAAAAGAGGGTGAGTCACCCCCAAATACTCTTTTTTAATAACTCAAGTTTTAATTAAAATAATTCTACAAAACAAAATGAAAATTATTTATTATTCGAAATGATATTAAATTATGCTATTTTCACCCCCAAGGATATCATCCCTTATTTTTTATTAGGATAAACCATATATTTGCGCATGTAATGTAATTGTAAAAATTGCAAAATTTAATGGAAGTATTTGAAAATATTTTTTTCGTGTTTCGGGGTTTCCAAAAATAAACTAGTAAAAGAGGACGAGCCAACCTCAATTACTTCTTTTTACATCTCAAGTTCTAATTGAGATAACTTTACGAAACAAACTGGAGTTTACTTGTTATTTGAAATGAAGTTAAACAATGGTATTTTCACCCTCAAGGATATCATTAATTTCAGTCGATATGAACGTTACACAACTTACTGAAATCTTTTCTTTTAAATAATAAGAAAATATAAACTTATTTCATTGGTTAAGCATTCATGTCTGTAAATTATTATAATTCATAACATATAGTGATTTCTAATTCCGTAACGTTCTTTTAAATTAAAATTTGAGAATTTTAAGAGCAATAATAAATGTATGAAATGATTTTTATAAAAAATATGGAATAATATCCTTGGGAGTGAAAATGCCATAATTTAACATCCTTTCGAATAAAAAGTAATTTTAATTTTGTTTTGTAGAGATATTTTAATTAGAACTGGATATATTAAAAAAGGTATTTGGAGGTGGATCACCCTCTTTTACTAGTTTATTTTCGGAAATACCGAAATACGGCAACTTAAATTATCAACAAATTTGGTTTAATTTCATAATGTACAGAATTAAATTATGTAAATGAATTACAAAATTAACCCTCATAAAAAGTAGGAGATGATATCTATGGGGTTAAAACAACATGAAATAACCTCACTCCAAATAACAAGTAATTTCCACGTTGTTTTGTAAAGATATCTCAATTAGAATTTGAGATTTGAAAAAAAAATTATTTGGGAGTGACTCAACCTCTTTTACTACTTCATTTTTTGAAACCCCAAAATATCCCAACTTGAGTTAATTATGGTATTCGTGAAAAAAATACATTAAAACAATTTCCTTAAATTTCGTAATTTTTAGAATTAAATTACGTGCGCTAGTAGATGATTTACCGTTAAGTAATAAGGGATGATATCATAGGGGGTAAAAATACCATAATTCAATATTATTTCAAACGACAAGTAATTTCCATTTTGTTTTGTAAAGATATCTCAATGAGAACTTGAAATTAAAAAAAAAAAACTTATTTGAGTGTGGCTCACCCTCTTTTAGTAGTTTATTTTTAGAAACCCTGAAACTTAAGTTTATGATATTCGTGAGAAAAATATTTTTAAATAATTCCATTATAGTTCGTAATTTTTATAATTGAATTACATGCGTAAATATATGGTTTACCCTAATAAAAAATAAGGAATGATATCCTTGGGAGTGAAAATACCACAATTTAATATCATCTCGAATCACAAATAACTTTCATTTTGTTTTGTAAAAATATCTCGCTTAGAACCTTAGATATTTCAAAAATATTGTTTTTAGAGGTGAACTTCAGGGGCAGTTTTTACCCCGTTGTAATGAATTTCCGCAGATAAAAGAAATACAGGTCTTTAATTTTTGTACTCTCTACAACATAAGTTTGGAGCCTGACACTTCAGATACCTTCCTTGTTAGTTCAAATAATTTAGAGATATTGTGACAAGTTCAAAACTAATAAAATTTTTATTAAAAAATTGAACCGACTTCTAAAAGTGCGCTAAAAAGTGAAAAATAACCATAAATTTTTTATATGAAATTGAACTTTTTGAAGTCGGCGCCAAACTAATACCTGACAAAATGTGATTTGCATAAACAGATTAAAAATACTTTATTTGTATTTGCTTTCTTACCATAATTTGTATATATTAGTAGTTATTTATTTCGTGTACAAATAATTTGGCGCCGACTTCAAAAAGTTCAATTTCATATAAAAAATTTATGGTTATTTTTCACTTTTTAGCTCACTTTTAGAAGTAGGTTCAATTTTTTAATAAAAATTTATTTTTCTATTTTTAGTTTTAGAATTCATTATGACATTCATAAATTATTTGAACTAAGTACTAATCGAGATTAGTGTACCTCGCAATGACTCCAAACTGGCAAAAAAGAACCCATTTTATCCAAAGTTGTAAATCACCCTAAAATGAACCACTAAAAATTCTTTAGTTCTTAGAGTTTTCCAAATACCAATCAAATTAGATCAAACGAGTATTTAGTCTGTCATTGAAAATCCACTATCTTAAATTTCAAATTAATTTTAGATTGGAAATATAGGCCCCAAAACCTTCCAATATCGATATTTAAAGAAAATAAATTAATTTTTTATCCACCATATTGGATACGCCATATTGAATTTTTTTAAATAATTTTAGATTCGTCATATGTGACCCCGAAAACTCTCCCGTACCAATTTTGGTGAAAATCGGACAAAATTGATTTTTTTTGTCCGCCATATTGAGTTTTTTAAAAATAATTTCAGATTATTTATGTGAAGCCTCGAAAACTTCCCCATACCAATTTTGGAGAAAATAGGACAAAATAGATATTATCGTTCGCCATATTGGATCCGCCACATTGGATTTTTTTAAAATTATTTTAGATTTGTCATATGCGCCTCCGAAAACTCCCCCGTACCAATTTTGGAGAAAATCGGACAAAAACGATTTTTTTGTCGGCTATATTGAATCCGCCAAATTGAATTTTTTTAAAAATAATTTTAGATTCGTCATATGCGATCCCGAAATCTCACCCGTACCAATTTTGGAAAAAATCGAACAAAATTAATTTTTTCGTCGGGCATATTGAATCCGCCATATTGATTTTTTTTAATATTATTTTAGATTCATCATATGCGATCCCGTAAACTCCCCCTTACCAATTTTGGTAAAAATCGGACAAAATTGATTTTTTGATCCGCCATATTGGATCCGTCATATTGAATTTTTTTAAAATAATATCAGATTCGTTATGTGCAACCTCAAAAACTCCCCCATACCAATTTTGGAGAAAATCGGACTAAATTAAATTTTTTTGTCCGCCATATTGGATCCGCCATTTTGATTTTTTTTTAAATAATTTCAGATTCGTTGAGTATAATCCCGAAGATTTCTCCATACCAATTTTGGAGAAAATTGGACAAAATTAATTTTTTTGGCCGCCATATTGTAAGCGCCATCTTGAATTTTACTGCACCAATTTCATCTAAAAAAATATGGGACCACCGCAGCAACTTCCTTTACATAACGTAAAAAATTTCATTCAAATCGGTGCAGCCGTTCCGGAGTAATCGGTGTACATACATAAAAAAAAATACATAGTCGACGAATTGAGAACCTCCTTCTTTTAGAAGTCGGTTAAAAATACAAAAAAACATTTTTGTAAACGAATCAATTGTCTTCCGAAAAAGCCCTAAAATGCGAAAAATAATATTTGTGTTGTAATAATAAGAGTTTGCTTTTCTAGTTTAACCCAAGTACGACTTAAGTATTTTGTATGAACCACTTACGAAGCGATATCTAGGTACTCGGTATAGTTTATTTGATAGGATAAATTTATTTGTAGAAATTGCTTCCAAAGATATTGAAAACGATCTTGTGGTAAATTTTCATTATGATAAAACTAGTAATGCAGAACAACTATATGATTTAAATTCTTATAATTCGATTTTTAGTTTTGAATTCATTCTAATTGTTGTAAATCATCCTAAAATGAACAACAAAAAATTTTTTGATTTTTAGAGTTCTCCAATTATCAGTTTTGAATGGAATTATGTTATAGTAAATCCGCTATCTTAAATTTTAAATTAATTTTATATTGATAATATAGGCCTTCAAAACCTTCCAATATCGATATTTAAAGAACTTGAGACGTATATTTCTTAGCCCGACATATTTCATCATATAATTTCAAATAAAAATTGTAGAGATTTTAAAACCTAAAATTTGAGCTTTTGTACGATCATTATTGCAAAAAGGTCGAAAAACCCGCAAAATCGGCTATTCTTTTAATATTAATTATTTATTGCAAAGTTGACTTTTTTGCACTTTTTGCTCGTCTTTCTGAACAAAATGATATTTTATAATAGCAAATCGGATAATTTGTTGCTGAGATATTGCTAATTACTTATTCCAAGACGCAAAATGTTGATTACTATAACTTTTTTTTGAGTGAATGTTTTGACTTCCACAGTGGTTCAATCCTTTCGTGAAGGCCAACACTTTCATACTTTGTCAGAAACAAATTAAAAATTAATTTTCAACCCCTCAATTACCGCTTTAAAAAAGGGAGTGTTTTCTTTTTATAAAGAAACATAGCTCTTGCGCATGGAGAACACTGAACTCGCAGCTTTACATCAGCAGCGCTCGGAAAATTTCGTAGTATTTCAACAACGAATGAACCATTTTCTGTGTTTTATGAATATGGCACCACCCCCTTTTTTAGAGCGATATTTAAGGGGTTGGAAATTATTATTTTTTTTTTCATTTGCCCCCAACAACATATGAAAATTTAGGCTTTCACGAAGAGATTGAAGCCTGTGGAGTTTAAAATGTTCACCCAAAAAGAAGTTATACCAATCAATATTTTGCGTCTAAGCTACATTTTTGTCTAATTTACCATTATCAAATATCGTTTTGTTCAAAATGACGAGCGCTTCCCTTTAAAATCAAAAGAATTGCCGATTAAGAGTATTTAAATTGTAGGTTTTTAAAATCTCTACATCTTTTATTTGAATTTTTTTTTCCAAAATGAATTACTTGGCTTGTAAATTCAAAAAACTTGTTTTAGCCCACTTTGACCGCCCCTCTTAGCCCCAACTTATTCTTTGCTGTTACTTTTTATGTAAGGTTTGTTCTTTCACTGCTCCGAACACCCCTGGATAGGTCTCATCCATTTCGGAATTTACGTCAAAAACAGCACTAATTTTTACCTTTGGCTGGAACTATATCCAATGTTTGGAAAATTGCAGTTACTCAATTTACAGCGAAAGTTAAACATTATAGGATTAATTGCTCCTCCTCTTTTCATTCCTTATATTACGTAATTTAAAAGTGGCAACACCGCGATGATGTCACAAGGTATGTAGTTATTTTACAGATGTCACAAGGGATGTTAAATAGAAATGTATATTAAATATACAGGGATGTCGAAGAGGTAGGAAATTTTTTTTTTTTAATTTGTGTATGGTTTGATTTTTTTGTTCACAAATGGATAAATTATTTGTTTTTGAAAAGTCATATTTTTGGTTTGACGAATTATATTGTTTTTCTAGTGGATGCCATAAAGTCGAAAATTTTACAGGAGGTCACAAAGTACGTTGGATGAGTATATATATATATATATATATATATATATATATATATATATATATATGTATATATATATATATATATATATATATATATATATATATGTATATATATATATATATATATATATATATATATATATATATATATATATATATATATATATATATATATATCATCGGCTACGAAAACCCACTAGGCTTCCGGACTAATATTTATTGGATCTCTAAGATAATAATGGTAATTTAGTTCCCTATATCTATCGAAATATTGAAATTTCATTTGCCATCCCTAATGCTGGGTATTGTTTTGACCCGTGACTGGCCACTGCTGCGTGTGGAGCCGATAATTATTGTCCGTTTTCTCGGAAGGCTGCTCGGTGCATGAAAGGTCACGAACGCTGTATACAAAGTTGAAATCGAATGTCGACGGGACGTGAGAGGCATGATAATTGTGACAGAGAATGACTAGTCCATTATTCATTGTAATACGCGGCGTGAAAAAATAAATTGTCATAAAAGGTTAATTCGCGCTTAAAACGGTCAAGTTCTGTGGCAAAATAAAAAACCCTGATCACTTTTTAGAGTTTCGTAGCCAGTTAGGGACCCTTATCGTTTCAACATGTCCGTCCCTTTGTATGTCACAGCCTTATAATTTGACAAATTTCCGTTTTTGTGAAGTTTCAAACATAGATAGATAGATAGATAGATAACTTTATTTCATTACCTTTTGTACAGAAAAAACAACAAAAGAATAAGGTTAAAACTATCTGCAAAAAGAGTCCTAACAATATGCTCTAGAAGAAGTCTCCATGTACTAATCCACCAAATAGAATATGTGTTCTAACAAAAATCCTTTTAATTTAATTTTAAATCTCATAAAGTCTAAATCTGTAAAGGTGTCAGGAAACGTGTTGTACAATACATTCAGTGTGTTTTTCTTAGATCTCTCCAATCTATACCTCGAAAGCCAAATTAAATTAGCTGCTCTAGTGCTATAAGAGTGAAAGTGGGAATTTTGATGGAATTTCCCACAGTTTTTATGAATCTCCAGTAGTTGGTAAAAGATAAATAAACTAGGTACCGTTAGTACCCGCAATTTTATAAAGTGTGGCCTACAGTGGTCCCTATAGCCGATACCAGAGACAAGCCGAATAGCCTTCTTCTGCATTCTAAAGATCTGAATCGCGCCAGTACAGCAACTTCAAAGGTTAACGCTGAGAATGCAACATGGAATAATAAACAGAGAGAAAGGTGTCACAATGAAGAGACCCACGAAGTTGCCTGAGAACAAAAATAGAGGATGCCACCTTATTCCTCAATAATAGCAAACCAACATCTCACACGCTCTCCCATAACAAACATTTCCTTCATTAAACATTCTGGGTCTCTACTTTTACAAATTAGAGCCGTGCCATGGGCGTAACAGATACACAGACCCGGTAACAAATGCCTAAAGAGATTATTGAAATTGTATATATATATATATATATATATATATATATATATATATATATATATATATATATATATATATAGTAAGGAACGCCTCTTACACCGTATCTATGAAGCTTTCTAATCAAAATATCATGAGAAACACAACCAAAGTCACAACTGAGGTCACACAATGAGAGCCCCACGCTTTCTCCACCTTCCATCTCCTCAACCGCGCCCTCCACAACTGCAACAACTGCCGGAATAGTCGAAAAATTCCGGCGAAAACCAAATTGTGAAGGGTGTAAAAAATTGTGATGTGACTCAAGCTGTTTTTCACTATTACCTCAAAAACTTTTCCCAATAACGGAATCAAAGATATGTCTATAATTTTTCATGGAGTCGACATTCCCTTTTTTAAACAAAGAAATAGTCCTTACTATTTTTAGACAATCCGGAAAATTACCCTGAGCCAGACTGCAATTAAATAAATGCTTCAAAAGTTTGACAAAGTAGACACTAATCTCCTTCAGAATAGCGCTGCTCATATCATATATGTCAGTTCGATCTCTTGAGAGCATGTATAGCACTTCCGACATCACACTCCGTGACGGGAAAAAGAATGCACTGAATTTGGGTTCGACGAAACCACAGCATTTTGTATTTCTGTATCAATCTGTAGATCTTATATAGTGTCTGATACTATTTAACTAAAGAACTCACCAAAGTTCCCAGCGCTGAACAATGAACTAGAAGTATTATGTGCAGATCGATTTCTCTCATAGTTATTAACCCCCCCCCCCAGTCATCCCTTGCTTTGTTTTTGGAATATGCTTTCAATTAACGCAAAAACAGACGTGAGCTGAAAAAATATTAAAATACCTCCCTGTATATGAAAAATAGAAGATGTAAGCCATCGAGTAGGATATCATGAAATAGGTCTTTAAAAATGAAATGAAATATGTCATGTAATATTTTTAATTTAGTCGCATCATTGGCTAAATATGAACCTTCAATAAGTTTTCTAATAAAATCCAATTTTTGCAATAAAATTTAGCAAGCACAAGCTTCTAATTAACCGAAAGACTGACGTGAAATAACGGCTACGGAAATTCGACATAATGCATGTATGGGGGGCGATCGCCCCAAGAGCTTCGAATTCAGAAAAATAGGAGCATCCCCTCGTCGACAGCTTGCTTTTGTTAGCCTTATTGCACGATTACCCCCCCCCCTCCAAGAGGTTTGAATTCAGGAAATCAGATTCGCCTCGGCCTATTTTACATTACGAACATGACAACTCGCTTTCATTTGCCCTACTGTCACTTTGTGATATCGCCGCCGCCTTCCCCCAAAGGGAGAGACTTGATCCACCTTGTATGATATGCACTTGTCCGTTTTTTATGAACAAAATATAAAAAGCAGCAAATTCTTGCAATCGTTTCGAAAATATCATGTATACAAAAAATTCAATATAGCAGAAAGCTACAATACATCGAAAAAAAATACCACATTCATAATTTGCTTACTAAATCATATCCATTAAGGCGTTTAATAGTTTCAAACTTCTGTCTCCAACCATCTAGTTTTGCCAAGAAAAAAATATTAAGTGTAATCATAAAAAATACCTGTAACAATAATTTCTCGAGTGACTTTGTTGCTATGGCATTTAGTAATTTGACTATTGACAAATTGCAATCACTGCATAAGAAGTCTACTAAAGTAATATCAACATTATAAATTTCTAAGTCTATTTTACTATTAATTATGAACAACTACACGCACTCCGAGAAAGCTAACATGCTTCTGGTATATAAGTGTTGTGAAGGAAATGGGCGTCGAAGTTTTACGATTGACATGGAGAAATTTGCTAACCGCCAAGTACCAAACCATCAAACAGTCACCGATATTGAGTTTTGAGAAAAAATTTGAAGGCAGGAGTCGTATTCGAATAACTCGAAGAATCTAAAATAAGAGAAATTTTGTAAAGAGTTGAAGAAGAACCAAGTGTTAGAATCCGCTACTTAAAACGTGAGTCGGATATCCCTAAAACTATTAATAATAATACTACACTAATCGACATTGCGGTGCTTAACAACAACAACCTAAGGCCAAAATATAAAGAGAAGATCGCCAAATACAGAGATCTGGAGGTCCAAATCCGAAGACAATGGGCAATGAACAGCGTCCAAACGATTCCCATAATACTGTCAACAACTGGAGTGATACCGAAGAACCTCCTGCAGAACATCAAGGGACTGGGCCTTAGTGAACATGTGTATAAGCCGATGCAGAAAGCAATTCTCCTAGCAACCGCGCGAACCGTCTAAAAATTCATGGGAAATGCAGCAGACAACGTCACCTAGGATCCGATAACATGGAAAGGGTTCCCACAGAGCTTCATACTATTGGCGTCTTTGTATGCCTGGTATGAGTGAATAATCCCTGGAGGGAGTGCGAAGCCGTTTGACTTGTAAATCATGTATAATAATAATACACTACCAAGAGTTAGCAGAAAAGTTAAACCTATTACAGGTAGGAAAAGTGCCTTATTACAAATACAACCAGGAGCCTGTTCTTGTTCAAGTTTTACTGGGACCGAACGGTTCTGACGGATCAGACAGTTGCTCATAATAGACCAGATATTATACTAATAGATAAAATTTCTAGGCAAACTACACTAATCGACAGTGCTGTATCTAACAACAACAACCTAAAACCAAAATACAACGATAAGATCGCCAAATATAGAGATCTGGAGGTGCAAATCCGAAGACAATGGGCAATGGTACAGCGTCCAAACGATTCCCATAATAGTCTCAACAACTGGAGTGATATCAAAGAGCCTCCTGCAGAACATCAAGGGACTGGGCCTTAGTGAACATGTGTATAAGCCGATGCAGAAAGCAATTCTCCTTACAACCGCGCGAACCGTCAGAAAGTTCGTGGGAAATACAGCAGATCACGTCACCTAGGACCCGATAACATGAAAAGGGTTCCCACAGAGCTTCATACTTTTGGTATCTTTGTGCACCTGGTCAATATTCCCTGGAGGAAGTGCAAAGCTGTTTGACTTGAAATTATATAATAATAATAATAATGCTTTATTTACGATATAAAACCATTACAATGAACATATCACGTAAAGTACACAACAATTATAAAAGTACATAAAATATTTAAAATAATAATGATCACATAAACATATATGTATATATATATATATATATATATATATATATATATATATATATATATATATATATATATATATATATATATATATTAGTAAAACAAAGGTGCATCATCCAGCCCGATATAACAATTTAATGACTGATTGTCCCAGTTCATCTATAAATCTAATCAGTTTTAAATGGCTTTAATTGCCAACCTATTTTTGAAGACGGGAAAACTTATCCCAAAAAATTCCAAATCCTTGCAGAAAGCATTGGCAACTCTTCACAATATTGAAATAGGACTATTCATATCATAGTTAGTTCGATGAAATTCTAGATTAAATAAAGTATTTGGCCGTATAACACGGTTAGGAATATGAAAATTTACTAACTCTCAATAACTCCATTGACTATTTTAAACAAAATACATATTTCATATTGTAGTCTTCTAGTCTTCAAGGTAGGTAGCTTCAACAACTTAAACAAACTATCATAATTAATATCGTCAGCTCTGATCCCTAATTTAAAATTGACAAATCTTAAAAACTTTTTTTGGACTTTTTCTAGACTATCATTATAAATAATATATTCTGGGCACCAAAATGAACAAGCATACTCCAAACCTGCTCATACACAACCACAATAAAGAAATTTAAAACAATTCAGATAATCGAAATTACCCAGTGTTCGAATAACAAAACCCAACAGTTTTAGAGCCTTTCCTCTAATAAAACTTATATGATAATCAAATCGAAGCTCACTATCCACAAAAACTCTTAGATCATTAAATACATTAATTCTGTCAAGCAGTTCATTGTCGATAACATAATTATAAAAAATGGTATTACGATTTTTAGAAAAACATTTACACTTATCTGTATTTAACTTCATAGAATTGCTCTCGAACCACAAAGCCAGTCCATTTAAATCAACCTGTAAAGCTGTACGATCACCCTTATTTGAGATTTTTCATAAATATCTTGAGATCATCGGCAGACAATAGCTTACAAGAAGCACTAAGGCAGTTATTAAGGTCATTGATAAAGATGTTAAACAACAAACTCTAAATGATATTTAAAAGAACAATTTTTACATTCATATCAAATCGAAAATGTTCGGGGAATTTTACCTATTGATCCTCCCAGATGCCTTACACTTTTTGAATTTATTCGAGATAAAAGAATTCATGATCCAAATTTTAGTTTGCTGACGAGGTGTGCTTTACAAGCATGTTTATGTGGATGAAAATTCATATGACATTAAAGTTGTATACCATCAGCATAACTGTGAAATAAATGTTAGGGCAGGTATTATTGATCGCTACCTTATTTGTTATGTTGTGATTCCAGACTATGGTATATGGATGATGATGCCCACCCCATTTTTAGTGGCTGTTCGACAATATTTACACAATCAATATCACAACCAATGGATTGAAAGAGACAAAGCTAAATATGTGTGACTCCTTTTTATGGGGCTCTCTTAAAACACAAGTATAGAAGACTCCGGTGAACACCCTCGAAGAATTATTGATGCGAATTTTAAACGCTGACAATCTTTTTAATATTCCTGATATATTAGATAAGAGTCCAATTTCATTTTTTAAAAAGTGTATTCAACAAAATGGCAGCCATTTTGCATATTTCCTTAATTAATGTTTTCTTTTTAATTAGTTTTTTCAATCCTTTTAAAATACATACATATAAGTACTTCCAACATTTATTTTAAAATTTGTTTTATTATTACAGCCGCTCATCCAACAAAAAATTTTCAAGAGACAAAAAAGAAAAAATACATGAGATTATCCGAGAGAAATATTTAGATTGTCATAACGTTGATAGCATAAAAAATCAGAAGCAATGTTAACAAGTGACAAAACTTTTATAACACATTACTTTATGGCCGGATGTTATATCACTAGAAAACGTCATATTATAGTGTTTGACCATACACCAACAATAGTTAAATTCAATTACCCAGTTTTCAGGAAATTTGGGAAAAATCAATATTTTCGTAAATCTTTGATCTCTTCTTACTCCTAAGCAAAGCAGTATCGGATATAAAACGGCCTATTTTGACGTCAAGAATCTGTCATCAAACGGAATGATGGAGTTTTAGGTTACTGTATGAAAAATACTGAAAAACTTACAGTACAATAAACTAACAAGAAAAATAGATGATGAAAATTCCACACGATGTGCAACCATTGTCCAAAAGGTCAATATGGAAGTCATCAGTACCGAAGAGCTAATAAAGGCACTTCAATAACCATAATAAACTAATGTCGAAGATCCCATTAAAAGATTAATTTGTTGGGTATATTATTGTGTTCTTGTCTGATTTACATCAAGAAGTTTTCAGCTATTGAGTTAAGAACAGAGACGGTTTTAACACTTTTAATGATATAGAAAATAAGAAATTAAATTTGCTGATGACGTATTTTATGTTTACCATGAAAAACATTGTTTTCAGAAATTAGAAAGCTGCTTAAAAAAGGTATCGATTTTTTTTTTTCAATATCGTGGTATACCTGTGCTTCTGTTAATTGACAACTTGTTCATGAAAATTTAATGGCAAAAAATCACAGATTAAATTTTAAATAATTTTTTTATATTTCATAAATTAGTGAACATTATTTAATTGCAGTAATTTTTAACAGAGATAAGCAATCTTGTTATGAGACATATTTAATAGCATTTTTGAAAACTTATCTAAAAAAAGTTAAGCCTTAATTGTCATATCAGGGGAGGATCTCCAAAATTTTTCCCAGTCTCACTGCAGATTTGTTGTTAATTTAATTAAAAATATCAGAACGGTTCATCATATTTAAGTTGCTTAAACTTTAAATACTGCAAAAAAACAAAATTATTGAAGTTGCATATATGCTATAAGCTATCTCTGAATATAGAAGAAGTGACAAGCAAAATTCATATTCGAATTTAACGGATGTGAAGGTAGCTTCTTTAAAAACAGATATGGGCAATGCAGAAGTATATGAACCCACACTGTCGTGTTTTGAAAACTTAATGTTTTTGAAAGACAATGAATATATAAGTTTATGTAATTTGGTAAGCAAATAATACGACTAGACACAAACGAAACATTGTTCCTACCTACTGAAGGTTAAAGAGGTGCCAAACTGGAGCAGGATACTGGATAAAATGTTGTAATATATTACCAGAAAAAATTAAATGTATGGATGCACGTGACTTTGAAAAAAAAAACCATAAAGAGTATTTTAGTTCAAAATGCGTTTTATAATTCAAAAGAATTTTTGAATTACCACTTTGTTTAAACTATTTTCAATCCTCGATGCCTTGTGCCATATGTGTGTATTTTTATTCATATTTTTCTTTTGTAACTTGCATCTTGTATGTTCTCCTTTCACCATATGATGATGTAATTTTAATCTTTAAACTGTATTTACATTTTTAATCTATCTAAAAATGTAAATCTTTGTTTTTAACTTTTCTTTTTATATAGATTTCTATTATACTTACTTTATGCTATCTTTGACGTATGATACACTTGTGACTAAAATGAATAAACTATTCTATTTTATTCTGTTCTAAATAATTTCTGAAAATAAATACTGTTGAAACAATTTAATTGTATTGTTAAAGTAGAAATTTAAAAAATGTTTAAATTACATATTGCCTTAATGAAAAATATATTATAAGGATATTTCATTTTGTAGAAAGGTATTGATATAACCGAGGAAACTAAAAGGGTCAAGTCAAATCTCTGACTCAGAAATACTTTTTGATGCTTTGGTGGAAAAACTAAATATGGTTATGACAAACCAGACAGCTTCCACAGCTTCTACGATAAAATCAAGGACTAATATTCAGCATGAAGTGGCTACATTATTAAGTCATGCAACTGATATGCTGCAAGAAAATCGTAAAAGGGATGATAAGGAAGATGATCTCTATAAACTTGCAAGGTACTGCTATTATTTTTGTTTTCATTTCTATGCTAAGTAGTTACTAATATTTAAAGTTTTTGTTTTCTTAAATTAAATAATTTTTGTTTCTTCTTATGGTTTCTATATCTTTTCTAACCATGAGTATAATAATTTTTAGTTTAAATATACTCTAATCTTAGTAAAAAAGATATTTTTGTAAAATTTACGACATGAATGTTATTACCAATCTGTGCAACTGTTAGTGACGTCATAGAAAGATACCTTTATAAAATATAAATACATTTTATATTCACGCTTAGTTTAGTAATTGATGTAAAACAATTATTTTTCAGATTGATCGAAGCTCAACCTTCAAAAGTTAAAAATAAAATTCGGGTAAAAGAATTCCACAAGAAGAGAAAGAAGAAAATTATTATTATTATTATTTCTTGGTTTCTGGAAATAAAACAAAGTTTCAAACATTACTTAAATTAACAATATAGATACGCTTGAGAAAATACTAAGTCTAAATTAAATACACTAAGTAGTACAACCATTGGTATATACAGTTGTTTATATATTTAACACCTTGTCTAGAAACTTTATTATAAGTGAAAGGAAAAAACTTTAATTACGGAAGTTGTTGTATTTCTTCGGTATTATCTTTAAGATTTATTTGAAAAACTACGACATCGTAAGGTTGAAAAACTAAAGCAAATATATATTCTTTGGAAATTGGAACTCCTTTTTGAACGAATTTCAAAAATGTATAATAATCATTATGTAAATATTTTAGTTTGAATTAACAATAAAGTATCTTGCAAAACAAATGCAATCTATATCGAGACGTCATATGACACAAATTCATCTTCAAGGTATTGTAAATCTCGATGGCTGCTTCAGGTCCTTCAGGTATTATATCTGATACATAGTAATAAAAGTTCAGGAATCTGTAGAAGCACGTTGGCTCACGCTTAGGAAGAGAATGGTTGTCATGTAGCAGGTGATCCAATGAAGTTTGGAGTATCGTACTTAGCCCCGCCATTAGAAAGAGAGGTATTACTCATTGAAAATGATATGTCTCTTTTTAAGTGTGAGCCAGCTTTCTTGTAGAGGATCCACAGTCTATATTATTTTTTGTGTATCCATGATCTGATATAATAAATGGCTAACCTAAATTGAATATTGTGGGCCTCCCAAGATATCTTTGGGTAAAAGTAAACCTATCTCAAGCTGAAATTGCTTGTCTAAAGAAAGGGTTCTTCTTGAACAGTTTTTAATTACTTTTATGGTCACTGCAACTGTGGCATTTCGACCAGAATGTTTTAGGTTCAGTTCTCCTAAGCAAAACTTCTAGTTCATCATTTACTAAAAACACAAATTTTGGTTATATAAAAGAACAACTGCGAGTCCACAAATAACTCATATAAGTACTAACTTTTTTAAACTATTAACAGTACTTAGTTGTTTATTAGAACGAATAAAACAAATAATTCGTTGGCGAGTCTATAATGTAAAAAATTCCAAAAGTGTAAAACAAAAAATTACTAGAAATTAAAACGCTAGTCAATCAACCGTAAATGTGTGTGTAAGCTGGCATTTTTCATCCTTGGCAACAAAAATCTCCGAAATCAGCTGATGATTCAAGGGTTAAACACCCGGGATTTAGCAATAAGGATGCAATAAATGTTTTACTAATTTTTGTGACCCAACAATGACTTTTTCTCCATTAACTGCTTAAAGAAAAAAGAGACACGCCATTTTTTAATTTAAAAAAGATACTAATTTTCTTATCTGCTTTCTTGTTTCAAACTGTCCAAACCAAGTACTAAAAATTTGTGTTGTTAATGCTGTAAGCAAAAAAAATGTTTTAACGCTAACTCCTGAGATAAACAACACCATTTAAAATGATCTGACCCTGCAGCAATTCATATGGAACCAAACACAAAAATAAGAATAATTATAGAAGTAGCTTACATCAAAAATAATAATGAAATCTTTGGTAAAATATTAAATCATTGGTATATGTGAGTATCGTATCTTTAAGACAACAGTCTCAGTTTATACTTTGAAACAATTAAAAACAAAAAAAAATTAAAGACAATGCTTTTTAGTTAAGAAACACCTTCACTTAAACAGAAACGAATAAAATTTGAAAGCAAACAAGATTAAGAGAACTGAATAATATCGTTATTAAAGATAATAAAAAAAGTTCGTAGATACCGGTGGCACAGTTTTAAAGAAAAACTCATTTTTAATTTATCTACCTTTTTTTAGAAAGTTAGACCTTATTAAATTCGGTCCTGTTTTAAATGTTCAACTATTTATTAGCAGAATACAACAAGTGAGAAATGGCGTTCAAGTTACTTTCTATAGAAAGGGTGTGGTCGAGAGGAAGATTACATTTGCATCAATTGGATTGGTTATACTTTTACTTAAATAAATTACTTCGCCTTAGTCAATGTTTAAAACATTAATAAAGTTAGCGTTAAAATTTGTATTAAATTCTATTAAATAGTCCAATTTTTTATGACAAAATTGAAATCAATTAATAATTGTTTTATATAACAATTAATTTAATAATTGTAGCTCATTTATATATATATATATATATATATATATATATATATATATATATATATATATATATATATATATGTTAATGCGGATTTCACGGATTCCTCCGTGTGAGATGCAATAGCAGTGGATATATCCACATTATGCCGTTGTCGTGCTGAAATCACATTCAGCAAACATACAACTATATGCAGCTCCGCGTATGAATGAAGTAAAATGCGAACAGTAAATGCAAACTTCTCTCCATCGTATCCTTTCTGTGTTAGAGGTTGCACAGTTAGAATAAATTGTTATAAAACGCAATTTATCCTATTCCACCACCATCGAGATGATGGCCTACCTGTACCACCATACCGAGAAGAAAGTCAAAACTTACCCTCCCCGCCACAGTGATACGGCAGAGGTACATGTTTCGTCTCTACTAGACTCATCAGGGTACCGACATGCACCTGACTGTGCAAAGGACAGATCGGAAGGAAGCATGCACATACTGAACGCGGCTTCTCCGGCCTCCCGCCGGATGGCGTATATATGTTAATGCGGATTTCACGGATTCCTCCGTGTGAGATGCAATAGCAGTGGATATATCCACATTATGCCGTTGTCGTGCTGAAATCACATTCAGCAAACATACAACTATATGCAGCTCCGCGTATGAATGAAGTAAAATGCGAACAGTAAATGCAAACTTCTCTCCATCGTATCCTTTCTGTGTTAGAGGTTGCACAGTTAGAATAAATTGTTATAAAACGCAATTTATCCTATTCCACCACCATCGAGATGATGGCCTACCTGTACCACCATACCGAGAAGAAAGTCAAAACTTACCCTCCCCGCCACAGTGATACGGCAGAGGTACATGTTTCGTCTCTACTAGACTCATCAGGGTACCGACATGCACCTGACTGTGCAAAGGACAGATCGGAAGGAAGCATGCACATACTGAACGCGGCTTCTCCGGCCTCCCGCCGGATGGCGTATATATGTTAATGCGGATTTCACGGATTCCTCCGTGTGAGATGCAATAGCAGTGGATATATCCACATTATGCCGTTGTCGTGCTGAAATCACATTCAGCAAACATACAACTATATGCAGCTCCGCGTATGAATAAAGTAAAATGCGAACAGTAAATGCAAACTTCTCTCCATCGTATCCTTTCTGTGTTAGAGGTTGCACAGTTAGAATAAATTGTTATAAAACGCAATTTATCCTATTCCACCACCATCGAGATGATGGCCTACCTGTACCACCATACCGAGAAGAAAGTCAAAACTTACCCTCCCCGCCACAGTGATACGGCAGAGGTACATGTTTCGTCTCTACTAGACTCATCAAGGTACCGACATGCACCTGACTGTGCAAAGGACAGATCGGAAGGAAGCATGCACATATTGAACGCGGCTTCTCCGGCCTCCCGCCGGATGGCGTATATATGTTAATGCGGATTTCACGGATTCCTCCGTGTGAGATGCAATAGCAGTGGATATATCCACATTATGCCGTTGTCGTGCTGAAATCACATTCAGCAAACATACAACTATATGCAGCTCCGCGTATGAATGAAGTAAAATGCGAACAGTAAATGCAAACTTCTCTCCATATTTATTCTAACTGTGCAACCTCTAACACAGAAAGGATACGATGGAGAGAAGTTTGCATTTACTGTTCGCATTTTACTTCATTCATACGCGGAGCTGCATATAGTTGTATGTTTGCTGAATGTGATTTCAGCACGACAACGGCATAATGTGGATATATCCACTGCTATTGCATCTCACACGGAGGAATCCGTGAAATCCGCATTAACATATATACGCCATCCGGCGGGACGCCGGAGAAGCCGCGTTCAGTATGTGCATGCTTCCTTCCGATCTGTCCTTTGCACAGTCAGGTGCATGTCGGTACCCTGATGAGTCTAGTAGAGACGAAACATGTACCTCTGCCGTATCACTGTGGCGGGGAGGGTAAGTTTTGACTTTCTTCTCGGTATGGTGGTACAGGTAGGCCATCATCTCGATGGTGGTGGAATAGGATAAATTGCGTTTTATAACAATTTATTCTAACTGTGCAACCTCTAACACAGAAAGGATACGATGGAGAGAAGTTTGCATTTACTGTTCGCATTTTACTTCATATATATATATATATATATATATATATATATATATATATATATATATATATATATTTGATTCTTGAAAAATAGATTATATCATTTTTCCTTTATTTTGCTTTTTCTTGGGTTTAGGTTCTATATTTAATAAAAACACTAAACAATTTGACGTTTCGCCCTTTATTCAAGGCATTTTCAAAAATTTTTTCCTCCTAAAAATATTTTTATATAATTAACATTTACAACATCCACAACTTTAAAAAAACAAACAAAACATTCTAAAACAGTATTTAAATTTTTAAAAGTCTTAAAAATATTAAATTTTACCGGTACATACCTTGACATTTTGTTGTTCTATTACTAAATAAATTTTAATTTTTACAACGTCTACTGAGGATACATGGAATGCGCAATGCACAAAAAAACAAATAAGGTATAAATTTAGTTTTATGTTTAAGAGGATATTCAATTTTTGATTTTTATTTGACAGGATCGAATACTTAATATTTTCGTTTAAATTAGGCTTGTGTAAATGTGGCTCAAATTTCCTATATCTGTTCTATCGTTAACAGTGTTTTTGTCTTTTTTAATTTCAATCATTTCTTTTATCTGTAATTTTTGGTAATTCATATCTTTGTTTTTTATTTTGGTACTGTTATAATCAAAAGTATGTTTTTCGTCCTGTGTGTGTTTGTTTAACGCTGTTGAGGCGTTTTTCGTATATTTATGGTTATTTAATCTGTTCTTCGGTAATTGACTCGTCATGCCTATATATTTTTTGGGACAATTTGTGCAAGGGATCGAATATATTATATTTGATTTATTCATTAGAGGAGTTTTACTTTTTAAATTAGTGAACAATGTATTTAATTTATTTTGTGACTTGTGGCATACGATATTATCGTATGGTGAGATGTATTTGCCTGTACTGCCTGTACATTTTCAGTTAGAAATAATTTAGTAACTATTTGACAAAGGAACAGGTCATTAAATCAGTTACCATGGTATATAATTATGGTATTTTATTGTCGAAAAATCGAAAACAGTTACTAAATGTAGAATATGTAACAGAAAAAAATGTTCAAAATTTTACAGAAGATCTAAAAGGGTACAGAAATTTGAGAGTCACCCTGTAAAATTTTATATATTGGAAGAATTTGTGGTAAAAAAATAAAGTCGACATCTCTGAACAAGTTTTTAAAAAAACTCTTTACGTCCTCATTGTATATTATTTAACAAGCATGTAATGAAGATTATTACTCAAGAGAATGAAGGTTTGCGATACGACTCAAAGGCGAAAGTCTCAAATCATCAGAATGAATAATATTTATTACATGTGAGTGGAGTACTATATTTTTTCTACGTCTATTATATACAGGATCCTCTAAAAATTCGACTTTAATACTAAATTTTCTAATTTAGAACCACTATGTTGGCAAATTATTATTATAATTTTGTTTCATGAAATAACTAATCTGAACACCATATTGCATTTGTTTGTGTAGGTAATTTTATTGTTTACTTGCTGGCTAACAACAATAGACGGGTACATTACATATAGCCGCGGGTAATACATGTTATTACTAAATCAGAAACAAATAAATTATAAAATTATTATTTAATGGTCATACAAAAGATATATTCCTGAAGAACTGTTTTTATATTTTATCACTTGCCTGGTGTTTTAAAGCCAATCAGCAAATTCGAAATGCAGTTTTTATATAGTAAGCAATAACATAACCTTAGTTTATGTCTTGGAGTGTCATTACGTATTTTTAAAACTATAAAAACTGCTAATGTAGTTATAATGCAACCGACGACTAGTAATAGGATGACAATTTTAAATTATGTTGCTAATAAAATCTGTAATGACATACCTGGAGCTAAAATTAATGTTAGTCTGGTGAATTTATGAAAACAATGTCCAAAATCTATTTAAACTTAATGTGCCTCGTCAAATTGTGACTTAACTATTCTTAAAGTTGACTAAAATTAAAAAGTGTAATAAATCTTGATAAACAAATAATCCTTTTGGTAACAATACGATATATTTTTAATGGACTTGTACCTCCGCCTTTCAGCTGACTTCAAAAAACTCAAGAGATTCACAATTAGATGCATATATTTTAGTCGACTTCAAAGAACTTATTAATTCAAACTGTATTTTTATTTATATACTTATCTCGTTTTTATTAGTTGTTCATGAATAAATATTGATGGGAGTGAGAGATGTTCTAAGGGATTCTTCTAGGTGGTCTTATAAAGTTATTTTCGAAATAGGTTTATTATAATGGAGATAAAAACTACTAAAAAAGTGTTGGTGAGATAACTTTTTAACCGATTTCATTGATATATAACGTCTGACAGAAAAAAGAAACTTTTTTTTATGAAACTTTCAAAATAACATAAGAGGAAAAAAATCTGGTTTGGTCGTTTGAGTACGAAAGTAGGAGTCCGAGCTAAATGTACGGTGTAAGAAGGGGACGCTCGTCGCGGGGTGATTCCTAAAGTACTTAAGGGAAAGTCTATGCATGGCTGCGTAATTGAACAAATAAAACAGGAAATAAGATGGCCTCCCTCTAAGGGAAATCCTTAGACAAAAGGCTACCAAAGTATTTGTAAAGGCAGAGATATACGATAATCCACTTATCAGAAAAACAGTTGATTTGAACACGGAAGTCAATGGAAGGAAATATAAAAGACCTAGAAAGCCGCTCTAGGTATTAGGATACAGGAAACTCTGAAGAAAGAAGTAAAAAGAGAGAAGAAAGATCTAGCAAGAAAGCTACGCAAGACAAAAGCGCAGAACCTGAAGAAGGAATCCTTTAGGGCATCATCGCAGAAAGGGAGTTCAACGGCTCAGATAGCACTCCAATTTTAGGGAAAGTATGAATGAAGAACGCATGAACCGGTAGAGAAAGAGCAACCTTATACTGTACGTACAATGTAAGAGAGTAATACAATGGGTCCACCGTAGGCACGGATCCAAGGGGGGGGGGGGGGCGGTGGAGACGATGGCCCGCCTCCTAAGAGCTCAGAGTTTAGGAAAATATACCTGATTATGCCTCTTACACTAAGAATGTGTATGCTGTTGGCTTCCCCCCTCCCCCCGTCAACAACTTATTTTTTCTTGTGATCGCCCCTTACCAAGAGCTCTGAATTTAGGAAAATAGACCCGATTCTGGCTCTTATACTAGAAATGTGTATGTTGCTAGCTTCCAACCCCCCCCCCCTCCATCGACAACTTGTTTTTTCTTGCGATCACCCCCCTCAAGAGCTTCGAATTCAGAAAAATAGACCCGATCCTGACTTTTACACTAGAAATGGGAATGTTGCTGGCGTCTCTCCCCCTCCCCGTCGACAACATGCTTTTTTTGCCATACTGTACTACTTTTGTGATCTTACCGCCTCCCTCAAAGAGAGAGGCTGGATCCGCACCTGATGCACTGGCATCCGAAGCGGAAACACTAATATATGATGATGGGATGATTAAAAAGGCTATAGCCCGGAAACCAATGGACACTCACAGAGCGCTTCTGTAGACTGTAACTTCACTATAGTCAACCGAAGTAGAACCGTGGAGACCTTTAGTCCTGGGGGGAGGGTTTTAGCCGGTAGTAATCCAGCACTAGCTTCGCACTTCGTGGTGGTTTTATGCAAGATTTCCCCTCCTTGAAAAAGAAATGGCTGCATACTTTACAAAGAGCGGGGCGATGTTCACCCCACAAACAGTTTCTTTGTGCAATGATAGTAAATAGGTATTCCTTTGGCAGGTGGTTAACTTTGCATCCAGTAATTTAAGTAAAAGAATCGATCTGAAATATGTAAATGTCGGTTACACATGTGACAAGTGACTTTTTTGTTATAGTTGGTCTCATACGTGGCCAATAATCCTGATTGGATGTATCTAGGCCTTCTTAGATGAGAGTTTGTGTTTTTCTTTCTTGGAAAATGGTCTCCCAAACTCGGTTAACGTATAAACCTTCTTAATGAGAAAGAACATATAAGGGCGATATAAAACAAAGAAAAACTAACTAAACTATCTCAGTCGCAGCGACCATATATACTTGTAGTTAAAAAAACATAAGGAGTTCACCGAAGTAGGTATATAAAAATATTTTTAAAATAGGTTTATAGCAAAAGGATTAAAAATTGAAAAATTAAAATAAAAATATTGGTTGGAAAATTTTTTAATCAAATTTATTTGAGTATAACTTTTGAAACGAGTAAAATTTTTTGATGATATTCTGAACAAATTTTAAGATATTCTCCTAGGTAGATCAGTAAAAATATTCCGAAAATAGGTTTATTATAAGAAGAGAGAAGAATTAATTTACTAAAAAAGTGGTAATCGATCTTTGTAATCTTTCTTATTGTGGTTATTTTCATACAGTTTCTTGTACATTGTATAGAGTACTTTCAAGGAAAACTTGTAATATTCATAAGGAAAGTTTCGTATCGTAAAATCGACATATTACCCCTTTTCCCCCCATTCAAAATGCGAATATCGATAAATCAAGAAATCAGTTTTTAAATATTGTTATGAGCCATCTTTTGAAACCAAATTCGAGTTCATACCTGTATTTGATCAAGAGATATCAGTAAATTTATCAAATGATAATTTACTCCTTTTTCTTTCCTTTGGGAAATGCCTACTTTTTCCCAAAATTTCAAGATTATATCTTTAATAGTTTTAGCTTTATGTTGATGTGTCAGTCAGTCAATCAGGAGAACCTCGTTTATAAGTATAATGTAAGATTTATAATTTATTTATGTCGCGAGCTCGACTTGCCTTTGACTAATTTTTAAAATTAAAGCTCTAATGCAAAATCTCTCTGGTACTGTGCTTTAGGAAGAAAATTGACTTTTTTAACCATATTAACTAGTTGTTTTTGATTTAGTGAATGGCCCAGATTAGCTCAAGGTGATAACTGTATTAAGTGCCTACTTTATACTCGCTGCTTAAGAACTTGAACGTAATTACAGGTTATTGGATATTTATATTCAACACGAAGTGATAAAGTAAAACTATCGATTAAACTATAGATTACATATAAATGCTTTAGGGTGTATTGGAGGCATTAAATTGTTTATTGAAATGTTGCAATAAAAGGGCATTTGTTTATCTAGTTTTTGTTCTAAACTTTGATTATCATTTGATTCTTTCAAATTATCAAGCCATTATATTTAAACTCAGCGAGAAAGTACTGTATTATATATATATATATATATATATATATATATATATATATATATATATATATATATATATATATATAAGGGGAAGAGTAGTTCTTGACCGAGTAGTTAGAAAGGAAAACTCTAATTCTTGGGATCTAGGGCTGAGTGAAACTCTGTTTTTTACAAACGCCAAGCTTTCAGAAGTTTATTATTTCTTGCTTCAGGACTACAATACAGAACAGTTCTATTGATTATAATTTTAAATTTTACAATGTATGATATTTAATAATAAAAAGAAAATGATTCTAAATTCAAAGACTTACGTGCAAATTGAGTCCATTTATGGCTTTTAGAAAATGAAACGGAAAATTCATGTGGAAACTGTTAATTTTTGCATAATTATCACATTTTATTATTAAAATGGTTTTTTAAATACTAATATATAATTTTATTTTGTGGGTCATTTTGGTTGTACTGAATGTAGGTTTATCTGATAAGAAAATCCTTGAAACACTCTTTTTTTGGTAGATGGGATATGTCAGAAATGTCTAATTTTATTTTAGCGGCAATTTTGAATGTGGAATCATTGTGTTTTACAAGAAATGTTAATTTTAATTTATAAGTTAGGTATTTAATAATATTATTTTTCTTTGTACTTCTATTGATGAGATTTATGTTTATTTAATGAGTAATTAAGTTTTTATGAGTATTGTTGCGATTAAAAATTATAATAATTGTAAGATGGTAATAGGAAATGATTAATGGACATTATTTATACAGGGTGATTCAAAAATCGATCACGAAACTTAAGGGGGTGATTCTACTTGACAAAATAAGGGTAGAGCTTCATATAATTTTTTTTCAAAATGTCATTCGTTTTCGAGTTACAAGCCGTCCAAGTTCAAGTTTTTATTTTTTGTTTTTTGAATTACTCGCTTACAGGAAAACCGATTTGACTAATATTTGAAAGATAGGCTAAGTCTTCTGCGCTTCATCATTTTAGTAACAATTCACATTGATTGTTTGCCGCTAGAGGGCACTTTACCTACATTGAAAATTGTTTTTTTGTCATAATTTTTTAGTGTTGACAGCTACAGTAGTTTTTGGCATAATTTCTGAAAGACTGATGCCAGGCCTTTAAAAAAGGTGCTCTTTATTTACATCGCTACACCCAACGGTTTAGACGTAAATCACCCTTAAAAATTAAGTGGTAAATTTACTTTTCTCATTTCATTACCACCAGCTACCAGGTAAATAGCTATCAAAGTATACTAGAGCTGTCAGTTTAACATCAAATAAATTCGCTTTTTAAACTATTTAATTTATAATCTTAAAATAACTAATAATGGCTAATCAGTAAATATTCATATTATGGATTATTGCGATATACATTTAATTGATAAAAATTAATGAAACAGTACTAAACAAACTAAAAAAGATTCTCAAAATGTCCCCCATTTTCTTCCATACATTTCCTAACACTCTTCAAAAAATGTCGCCTAACTCGATGAAAAATTTCTGGTGTTTCTTTAGTAATTTGGCACTTTTCGATTATCCTGAAGCGAAGATCCTCGACGTTGATTACTGGAATATCGTACACCAATTGTTTCAAATGACCCCAAAAGAAAAAATCCACAGGATTAAGGTCTGGTGACCTCGCTGCCCATGCCAATGGTCCACTTCGTCCTATCCATCGCTCAGGATACGTTGCATTCAAATACTGTCGGACACGTATACTAAAGTGGGGCGGAGCTCCGTCTTGGAGAATCCACATGTTGGCCCTTACTTCCAATGGCACATCTTCCAGATACAATGGGAGACGATTTTGGATAAAATCTAAGTATACGTCACCAGTTAATGGGCCATCAAAGAAATGAGGACCAATAAGGTAATCTCCTATTATCCCTGCCCACACATTGAGTAAAAATCTACGCTGATGTTTCGTTTCTACCACATTGTTTGGGTTCTCGTAAGCATATGTGTGGATGTTGTGTAGATTTGTTATGCCATCACGAGTGAAACCAGCTTCGTCAGTGAATAATATGACGCCAATTAATTGATTATCGTGTTCATACTTAGCTAGGATCTGATTGCACATTTCCAACCGTCTCGGCCGATCATCGTCATAAAGAGCCTGCACCTTTTTTGAATGAAACGGGTAGAGTTGTTCTTCTCTTAGTATCCTCCATGAACTAGCCTGACAGAGCCGCACTTCATTCCCAATTTTTCTAGTACTAATACCTGGATTATCTTCAATAATTTCAAGCACTCTTTCTTCTTGTTGCACGTTTCTAGCAGTTCTAGGTCTTCCCCTATTTCCATTATAACTTTTAAAGGAACCACATTCCGCAAGCCTCCTGTGCACACTGGAAAATGTTTGACCATGAGGGATATTTCTTTCCGGATAACTCTCCATATAATATCTTCTTGGCAACTCTGCATTACCATTTGCTTTTCCATAACAAAAATGGATATCACAATATTCGATATTTGAATATTGGTGATTAGCCATTATTAGTTATTTTAAGATTATAAATTAAATAGTTTAAAAAGCGAATTTATTTGATGTTAAACTGACAGCTCTAGTATACTTTGATAGCTATTTACCTGGTAGCTGGTGGTAATGAAATGAGAAAAGTAAATTTACCACTTAATTTTTAAGGGTGATTTACGTCTAAACCGTTGGGTTTAGCGATGTAAATAAAGAGCACCTTTTTTAAAGGCCTGGCATCAGTCTTTCAGAAATTATGCCAAAAACTACTGTAGCTGTGAACACTAAAAAATTATGACAAAAAAACAATTTTCAATGTAGGTAAAGTGCCCTCTAGCGGCAAACAATCAATGTGAATTGTTACTAAAATGATGAAGCGCAGAAGACTTAGCCTATCTTTCAAATATTAGTCAAATCGGTTTTCCTATAAGCGAGTAATTCAAAAAACAAATAATAAAAACTTGAACTTGGACGGCTTGTAACTCGAAAACGAATGACATTTTGAAAAAAATTATATGAAGCTCTACCCTTATTTTGTCAAGTAGAATCACCCCCTTAAGTTTCGTGATCGATTTTTGAATCACCCTGTATAGAACAAAGAAGGTTAGAAAACAGTCTTCCAACCTTTCGCCCTCTCAATATTCAAAATTACAAAATATCCATTACCAATGAAGTTGTTATGGGTAAGTGGCAAAAATGCACTTACGTAATTTGCAGAAAACTATGGAGAAACTGTGAAGTCAAGAGGCTGGGAAGCTTGTTGTCTAGTATTTTTATTATTTAATGTGGACAAGAGATGAGAGTAGATTACACTGAGATTTTCAATATCTTTTCTTTTGTTGATACAGTTATTATCTAAATCTGATTATATAAAATACTAAAAGAAAATAGCTATCCTCGGTGGTTCTTAAATAAGTTTTTACACAACACCCCATCACACAACAAGAACACAGCTCTCCACACCCCAAACAACGCAGATCTATTCCACTAAATTTTAATGTCTCACCAGAGATATCTGCCTTCATAACACCAACACATTCACCCATAACAAGTAATACCAATCAAAACACCACTTTTCCCCTGAAATTTCAGCTCAGAAAAAAACCAACCCACATATTATTTTTCATTACCTTATATCAACCAAGTCACACAAAAATTGAATAAAATTCTTTCTATGCATAATAATATAAAAATATGTGGTAAACACATATTAACAGTTGGCCAAACCTTCTCCAGACTGAAAGACACGGATAGCAACCCCAACAAATCAGGGGTATTATACCATTTAAAATGTATAGGCTGTGACAAATATTACATAGGTCAAACATCAACTGTTTTGAAAGATAGAATCACCAGACACAGGAGTGATTGTAGATTGCAAAAGAAGACATGCACCTTGTCGGAACATGTAATCGATGAGGATCACAGGTTTGATTTTGTCAGTGTTGAGGTGATCAATAAAGAACAAAATAATAATAAAAGACATTTTCTGGAGATGGTAGAAATTTATTTAGATGATAACTGTATCAACAAAAGAAAAGATATTGAAAATCTTAATGTAATCTACTCTCATCTCCTGTCCACCTTAAATAATAAAAATACTAGACAACAAGCTTCCCAGCCTCTTGACTTCACAGTTTCTCCATAGTTTTCTGCAAATTACGTAAGTGCATTTTTGCCACTTATCTTTAACAACTACATTGCTAATGGATATTTTGTAATTTTGAATATTGAGAGGGCGAGAGGTTGGAAGACTGTTTTTAACCTTCTTTGTTCTATATAAATAATGTTCATTAATCATTTCCTATTACATTCTTACAATTATTACAATTTTTAAACGCAACAATACTCATAAAAACTTAATTACTTATTGAATAAACATAAATCTCATCAACAGAAATACATAGAAAAATAAGATTATTAAATACCTAACTGATAAATTAAAATGAAAATTAACATTTCTTGTAAAACACAATGATTCCACATTCAAAATTGCCGCTAAAATAAAATTAGACATTTCTGACATATCCCATCTACCAAAAAAAGAGTGTTTCAAGGATTTTTTTTTATCAGATAAACCTACATTCAGTACAACTAAATGACCTACAAAATAAAATTATATATTAGTGTTTAAAAACCATTTTAATAATAAAATGTGATAATTATGCAAAAATCAACAGTTTCTACACGAATTTTCCGTTTCATTTTCTAAAAGCCATAAATGGACTCAATTTGCACGTAAGTCTTTGAATTTAGAATCATTTTTTTATTAAACATCTTACATTGTAAAAATTAAAATAATAATTAACAGAACTGTTCTGTATTTTAGCCCTGAAGAAGGAAATAATAAACTTCCGAAAGCTTGGCGTTTGTAAAAAACAGAGTTTCACTCAGCCCTAATACCGCTATCCCAAGAATTAAGAGTTTTCCTTTATATATATATATATATATATATATATATATATATATATATATATATAGAGAGAGAGAGAGAGAGAGAGAGAGAGAGAGAGAGAGAGAGATTTTGTATGATTTCATTGTTCATCGCAAGACATATTTTCGGACTGTAAAGAAATATCAAATAATTCTTTAAAGTCGTTTCAGCAGAAGTTAAATTTTTGAAATTAATTATTTTCGGACATATTAATAGAACTTTTTTCGGGTTCGAATAAATTGCGGAACTTTTTAACAACTTGAAAAACCACCATGTATAAATAGCAAATAGTCCCTACAGAAAAATTCTCCCATCGAACTTCAAACAGTAAGAATCGTTGACTTGACATCGACATTCGACATGTCTCACAATAAATTCCTATAAGTACCGCGTATCTCTTCGGAATATTTAGTAGCCATTACTAGTTAGACATGTGAAACACGTATCAGTCGATACTGAGGATCGATATAATGGTCTAGAGTATGTTTCCTTCGACCGGAGAATGTCAAATCAAAAGAGTTACTTAAAGGTTACCATATAAAAATTAAGAACTTTTTTAAGTAATATTTCGTATAAATAATTGTATACTGTCTGCTTTTTTGAAATACGGTAATATAAAAAAACATTTCCTCATCGGAAATATCAATTTTTTTAATATTAATATTTAATTTTTATGATTTAAATTTTTAATAGTTTCTAAACTCATTTCATGTAATAAATCTCTAGGTCTAATATCAATAGTTTTCAAGATATATTAATATCTCTGAAACTATTCAGTTTAATCAATAGATGTAAAGTATGTTGCAATAAAAAATAGATTTTTTTGAATTGATAAATGAAAATTGCATAAAAAATTAACATTTTCAATATTCAAGCCACAATGGATCCTAATACTTTAAACTGTCATTTTTGAGGATACATCGTAAATTCTTAAAAGGCCCATAGGTTCTCCGCAGATTCAAGCATTCTGCTTGTTAACAAACCCGTTAAGTTGAAAAAGGTTTTTATCACTAAACTTTACTTTTTTCCGATTTTGCCCTAATTGATTGATATTGGGGGTTTCTTGGGACTATATATATATATATATATATATATATATATATATATATATATATATATATATATATTTATATATATATATATATATATATATATATATATATATATATATATATATATATATACATATTATATATATATATATATATATATATATATATATATATATATATATATATATAACATCAGTTGAGAGCGCTGTTGTTTTGGGACTAAATGTCGATAGAAGCTTGGACTGGGGGGCGCACATCGAGAGAATTGCCACTAGAATATCTCAGTATTGTTTCGCATTAAGAATTATTTCGGAGAGAGTTGGAATCGATGCAGCTCTGTCAGCTTACCATGCATTTGTACAGTCCAGACTCAGATATGGTTTGATATTTTGGGGCAATTCCTGTGATATCAATAGAATTTTAATTCTGCAAAAAAGATGTTTACGATGTATTTTTGCAATGAAACATCAAGACAGTTGTAGGACTATGTTCATTAGTAACAATATTTTGACAGTTATAGATATGTACATTTTGGATTCGGTGATGTTTATTGTTGATAACAGGGATCTTTTTGAAGGTGCATCTATAAAACGTGACTACATTACTAGAAATAAAACAAATCTGCTTTCTGATAAATATAACTTTAGTTTTTTGCAGAAAAATGTCGAGTTTTCTATAATAAAAGTTTTTAATTCTTTACCTGAAAATGTACATTTACTACCGAGAAATAGATTAAAGTGTGTCCTGAAAATCTTTTTATGTAAAAAGCCTTCTATACATTGAAGGAGTTTTATGAGTGTGATAAAGGCAGTATTATCTCGAATTAGAATTCTTGTTATTGGCTGTATTATTAAATTTTAAATGTATGTAAGTGTACTCGTTATTTAATTTTTATATATTGCACTTTATCTTGAGTTTTAGTTGTTCTGTTTTTACTACATTGACTTAATAGAATTATTCAAGAAAGATATTTAAAACTGTATAATTATTGTTGAGGTTTTTTCTTTTTCATTTTTTTTCTTTTTTTATCTACAGCTGAGAGTGAACTATAATTTTTATTATGATGTTTATTACAGTAATGATATTTTTTGACATTGTTCCATGCCCTTATGGGTTTTTTGTAAGTAATACTTATTGGAATAAATAAAGACTTATCTATCTATCTATTTATCTATAAAATTTTTATAAAAAAATGTAACCGACTTCTTAAAATGTGCTATAAATAATTACCAAATGAAACAAATAACTACTAATATGAGATCCAAAAAAGCTACAGTATAAAAACAATTACAAATGAAGGATTTCTCAAGCTTTCTATGTGAATTACATTTTACCAGGTATTAATTTGGCGCCGACTTCAAAAATTTCAATTTTATGGCAAAATTTATATTGTTATTTTTAACTTTTTAGCGCTTTTTTAAAGTCAATTTTTTTTAGTCGTATGAAACCGTGGGATTTACGGTATTTTTCTTCTGAGAGTCCTTCTTATGCTCCAGCAAACGTGTTTTAATATAACAGTCGGCCTATGTAAGACTTGTTGGATGAAATTCTAGAAATTACCTCCGAAAATAAATTTTTAAGAGTTTTCACATTTTTCTTAGCAAAAGAGTGATTTCCAATTATTTTTTCATTTATGAAAGCCACTCTAATCTTTTATGTATTAAATTTTCATGCCAAAATCTCAGACAGGTCTTGAACATATGGAACCTTTAAGTATTTTTTGTTTATATGATCGATGTGTTAGTTTTTTGTTTATTAAATATTCTTTTTATTAATTAAATTGGGTAATTCTTACGATGTAAAAGATTTGTAATTGAATTTAGATTTTTTATGTGATAGTGAAGGTTAGAAATGTTTAGTGTTCCTCTTTTTAGATTGGTAAATATACTAGTTTTTTGTTTAAAATTATGGCTGTAATGCTAATTAAGGAATCTTTCTAAGAAAATTGTCTGGTGGAACCAATCGATCACGAAGAATCTCACCCTCCTTATTTTTGAGAACGGCAGTTAAAATATCATCCATATAATTTTTAAAGTAAGGCAGGGAGTGTTAAGGCAATGTTCCTGTAAGCCTAACATCACTATATCAGCACAAACAAGTGGCATGTAATTACGCATACCCAATCTTATAAAATTTATCGTTTAAGTTAAAATAGCTTGAATCGACACAGAACGTAAACAGTTTCAACAAAAATCATCCAATAACATCAGTTCTGAATCATATTCCACTTTTTTAAAAGTATTTTTAGTTAAGTCAATGGAAATATTAATAAAGATCGACACTACATTTAAGGGCACTACGACGTACTCCTCGGTGTTCTTATAAAGTTGGAAAATTTACAGGAATTTTTTTCATATTTTTCATCTTTCTGAAAAGCATAATTAAACTGACTTACCCATTTTGAAAGGTTAGATGTTGGAGAACTTATAAAACTCACTATAGGTTTTATAAAAAAAAAAAAAAACATTCTTATGAATTTTGGAGAAGTTATTTATTTTTGGGTTGCTAACTAAATTACCTACTAATTTGCTTCTTATTTTGAATGGTGGAAGTTAGATCTTGGGGTATCCTGGTGTTAATGCAGTTAAGCATATTTAAACTTTTATCAAGATAGTCACTCTTGAGACTCAATCGTAGAATTACCTTTGTCAGATATTGTAATAATTTTTTCTAGGTGATCTTTGACAAATGGTCTTTTATTCTTAATATTACGAAATAGATTATTCGTTCTAATCTTGGTTAGTTTGTATTTTTAATTGTGTTATTTAATGATAAGAAATCTTTTCTTGTATATTATTTTTTACTATAAATTTATATATTGTATCTCGTCTTATAGAGGTTTGAAAATGCTTTAAAATCAAGTAAAACTGTTTTTCACCGTTCCACAGTTCAAATCCAAACTAATCTTGGCGTAATAATTATCACCGTGGTTCACAAACTTCTTTTAATAATAACTTTGTTAGTCAACAGAAGCCCTCAGTAAGTAATAGATATTACGCAAACCTAATCAAGATATTTAATTAGTCAACAAATACAGTTGGCAGCTGAATATAATCATAAAAATACAAAAAAGTCGATATATCTAGAAGTGGAGCATAAATATACGAAGTAAGATAATTACATAAATAAGAATAATAACATAGGAGAGTGGTTTATTATAAGATCTACAGCTACCTCCGGAGCTATAGGAGTTAATCATACCTTCTTGCTGTTCTGCTCTGTGCTGTCGACCCGCAGGCTGTGGACAACTTGATTTATTTTAGCCGGTCATTACAAAATGACCGTTTGCGAGTGATTGGAGAGATTTCGCCTAGACGGGTTTATTTACAGCAGTATCGAGAGCATGTTTTCTAAGTTTCTTCATTTAAAACCTACACAAAATAAAGATTGAACTTTGAGAATTTTAAGGTTTTTAAGAGTTAATCCGTATACGACGCTCCACACCCGAACTCTTTCTGTCCCTGTTTAAGATCTATGGTTTATTTTTGCTTTCACTGTTGGGTGGATGGTTTAATAATAGTGTTTACAATTTTATTTAATGACATATATACAGGGTTATTCACCCTATAGGGTACGGAATATTACGGCCAAAATACGTGACTTTCAAAAAGTTTTACTTTTGGGATTTATGGGGGCTAATATAGTTACTTTTTAAAATTATTTTTATATTATACAGGGTGTCCCAAAAGGTCTGAAAATATAAAAGTTGTGTTTCTTTTTAAATTGAACCCACTATATAAGTGTCTATTTTAATAAAGTTGTAGTACCTAAATCTTAAGGGTCTTCAAATAATTTGAATTTTGACAAAAACTAACCTAATTTTCATGTTTCAAATACTTAAGAAGTATTTCAGTTATGTACCCGAAATTTACACTAAGTGTAACAATAAATTATATTTTATATCCCGATTATAATACACTTGCTATATTATACAGGGTGTCCAAAAATTAAAACTAATCAAATAAGAACTTCAAGTAGCTATAACTTTATTAATTTAAATAGAATGCTATACTTTTTAACTTGCCAGAAAATGTACCTTTTCAATAACTATCGAATGGTGTAAGGGCGTTCTATAACTAAGTCTTCGCGTTTTTACAGAATACGCCAAATTATCGTTTTCTGTACCATTTTGTATTTTTTGAATAGATATTTTGCTTCGGTTTTGTACTATCGTTGATATGTTATTACCATTATTGCTGTTATAGCTTGTTGGACGACTATAAATCGCTTTCCGAGTTTCTGAACATTTGTAAAGATATTCCTGAATATTATTCTTATAGTTGTAAATTACCTATCATGTCCAAATATCATAGGCAATTAGATACATTAGAACATCTATTCAAAAAACACAAAATGGTGCAGAAAACGATTATTTGGCATATTATGGGAAAACGCGAAGACTTAGCTATAGAACATCCTTATACCATTCGATAGGTATTTAAAAGGTACATTTTCTGGTAAGGTAAAAAGTATAGTGTTTTATTTAAATTAATCAAGTTATAGCCACTTGAAGTTCTTATTTGGTTAGTTTTAATCTTTGGACACCCTGTACAATATAGCAGGTTTATTATAATTGGGATATAAAATATAATTTATTTTTTGAAACATGCAAATTAGGTTAGAGTTTCTCAAAATTTAAATTACTTAAAAACCCTTAAAGTTTAGGTACTATAAATCTTATTAAAATAGGCACTTATTTTGATCGGAGAATCCAAAAATGCAATAATATACAGGAGGTTCCATTTAAAAAAAACTTTGATAGTTTCAGATCTTTTGGGACACCCTGTGTAAAAGGAAAACAATGTATTTTGCTGATTGTGAACAGATATACTCTATGGCTGTATTCTTTTGAGTAAATTATCACTGATCAAAGTGAACAAAGTGAAACTGATAACTTCATGTTCTTTTGAATATGCATTTACTTGTCATTGGATCGAAGTGATCATGATTACTTCAAGTGACAGAACTGAAAGTGATAATTACTCAAAAGAATATACCTTATGTTCGATGCATATTACGATGTTACGATGAAGTTGTGTGATGCTCATGAATCTGAGTGGATCGACGATGATTCTGAATACTCAATTTTTCATCACCTGCATTTACGCCAGTTAGGTTTTTGGTGGGCGATATAAGCCCATGTCTAACAAGTTTATTATTATTTTATATATTGTTTTCTTCCTATTCATACTTGATATTTTATTACCCACCAAATTATACGCCCAGTTATTTGCTTGACTCCGAGTAACCATTCAAGCGTGTACGCTGGATGGTGAGGATTTTTGAATTAGTTTCCTAGCATATGGAAAACGATTGGCTATGATTTCTGAGGATTAACTTTAATTTCCAAGGTTTAATTGCGTTTGTAATCTCGTGATAATTTATTTAGCTCTCTTTTTCGTCAAGGCATTGCAATATCATCGAGAATTAGGTTGATATGGTCTGACCTTGGCATGTGGGCTCTATAGAAGAGATGGGACAGAGGCAGACTCTTGAGGAGCTTCAACTTAATTTTGACCTTTACAATTGACTCTCTGATTTTATACGGTATGTCCAGTCAAAGAGGAGTAATCAGATTAGTTTTATCAAGTTGTGTAGCAGTTTGAATTTAAATTTAATTTAATTTAATACCACTAAACCATAAATGTAATTTAAACTAAACCATTAAGCCTAACTTTATCAAATACTTTCGATACATCAAGCATGATAATTTCAAGTTGGAATCTCTTGTTGAAAAACGTGATTATGTGCTGAACCAGTGCTACTGTACTGTGTACGAAGGACAATTCCGGATTAGATCCAAACTGTTTTTCCAGTAGTATACTGTGCCGATCTGTTGTGGGTCTGAGTGTGCTCTGATATTTTCTCAAGTACCAGCGATAATATAGTATCGGCTTTTTGTATTAATACCACCTCAGCCTATTTCCTTAAGGCAGAGCAGTAGCAGAACCTGCACATTGCGTTAATAATGTTCGCAGACTCAGCGATTTACTTGTTAAGAAGTAGCTGAGAGCTCTGTTGAATATCGTAACTCAACATGGCGCGTTTCTATTTGAAAAAATTTTAGTGATCACCTCTTCTTTGATAATAAATGGTTCTCATTGTCGAAGAGGCAACTGGGTATATATTTCAGTTATTTTAGCAATTCTAGCATTCCGATAATTTTCTGGAGACCAACTAACATGCCATGTCATTAGGTTTCTTTTGGCTTTGTAAAATTAATCTAATTTTGTAAAGATGTCCGTCGATTCATTACCTTTTACTTCAGTATGTCCTGATATTTAAACACGCATTGTAATCAGTGTCTTTTGATGATCCTAAATAGCTTTAAATGTAAAGGTTTGCAATATAATTTTTAAAATTATATCAGATAGTATTCATTTTGAACGTTCGATTTAAATCTTTATGCAGCTAATTTGATATTATATTAATCGAAATATTATTAACTAACTGCAATGTCTATCCATCCATCCTTCCGTATGTCACAGCTTTGTAACTTTGTCATGTTTCCATTTTATGCAATGAAATTTGGAGAATTATGCATTTAACTACACCCAAAGAGTAACGTGAGGCGAATTTGGAATAAAGATATTTAATGTACCTACTTCCCGATATGTAAAAAGTGGGACTGAAAAGTTTTTTCGCCTTATATGGTATCTGATACCTAGTCACCTGTAAATATTAAAAATCTGTAATCGCAATGTTCAAGTTTTTCAAATACACTAAAGTAGAAACTTAATTTGGTTACTTATTCCATAGCTACAGTAGTTACAAAGACACTTAAAATGAATAGAATAGTTAATATTTCTATTTAAACATGTTTTTACGATCATCATCAGTCGCTTGACCACATGCTATATAGATTATTCCCAACGTAAATACAAAAATAATTGAAGAACAGATGGGAAACGACGATTTTACTTCTTTTATTAAGGGTCCTTAGAAAATTACACACTTTTGATTATTTTGTCACAATACTAATGGTATGGTACTATCGGGTACCAAAAGTAAAAAAAAAAAATTACTGCTTCTCCCTGACGCATCGTTTACGGTTTTATAATTGCTTTCCAACGTTGTATTTTTTATATCGAATATCCAGTTAAAAAAATATACAGAATGTCCGGAAAATACATGTATAATATTTGATGACAGACTCTTAATGAAAACATAGGTTGATTTAAGCCAAGTTAGTTATAAACAATACTGCTTCATTTAGGTGATAGAAGACATCAAAGTTTTAAGAAAGTATTGATTTTTCCCACATTTATTGAAAACATGCTACTGAATTTAATGATTTTTGGTGTGTGGTCTAACACTATAATACAAGGTTTTCTAGTGGTATAGCGACTGGCTATAAAGTAGTGTAAATGTTATAAAAGTGACGTCATGTTTCTAATGACTGTGTTGCTATGGCATTTAATAATTTGACTATTGACAAATTACCGTCACTGTTAACTAGAATAAGGTCAATATTCTAAATTTCTAAGTCTATTTTACCATTAATCATAGATAATTACACGCACTGCGAGAGATTTCCTAATCCCGAATACCAAATCATGAAATATCTGCCAATATTGATCGACATTTCCGAGAAACGGGCAGCTTTGAGGAAAATTTCAAGGTCGGGGTCGTATTCGAACAGTCAAAAAAGAAGAGACAATTTTGGAAAGAGTTGAATAAGAACCAAGTGTTAATACCCGTCGTTTAGAGCGTGAGTCAAATATCCCCAAAACTGTTGTAAATGATATTTGAAAAGAACATTTGTTGCATTTATATCATTTCCAAAAGGTTCGGGAACTTTTACTAATTGATACATTTTGTTAATTTATTCGAAACGAAAACATTCGTGATTCTAATTTTGATAGAAAAATTTTGTTTACTAACGAGACGTACTTTACCAGATCTGGAGTCACCAATCTGCACAACAAACATGTTTATTTGAAGGTTGTAGACAATGGTGAAGATTGACTAAATGTGGTTGTCGTTATTTTTGTTTGTTTTTACGACGTTTCGATTAAGTTGTATCTCTAATCGTTATCAAGTATAAACTGAATATTTTGTCTTGAGGCTACGAGCTTATATTGGGATTGTGTCAATTGAAGCGTCCAGTCCCGCTTCACTGTACACATCTCAATGATTTGATGTTAAAAAGTAATGGTTGCCAAAGATTAGGTATCTCAACACTGGGTTTACTAAAGATCCCATTATTATTTTTTATATAAATTGCTTCTATAAATTTTCTTTTTTTCATGTTGGGTTCTATATATATTACCGCAGCTTCAGACCATTTATATGGTGTTGTTTATCTCAGACGTGTTCTGCAATACCTGATCTCGACGTTTCCCTTTTTGTGTATGAGTTTTATGTTTCTTAATTCTAACTTCTAGTGATCGTTTGGTTTCTCCAATACACATTTCACCACACTCACATGGAACCTTGTGAACACATTCTTTATTATCGGTAGTTTTTGGTTTCGTTTTTGTTAAATGAGTTCTAAGTGTATTTCCTGATTTAAAGGCTGTTTTTATATTATAACTTCTAGCAATTCGTCTTATTTTGTTCTAGATTTTATGATGAATCGTTAAAACGAAATTATTAAAGTTTCAGTGTACAGGAAGCCAACACATACAGGCCAATATCTTAACCATAGTTCTAATCACTCAATTGTAACAAAACGGGATATTACTACGAAACCTCTATAATCACGCTATATCTATATGCAATAATGCCAATTCATTGGAAAAAGAAATAGCAAACATGAAATTTCGGACGACACCAAAAATTGTACTGTCAAATAAATCAATAATGGGCAATTTATGCATTTACTTAGTAATTTTTACAACTTTAAACCTTATAGAAAACACTTACAAATTGCTCAAAGACACTGTTAAATAATTCAAAAAGAATTAAAACAAGAATCCTAAGCCATGCAAACTTAAAATAATAATTGAAAAAAAAACAATTCAAGTACAATTGATTAAAAAGTAGTAAGTCATTCAACTACTACGGCAACTACTTAATAAAAGTGCTAAATTAATTGCACCATAAAACAGTTGTTAATTTACTTTTTCCCTTTTAATGCAATTTGTAAAGTTGGTTTAATTTTTATCTTTAAATTTTTTATCAAATTTATAATCCTGGTATAACAATTGGAATTAAAATATATCAAAAACATTTTATAATAAATCTCTCCAACATTGACAACTTTTTAAAAATGCTTTTAAAATGCTGCACGGTTTAAAATTTACACATTTTAGCACTTAAAACATTTAACTATTCACCTGAGGATAACATTGTGGTCACCTAATACCTACTACCTGCCTGACCCCTTCTCAAAATACAATATTGACCTTTTCTTAACGCTTCAAACAGGTTGCAGCCTTTTGTCAATAAGTTTAACTTCAGGTAGAATAACTTTGACCTTATTATACAGATGAGAATTCTTAGAAGGCGAAAATAAGAAAAAGTTTGAAGTTTGACAAAAAAGGAAGGTAAAGTAATTTCAAATAATTTCAAACGTTTCCATATTGTATGTACACTGATTCACTAATACATAATGCTTCGCGCAATATAACTATTGATTCTAACAGTTTCTAGACAGAATATTATGGTTGAACACAATGCACAATGGTCTTAAGTATTTTTTATCAATAAAATTTTTATAAAAAAATTGAACCGACTTCTAAAAGTGCGCTAAAAAGTGAAAAATAACCATAAATTTTTATATAAAATTGAACTTTTTGAAGTCGGCGCCAAACTAGTACCTGACAAAATATGATTTGCATAAACAGATTAAAAATACTTTATTTGTAATTGCGTTCTTACCATGATTTGTATATATTAGTAGTTATTTATTTCGTGTACAAATAATTTGGCGCCGACTTCAAAAAGTTCAATTTTATATAAAAATTTATGGTTATTTTTCACTTTTTAGCGCACTTTTAGAAGTCGGTTCAATTTTTTTATAAAAATTTTATTTTTCTATTTTTAGTTTTAGAATTCATTATGATATTCATAAATTATTTGAATTAAGTACTAATCGAGATTAGTATACCTCGCAATGACTACAATCTGGCAAAAAAGTACCCATTTTATCCAAAGTTGTAAATCACCCAAAAATGAACCACTAAAAATTCTTTAGTTCTTAGAGTTTTCCAAATACCAATCAAATTGGGTCAAACGAATATTTAGTCTGTCATAGAGAATCCACTATCTTAAATTTCAAATTAATTTTGGATTGGTAATATAGGCCCCAAAACCTTCCAATATCGATATTTAAAAAAAAAATAAATTAATTTTTAATCCACCATATTGGCTACGCCATATTGAATTTTTTTAAAATAATTTTAGATTGGTTATGTGTGACCCCGAAAACTCTCCCGTACCAATTTTGGTGAAAATCGGACAAAATTGATTTTTTTTGTCCGCCATATTGAATCCGACATATTGAGTTTTTTAAAAATAATTTGAAATTCTTTATGTAAGGCCCCGAAAACTTCCCCATACCAATTTTGGAGAAAATAGGACAAAATTGATTTTTCGTCCGCCATATTGGATCCGCCATATCGAATTTTTTAAAAATTATTTTATATTCGTCATATGCGACTTCGAAAACTCCACCGTACCAATTTTGGAGAAAATCTGACAAAAACGATTTTTTTGTCAGCCATATTGGATACGCCAAATTGAATTTTTTAAAAATTATTTTAGATTCGTCATATGTGACCCCGAAAACTCCCCCGTACCAATTTTGGAGAAAATCGGACAAAATTAATTTTTTTGTCGACCATATTGGCCGCCATATTGAATTTTTTTAAATTTTTTTTAGATTCGTCATATGTGATCCCGTAAACTCCCTCTTACCAATTTTGGTAAAAATCGGACAAAATTGATTTTTTCGTCCGCCATATTGGATCCGCCATATTGAATTTTTTTTAAATAATATCAGATTCGTTATGTGCAACCTCGAAAACTCCCCCATACCAATTTCGGAGAAAATCGGACTAAATTAAATTTTTTTGTCCGCCATATTGGATCCGCCATTTTGAATTTTTGAAAAATAATTTCAGATTCGTTGTGTACAACCCCGAAAATTCCTCCATACCAATTTTGGAGAAAATCTGACAAAATAAATTTTTTTGGCCGCCATATTGTAAGCGCCATCTTGGATTTTACTGCACCAATTTTATCTAAAAAAATATGGGACCACCGCAGCAACTTCCTTTACATAACATAAAAAATTTCATTCAAATCGGTGCCGCCGTTCCGGAGTAATCGGTGTACATACATAAAAAAAAAAATACATAGTCGACGAATTGAGAACCTCCTTCTTTTAGAAGTCGGTTAAAAAGAGACAAAAATATTGAATTCAGAACATTTTTATATTTTAGTGGTGCTGATTTTGTCGTATCTAAGGTCAAATCTTGTGACTGTTTAAATAAATTATTAATCTGCTGTGCACTGATGAACTTAAAATAAGAGAGATATTTGTGTATTTCAGTGAATATTTTGATCATCGGCTTAGCGTATTTTCGGTTCTGACCAACCACATTTACTCGTCAAAGGGTACACTTCAACCTTGCTGTTTAGAGAACGGTCTGCAACGCCAGCGCAGCCTTCACATAGTACAAATCAAGTTACAGTTAAAATTAAAAACAACGTGAACATAAACATTAATAAAACACACCACTTTAACGAATCAAAAAGATAAGAATGAGGTTATGCCACACAGAATCATAGCATAACAAAGTGATCAAAAGCATCTGAAACTTAAGTATAAACTCTATATCATTTTTTTTTTAATTTCTTGTTTGCTACATTTCATATCACAACTGATATATATATATATATATATATATATATATATATATATATATATATATATATATATATATATATGTGTGTGTGTGTGTGTGTTTCTGCAGCGTAAAACATTACAAAATATGTACCAAAATATTGAAATCGCGTAATCATAAAAAAATACTTCAGTCGATAGGTTTAGGATAATGAAGGAGATGATCAACTATCCTAAATACGACTGACAGTGCAACTACCGCTCCAAATGCAAGTGCTCTCAAACTATTCTGAAAAAGACTGTTCAAGAAACAGTTTCAGCACCTGAAATAAAAAGTTAGTAACTATCTAAAAAGACTGTCAGTGAAACTACCACTCCAAAAAAGGCAGTTTAGGCCATATCTCACCTTGATTCTTGACCAAAAGTCGTAGTCAAGATATTTAATCACAAAGTCATTAAATTTTAACCTTTTGATGATTAAAAATAACATGAATAAGAAAACTACCAAAAAAAGAAGTTAAAAATGGTCTTTTGCATTCAAAAAATCATTCAGACTACAAGTCTCACCTTGACCGTTGACCTCAAGGTCATATAAGGTTCAAATATTACCAAAATCGAAAAATATCTCAGAAACAAACGTTTTAAAATCTACTTCTTAAAAAAAGGTTTTCCATAAAAAATGACATCTTGACAATGTTAGACTTTGACCCTTCATCTAAAGGTCATAGTCAAGATTACAATTGGTGATCTCCTTCATTATCCTAAACCTAGAGAGAGAAAAAAAGAGATAGATAGAGAAAATTGATTACGCCTTGCCAATGTAAAAGGTAGATCGGGGCACAACTCATCGCTCTGTATCTGGAAAACTATTAACTTTTGGACTTTGTACCCAAAGGAACTTATGATCAGGACATCTAGACCTACAACATACTGAATTTTCAACGAATTTAACCTGGATCCAATTTCCATTTGGTTGGTGCGGGCGCAACTCATCCCTCTGTATCTGGAAAACTATTAACTTTTGGACTTTGCACCCATAAAAACTTTTGATCATAACATCTAGACCTACAACATACTGAATTTTCAATGAATTTGACCGGGATCCAATTTCCATTTGGTTGGTGCGGGCGCAACTCATTCCTCTATATCTCGAAAACTATTAACTTCTGGACTTTGCACCCATAAAAACTTTTGATCATGACATCTAGACCTACAACATACTGAATTTTCAATGAATTTGACCGGGATCCAATTTCCATTTGGTTGGTGCGGGCGCAACTCATTCCTCTGTATCTCGAAAACTATTAACTTCTGGACTTTGCACCCATAAAAACTTTTGATCATGACATCTAGACCTACAACATACTGAATTTTCAATGAATTTGACCGGGATCCAATTTCCATTTGGTTGGTGCGGGCGCAACTCATTCCTCTGTATCTCGAAAACTATTAACTTTTGGACTTTGTACCCATAGGAACTTTTGATCAGAACATTTAGACCTACAACATACTGAATTTTCAATGAATTTGACCCGGATCCAATTTCCATTTGGTTGGTGCGGGCGCAACTCGTTCCTCTGTATCTGGAAAACTATTAACTTTTGGACTTTGTGCTCATAAGAACTTTTGATCAAGACATTTAGACCTACAACATACTGAATTTTCAACGAATTTAACCTGGATCCAATTTCCATTTGGTTGGTGCGGGCGCAAGTCATCCCTCTGTATCTGGAAAACTATTAACTTTTGGACTTTGTGCTCATAAGAACTTTTGATCAGGACATCTAGACCTACAACATACTGAATTTTCAACGAATTTAACCTGGATCCAATTTCCATTTGGTTTGTGCAGGCGCAACTCATCCCTCTGTATCTTGAAAACTATTAACTTCTGGACTTTGCACCTATAAAAACTTTTGATCATGACATCTAGACCTATAACATACTGAATTTTCAATGAATTTGACCCGGATCCAATTTCCATTTGGTTGGTGCGGGCGCAACTCGTTCCTCTGTATCTCGAAAACTATTAACTTTTGGACTTTGTACCCATAGGAACTTTTGATCAGAACATTTCGACCTACAACATACTGAATTTTCAATGAATTTGACCGGGATCCAATTTCCATTTGGTTGGTGCGGGCGCAACTCATTCGTCTGTATCTCGAAAACTATTAACTTTTGAACTTTGTGCCCATAGGAACTTTTGATCAAAACATTTAGACCTACAACATACTGAATTTTCAATGAATTTGACCGAGATCCAATTTCCATTTGATTGGTGCGGGCGCAACTCATTCCTCTGTATCTCGAAAACTATTAACATGGACTTTGTGCCCATAGGAACTTTTGATCAGAACATACTAAATTTTCAACGAATTTGACCGAGATCCAATTTCCACTTGGTTGGTGTGGGATCCTTTTGCTGACTATTTAGCCATAAAAATTAGTTGAATCTCACATGGAGTTTTTAGAACTGCCAAGTCACCTAACGCATGTAAATAAACCTTAAAAATTGTAACTTAGTTTCAAATTATATTTTACTAATTTTCCACGAGGGAGCCATGTTGTGTTCTGATTATATAACATATTTTATTCGATTCTAGAAGATCAAATCAATAGAACCCCACTCGATAAAATAAAAAGAACATACGAAATTAAATTTTAAACAGTTTAAACTAACTTAACCGTTATAATTTTTATTGGACTTATTTAGTAAGCCAAATTTTACAGATGTTTAAATTTAACCGTTGGAAAGTTAGAGGGGAGGAATTTTATTTGACCCATTTAATTGTATCTTTGAAGACCTATCTTACTTGGTAGTGCAAATAATAACCCTACTTTTTCTATAAGGAAGGAACTTTAAATTTTTAGCCGAATTTCGTGTCTCAGGCCTGTTTAAGATTTAATTGAGAGCATATTTCTTCAAAATTACATTCCAAAAAGTTAAAAACCAATGGAATTATGA